>JAPPVO010000016.1:32262168-32744516 GCA_030407325.1 Camellia japonica
ATTGTTTTGTGTTATATCTGCTTTTGTATACAATGCATAATAATTATTATTTTAACTGATTTACCTTTTGATTGCTTTTGACAGTTCCTCTTTGAAGAAAAAGTTGTATAAGCCATCATTTGCAGGTTTTGTGGACGTGGATGTGGATGTAGATGTAGCAGATAACAAACTTTTCCTTCCGAGTTTGGTATGGCTTTTGGTATTTTTAATTCTAAACTCTCTTTTTAGTTATTCCCTTTTTAAAATAGGATTGTAAATCGGACGGGTTTGGTTAGACTGATTGTTTATCCAAGTTTTATCTAAGGTGTAGAGAGATCTGTCCAAGTCTGAGCTTGAACCTGAACCTAAGTTTGAAATTAACTTTTACTTGAAATTTTGTTTGAACTTTTGGCCACCCGAGCCTTTGTTTAACTCAAAGAATTTAGGCTAGGCTCGAGTTGTCCAAATTTAAACATCAAAAAAAAAAAATCCTAAACTAATGTATTGCACTTTTTGAAAAGAAAAAAGAAAAAATATCTCCAAAAATACAGAAACAAACCATAATAAAAACATTAGTTTGAGTTTTCTGTATCGAACAGTAAAATGTATTACATTGTAATATGGTGAGAAAATGATCCCTAATTTATAATATTTCACTTTTATTGTATAGAATTTATATATATTAATTAATAATAGAATTCAATTTACTTGAGTTGTGAAAACACTTGCCCAAATTAAATTTGGGTTGACAATTTTCAACCCAATTAGACTTGATGACAAATTTGAAATTATACTGCTTAAGTGTTAAAAAATTTTAAGTTGGACTTGAGTTGCGTAAGTGAAGCCCGTCTAAGTTGTAACCCTACTCTAAATGTTATGATTGATTGTGTGTAGGCAGATTGATAATTCTGTTGTGGAAAGTTTTGGAGTAGGGGGAAAAACATGCATAACGTCTAGGGTTTATCCAACTCTAGCAGTATTCATGAATGTTCATTTATATGCATTTAACAATGGCACTGAGATAGTCACAATTGAGAATCTGAATGCTTGGAGCATGAACTCTCCCCTAATGAACTAAGTAGAGATATAAAATAAATAAATAAGACAAGAGTTAATTAAACCAAGATCCTCTCAATTATTAGTAAATACCATTTTACCTCTTTATTTATGAACATGTACATATTGATCCTTCCAGATATAAAAATTGAGGTGGTTTGGAGGGAATGAAAGTGATATATTTTTAAAGTTGAAAAGATCAAAATGTACGATTTCATAAATAAGGAAAGAAAGTGATGCTTTAATTAATTCATATAGTGTAGTTCATCACTTTTAGGTTACTGTTTTCAAATAGTATCATTTTCTTTTTCATTGTTACTCTCTCTATTTAAAATCAACCTCATGAAACAAATCAACAAATAAGTAATAATTTTTCAAATTAATTGTTACAAAAAAATTTAAGGCAAATTACGCTTTCAGTCCTTGTAATTTGACCCTTATGTCATTTTAGTCCATATAATTTCAATTGAATCAATTTTAACCATAAATTTTTTTTTTTGTTTCAAATTAGTCCAAATGTTAACATTTTTTTTTTTTTATAGTAAATGCGCACATGAATGGCATATATCATGTTTTTAGAAGTAAAATTATAGATGTGAATAATTGAGTGACTTAACCTCAATTAATTCAATTAAAATTTTCTATACAAAATTCTAACGATATTATCAATTGAACCAATTTATAAAAAAAAAATTATTGATTTAAAATTATTTTATAAATATACACTGAATTATTTTCCTTTATATTGCTACATTTATTTTGATCACAACAGTGTACCCAAGGGCATAACCAAGATTTTCACTCGAAGGGGGCCAAAATATGTCATCTCCTTCAAATTATTTCGATATATATTCTTTTACAACAATACAATTTCAAAAGCCTAATTGATGTATAGGTTTTATCACATTACTTATTATTTTACCAAAGAAAGCCTAACCAAGATTGTCTTGATTTTTTTTTTTTTATTATTTGAAACTTATAATATTCATAGAGTGTTAATTATATAATGGTGTAAGATATTCTTGTGCTCTTAAGAAATATTATAATTTTATTGATTTTTTAAAAAGTGTTAATTATAATTGATATTAATAAAATATGTTACTACAGTAATGCTAAAGACATATAAAAGTAGCAAGAAAATAATGTGTGATTCAAATTTATAATATGTAATCCCACTATACAAGAACTAAATCTAGACCACATATTATTTTTCTTTGATATTTTTATGCTTGAAAGTCTAACTATAAAGAGTAGTTGAAAAATATTGTGATAAGTAAAAAATCAAGAGTAGATTTCGAGGGACAATAAAAAAAATTATTAGAATTTTGAAGGGATCAAACTAAATTTACTTAAAATTTAGGGATAATATACTAATCATATTGTAAATATTCAAAATTCTATAGAAGTATAAATAGAAATTTTTTGTATTTGAGGGGCGGGGTCACTCTCAGTCCCTTAACAGTTCCAACGCTGAGTATACTGTCTTTTTTTTTTTGGATCGATAATGTAAAGTAAATTTTATTAATGAAATTCAAGGTACAAAATACAAAGCCAAATATCAATAAAGAGGGCAACAGAGCATCATAGCAAACAAAATCATAAACTGTAAATTATTACCAAAGAAAGTCCCGCAAGGTGTGTCCGCGGTTCGGTTTGGGACGGTTTGCGGTTAGATTTGGACCCGCCCGTATCTATGCAGTTTGGGAAAAAGTCAACCCGCAACTGCCCGCAATACGGTTTGCGGTTTGTGCGGACAGGGTTCGTGGATGTGCGGGTGATTTGCGGATTTGACTTTTTTTCAAAATTTTGTTTTTAAACCTTTTTTTTTTTCCCCATTTTGTCAATATTTCTTTTAGACCTTTTTCCTCCATTTTATAAAATGCTCTAACATTAATAATTAATGAATTAAAACTTATAAAAAACTTATAAAATAAAAAACACAACAAAATCAATTCGTAACCTAAACAAATCATTTAAAATCTACATTCATCATTAACTTGCATTCATCTCAATTCGTAACCTAAACAAATCATTCAAAATCTACATTCATCATCCTGCATTCATCATTCCTAACCCAAATTAAAAAATCCTACATTGAAAATCCTACATTTATCATTCCTAACCCAAATATAAAAAAAAAAAAAAAAAGAAAAAAAAAAAAAAAGTAATTCTTCATTAACTTACATTCATCCAAAACCAAAATGCAATTAAAAAAACAATTTGTTGTCAAACTTCATTCAATTCAAGCCCATGAAATAAAATAAAAACATTTCTAAAATATCAAACTTCAACATGAATCATCCAATCCAACTTTCATGAACCCTGCACAAAAACAAACTAAAAAAATATAAACTTTAACCTTCAATCTTCATAATTCTTTGAGACAAAAAGTGTAAAAGAATAAAGTAATGAAAAGATAAACAAATGTCTATATATTGCATCTCAATATAGTAAGAAAATGTGTTGAGTATATGAAAAAATTACCAATGAGCAAATGGATATTAGAGATCAATTATAGCATCAACATTATAAGTTGAACTTGAAGATGAGCTTGACTCCAAAGTACCTAATTAGGAGTCAACAAGAGAAGATTAATAAAACTTACATTAGAAAATGAACAATACAAATAAAAATGAAGATAAATAAATTCTCATATTACCCGAGTCATATTGCTCAAATTCCTCCGCATCATCCATCGCCTTTCAAAGAGAAATTGAAAGGTTGCTTTGAAACCAATTTTGAGTACATACAAGAACTTCAACCATAGAAGGCGAGAGTGAACTACGAAACGGGTCAAGAATACGCCCCCTCGTACTAAAAGTCGACTCCGACGCAACGGTAGAAATACGCATGGCCAACACATCCCTTGCAAGTTGTGATAACACCCTATATTTGGTTGCATTCACCTTCTAATAATCCAAAATCTCAAATGTTTGATTCTTTGCAAAATGGTCAACCTCGGATAAATATTGTTCCAATTCCGACTTAGATCCACTAGTGCATCGCCCCTCCAAATAGGAATTAAATTGGGAGTCAACCAAAGAATATGGATCATCATCATCATCATCTTCCACCATATTCACAACTTCACTCACACTTGGAAGTTTCTCATTTGAAGGATAAAGTGTAACATAATGGCTATACAAACGACTCAAACAACTCTTAACCTTGTCTATCATATCTTCCACCTTCTTATTATGTCCAAGAAATAAATTGGAAAAATAAAACTCCAAGTATGTCATTTTTTTAGTAGGATCAAGAACCACCGCAACATACAATAACAAATTGATCTTACTTCCGTCCCCCCAATACTTGTTAAACTTTTGCTTCATAGTCTTTGCCATTGTGCTCAAAGTATCCTCATCCTCCAAAATTAATTGGTTAATTTTGCTTTTAATAACAAACATCTCTTTGTAAAAAGCATTGGAAGTAAGAAAGAGAGACTCCGAAAATTTCTTAGTTGCAAGATAAAATAATTTTAGAAACCTCAAAAAAATTCTACATTTTTTCCAATCCAACTCATTCGGACTTCTCCTTATGCCACCATCAACATCCTTGAAATAAGGTTCAAAGTCAGAATCCACAAACTTCAATCGGTTAAAAGCCTTCTCATACTTTTCGGCGGCCTCTAACATCAAATAGGTAGAGTTCCACCTAGTTGGTACATCTAGGCATACAAGAGCTTTTGAATCAAGTTTGAGTGTGGCCGCACACTTCTTAAAAACATCATGCCTATGAGGAGAAGACCTCACTTATCTCACTGCAAGTCTAATATTGGCAATAGAATCATCCATTTCTTTCAACCCATCACTCACAGCGAGATTAAGAATATGTGCACAACAACGCATATGAATAAACTCATGTTGCAAAATAGTCCCCTTCCAATCTTTGGTTATTGTTTTCAAATATTGAATGGTAAGATTATTAGAACTAGCATTATCAACTGTTAAGGTGAATATGTTATCAATGTTCCACTCAATCAAACACGACTCAATTTTTTGACCCAATGTTTCTCCTTTGTGATCCTCAACTTGTTGAAAATTTATGATTCTTTTTTGAAGTTTCCAGTTATCATCAATGAAATGAGCAGTCAAACACATGTAACACAAATTCTGAATAGATGTCCAAGTGTCCGTAATAAAGCAAATTCTACGACCCTTCATGGCCTTCTTTAACTTATCCCTTTTATTCTTGAATATGTTGAGCACTTCTCTAGATATGGTTTGACGAGAGGGAATTGGTGTGAATTTGGGTTGCATGACATTACAAAATCTTCTAAACCCAACACCCTCCACAAATCTAAATGGCAACTCATCAATGACCACCATCTCCGCAAGAGCCCTTTTACAAGTATCAAAATTAAAAATTGTTGCTTCAACCTCAACACCCTCTTCATTTTGTTTCGGTTTAAGTTTTAATGTTTGTTGACCATCTGTATCCCTATTTGGATATTCTTTACAATTGGGTATATGACTCCTCAAATTGCTAGTCCCATGAAATCTAGAGTCAGCCATATACTCTTTCTTGAAATATTTACATACGGCTCTACGCTTCTTATCGGTTCCTACAACCTTGTCAAAATGATCCCAAACTGTGGATGGTGCTCTCCCCCCTTCACCCACTCTTTCTCTTTGGGGGGTCTAGGAGGCTTAGGTTCAAGTTCGGGTTCGACTAAGAGGGGATTCATTTGAGAATTAAAGGATTCCGGAGATACAAGATTGATTGCGGGAGATTGAATACTGTCCTCCATTTAAACTGGATTACAAAAATTACAAATTCAATTTCAATAACATAACAGATTCAATACAGTCACAAATTCAATTTTAATTTTAATAACAAATTGAATTCTATACAAATTCAATTCCAATTTCAATAACAGATTCAATTTTCACTTCTCACGGATCTATTGGAGCATTGCAAAAGCGCATATTCAATTCCAAAAAAAAAAAAATCAGATTTAATTCCAAACAAACACACAGATTCAATTTCCACTTCTCACAGATTCAACAACAGATTTAATTCTAATACCATAGATTCCATGCCAAAAAAAAAAAAAAACAGAGAGATTTGTTTGCACATAAACACAGATTCAATTTCCAATTTTTCATAGATTTATTGCTACAAAAAAAAAATAAAAATAAAATTTAATTCCAACCAAACACATACATTCAATTTCCATTTCTCACAAATAGATCTGTTGCTACAAAAAAAAAAATTTAACAGATCTGATGAGATGAGAGAGTAAAGGAGACAGATCAGAGAGAGAGGTCAGATATATTGCAAAATAAATCAAAGATCGGGGTGAGAGAGAAAGAAAGAGACGAAGAGAGAGGCTTACCTATGAGGTCGATCGGTGCGATGAGAGAGTCGGTCGATCGATCGATCTTGCAGTGAGAGAGAGTCGATCGGTGTAGATGCAAAACCAGAGAGTAAGAGACTGTGAGATGAGAGAGTGAGGGAGACATTTGATATGTTACAACAAAAAAAAAAATCAAAGATCGGGGAGAGAGAGACATAGACAAAGAATGAGATTGAGAGAGAGGCTTACTTGTGAGATGTGCGATGAGGTCGATCGGTCGATCTTACGACGAGATAGAGAGTCGATCGGTGGGTGCAGTGCAGATGAAAATCACGAGAGTGAGAGTGAGAGACAGACTGAGATAGAGTGAGTTCGTGTTTGTTTTTTGGAGTTTGAGATGAGAGATAAAGATTAGGGTTTTTTTTTTTGAACGGTCAGATTTGAAAGGAAAAAAAAAAAAAGAGATTTATGCGGGCAGGTTGGGCGGGTGCAGGTCAAACCCGTAACCCGAAAATTAGATAAAATCCAAACCGCACCCTACCCTAATGTGTTCACGAAAACGCCCATACGTGCGCGGTTTGGATTGAGTAGGGCGGTTTGGGGGGGTCGAATAACCCTACGCCCAGCCCTCTGTCCCCTTTGTAACAGTAGCTCCAACAGCTAATTATTGAGGGTTATTTTGAGAATTAATTATTTTAGTTATTTTTTTATAAAGAAATATGTAAAATATAGAGAAAATAATTTAATAATTAATAATAATTTTTAAAAGTTTTGATTAAAATGTTGATTCCGAAATCCCAAATGTTAGGTTTCATGAAAAAAATATGAGAAAACATTTTAGGAATCTTTTAGAAATAATTTAGTAAGGTAGATAACAAAACAAGAAAAAAAGCTAAGCCCATGTTTGGTTTTATTTTCACAAACTTGGTTTAGAAATTTTTTTCTAAAAAATTAAAAATTAATTTGGTAAAAGAAATAAAAAAAAAGATATTATTTTTATATAAATTTATCTTTTGGAAGGCTAAAAATAATTTTTAAAAATATGTAAATAATTTTTTGATATTTATTTTTATTACATTATTTTTTATTTTTTGAAAAAAAAAATGTGAAAATTTTTTCTGAAAAACAAACCAAACATGAGTTTTCAAAAAACACTTTGGGTCCATTTGGTTTAGTTTTCATAATGAATTTTGAAAGATAATTTTTTTAAATATTTACAAATTTGAAAAATTGTTTGATTGTATATTTTAAAAATAATTTTTAGAAGCAGAATAAGATTCACTAAGTTAGATTACACATATTGTCTACTCGTCGAAAGGTTTAAAATATATTCACAGTAGACGAAGTAAAGTGGCATGAAAAATAATATCAACCCAAAGAAGAACTTTAATGTAAATATATTTTAATTTTAAAGTCTTAGTTTGCAAATATTATAACTTTAATTTTGGCTTATAATGCTGTATAATTGATAGGTTATAACTTATTACATGTGATTATATAATATATAATAAAACACTAAAAACTAATTTAAGGATGAAGAATTTTCATTACCATCCAAATTTTGATGTTCCCAAATATGGTTAGAGTAATTCCAAAATTATTCAACTTTTACAAAAACCGTGATGACGATTCATCTTGTGTCATTAATAATATTTTATAATTTTTTTATATATTTATATTTTTTTTAGTTATGTAATTACATGATCTGTTGTTAATGGGTAATCACATCATGAATATATATATTTACTTTTGTTTTTATGATTTGAACCTATATGTAAAAAAATTAAATTGTATTTGTCTTTCTAAATTGGATAATATATTCAAAAAATAATATCAACCGATTCTTTATTTATTTATTTGTTTATTTTTATGTTAGATGTGACTTTCATCATGTAATTACTAATGCTTAATTAATTTAATTTTTTATATACATAATTTAGGTCTGTTTTAGCAAGTTAGTTAAAAGTCAATTTTTTTGGCTTTTTCGCTTTTTTAAGTCACATCATTTCTCTACTTTTTTACACTTTTTTTTTAAATAAAAAAAAAGGTCAAAAAATTAACTTTTAACCAACTTATCAAAACGACCCTTAATTCACAAGTCTTAAAAATGCTTGATTTAAAAATAAAAATAAAACATTAAACCCTTGAACTAATAATTCAAACTCATGACTTTGCATAAGAATCAATAGTTGTACTAGGTCGATTGATCGTAACCTTTGAACTCTTTTAAAAAGTCAAGGTTTAACTCTCCCACTTTAAACTATAGAGTCTAATGTATCCCAAAAAAAATAAAAATAAAAATGACCAATAGATGTAATTTTCAAAATTTAATTGGCAATATTACTTTTTAGCTTAAAAGTTAAAAAGTTACTAAAAAAATAAAAATAAAAAACTAACAACTTATACCAAAAAGTCAAAAATTTTCTTTTCTCTCTACTTTTGCACATCTTTTCGTAAAAAAACAAAAAAGTATCCCAAACATACTAATTTTTTTACCTCATATTTTAGTCAAAAAGTTACTAAAATAGCTTATTCTCAAACGAATTATATCGTTAAACAAGATAGTAATTTTTAGAGAACTGTCCTTTCCACACAAATATAGTATTACTTAGAGATGTAAGAAAAATTGAAAAAATTGATCAAACCGATTGAACCGACCAAATTGACTATATTTGGTCAGTTTTTTTTAATAAGAATCGATCTGTGCAATTTTAAAATTTTATTTTTTTCGATTTTCGATTCAGTATCAATTCAAGCACTTTATGAACTGAACTAAACCGAAACCGACCGCTTCAACATATATTGCTGCCATTTGGCATGTGGCTTTTTCAGTTAGTTTTTCGGCTTTTCGGCTATTTTAGCTCCAGTTAAAAAGTTCGTTTGGGTTGGTTTTTTTTTAATTTTTTGACTTTTGTGATAGAATAAATGAAATGATTATGGTTTGAATGTAACATTTTGCCTTATTAACTTTTTAACCTATTCTGTCTTTTGTGACTAATTTAGCCCAAAAAGTCAATGCCAAATGAAGCATATTATGTATAATCTAATAATATAATGATATTAATAAATATATAAATTATTAACCTTAATTAATTAACCTTATCATCTTTATAATTTAAGTTTGTAAACTCTTATTATATATAATCATAACTCTAACTTATTACTCTTGAAATTTTAGTATTTTTTAACTTTTTTTTGTTTTTATTTTTGTTAATCTAGAAATTGAAAATTATTTATTAAATGAATGGATCGAATATGTTTGAAATTGTGAAAAAAATAACTAATTTAATGTTTTTATATAGATTAGTGATAAAATTTAAAAGTTACTCAAGTTTCACTACGCCAAAACATGGTATTAACGGCGGTTTTTTTAACGGCGGTTTTCGTTACCGCCGTTAAAGATACTATTAATGGCGGTAACGAAACCTCCGTTAATACCGCCGTTAATGTATCTTTAACGGCGGTTTCGTTACCGCCGTTTAAAAAACCGCCGCTAAAGTATCTTTAACGGCAGTATTGAAACCGTCGTTAAAAAAATGCCACTAAAGCCCTCTTTTAACGGCGGTAACGAAACCGCCGCTAAAGCCCTCTCATTACTGCCGTTAATGACGGCGGTCTTTGCTGGCAGAGCTCCGGCGGAACTCCGGCGTGTGGTGACCACACGCGGCCAGAGGTTGAACATGACCATCTAAAATAAAGCAAAAGTAATGTTTAAATATTTATTTAGGGAATATATTTCATATAGAGTGGCTATGGTGTAGTGGTTGGTGTGTGTTGATTAAAGGTCAAGGGTCCGAGGCTTGGGGGGTGCAAGAAGAGAGAATTATTTTTAAAAAAATTTGAACCTATTTACAGCGGTAAAGAACCGCCGTTTTTTGTCCTATATTACTGCCGTTTTTTGTCGACTTTTAACAACGGTAATTTACCCTTTTACGACGGTTGTACCTTTTCCGACACGAGTATAACTGGCGGTCTTACATTACCGCCGTTAAAGGCTTTAACGGCGGTTTTACATCCTTTAACAGTGGTAAAAAACCGCCGCTAAAGTCCAATTTTGGCATAGTGTTTGAAAGGTCTCAAACCGATTAAATCACACCGAACTGAACCGTTTCAATTGGTTCAGTTTGGTGTGATTTGATGGGAGAAACAGTTTGTATTAATACTCAAAATAATAAAACCGATATTATAGATTTGATAAAAAAAATTATCTAAACTGACAACTAAAACTTAACCTACTTACCACATAATGTGCCTTTTTACTTTCCGTTGATATTGACTCTACTTGCAAATGAAACCAATTTTACTTCTTACAATATAATATTACCCTACTTATATTTCTCTATAATAATAATAATAATAATAATAATAGTAAAAAAAATATTACCCTACTTAGTAAATCTTTTGAGTATGTTAAAAGTAATAATTTTGTACTATAATAGGTCCCTTCAAAGTAAGAGTATTCTGCGTATATTTCGATCCGTCTAAACCGACTGAATTGAACTGATTTGTCGCATTTTAGACAGATACGTGATGACAAGCAAACAGTTGTGGATTGATTTTTTCTAATCCGCCTAGTTTTGGACGGATGACGAATTTGAGGTTTCTTTGGCCGCAACCAAACCGTCAAACTGTGAGCACCCCTAGTAATTTGTAAGACTTTGTATTTTCAATTTGTTTAAATATTCTATTTGTGTTTTCAATTAAAAAAAAGTTTAGATATTCTGTTGTTTTTTTAATATGTTTTCAATTTGGAAATTCTTTTATCAAATGTCAAGTGTTGATATTTGATATTTTGTGTGGAGAATGTAAAGTTTAATTTTGTCATTTTTTAAAAATCAAATTAAATAATTTTTGAATAAAAAAAATAGTAATTAAATAGTTTGATAATGCATGATTTTTTTTATATGTATTTATTATTGGTATTTGACAATTTACTTTATAATCTTTTGATTATATGATGACCCCGTCACGTATAATATTTTACATTTAATTAATTCTTATTATAATTTAATTGTGGAATTCTCAATGGGTGAAATTGACGATTGAATTATTTTAATTTCGAGTGTCGGATCATATGAGAGTTTAATTAAATATCCGATTCACTTTAGTAAATTTGAAATTTTATTAATTGGGTCCGAATTAAAGTTGATTAAGTTATAAAAAGAAAACAAAATAATAAATAAAACAAAAAACGGTGCAAGTGGCACGTGGTGTGGTGAGTCACCAGGTCAGATAAGTATGAAATTATGATGATAAATTTGAAGGAGCCATGTGTTGAGCTGTGGGTTGGGGCTCACGGTGAGGAGATGTCAAGGGAAAAAAAAAATGATAAATTTGAAGGAGCCATGTGTTGAGCTGTGGGTTGGGGCTCACGATTTTCCTCCCTATATAGGGAGGAGATGTCAAGGGAAAAAAAAAAAAAAAAGGGGGAAGAAAATATGGGTGAGGGAAAAAAATAATTAAGAAGTAAAGAATGTACAAAAAGAAGTTTGGTCGGAGTTTCTGCTATGATGTAGTCCTTTTGGAGCAAGGAAGAAATGGTGGTTGGATCCCGGTGGTGAATCAAAGGCAAGGAGGTGGATCTCGGGGCTATGAAGAAAGGAGTGGTCTGTTTACTGTGTTCGTGGACAATATCCCAAGATCTTTGGATGCAAAGTCACTGTTCAACCTCTTCAATAAGTTGGTGTAGTCAAAGATGTATTCATCCCTTTCAAAAGACGAAAAGCGACGAATTCAAGATTCGGATTTGTGAGATTCGACTGTCATGTTGCATCAGACATGGCAATCCAAAAAGCTAATGGACTTTTGGTGGATGATAAGGTACTTGCAGTCAAGTATGCAACTCATGACAGGAGCGTACTCAGCATGAGAAGGCCCTAGGCCAACAGAGAAGCCTTTAACCCAAATAGAGGTAAAGGTACAATCCCATATATTGGCCAAAAATCATTTGCAGAGGTACTACAAGGGGACACGACCATGGCGGCTGTAAAAGCTAGCATGACCATCAAAGCCAATAAAGATGGTCACGGTTGGCTTACGAAAGCGTAATATCAGGCTCAACTTGGATTTCTCCATTAACAGTATCAGATCTACTTTAAAGGATAATGGGTTAGCTCAAGTGATGGTCAGACAGGAGGGCGGCAGGGATGTAATTTTGACTTTCAAATCCCAGGAGGAGCTCCAATCAAATATCCAGAAGATCAAGGACTGGTTTAAAAACTAGAGTCAGTTTGTTTTGGAGTGGAGGCCAGGAATCCAAATAGACCAAGAGAGATGTGTTTGGTTGAAATGTCATGGTATTCCTCTGAACCTCTAGAATAGGAACACTCTAAACAACAATGGAGCTTTGTAGGGGACAGTCTTTCAATTGGAGGGTGATCTTAGCCAACCAAAGTCATTTTCCTACTCCAGAATTAAAGTGGTTACAACATGCATGGAGCTCATCAACAAAACCATAAATTTGGAATGCAAGGGTAAATTACACCCAGTTTTTGTTTGTGAAGATCATTTTGTCAATCCAGTGGAGTGTAATGGGATGAGAAACATTGGGTTGGGAGATTGCAATAGCAGCTCCAAAGTGGATTTAAGCAGAGCTGAGGAAAATGACTTCACAGATGGGGGTTGCAAGAGGAAGAATGATGTTGATATAGTGGCAAAACAGTATGACTTGTCTGATGCTGCGACGCCTTCCTCCATTAAAGTGGCACAAAGGAAGGAGCTTTCTCAATGCAACAGTAGAGAGGCGGTGGACACAGTTGTTGAGGAGACACGGTGTGATGTGGGGGTCAGCAGACCTACTGCAATAGGTGGGAAAAAAGCAATGATGGAGGAGCGTGCACCCTGCCCAAAGAGCAATGACCACTCATAGAGGTGTGTTAAGCACGCTTCTGCACCTATTTTGTTCAAAAGTCTCAGCGGATCCATAGATGGGTTTGGGCCTGGAATTAATTTGAAGGTTGCCTTGGGCCATCCGAACAATGAGCACATAGTACAAGGTCCTATTCTCATGCCATTTGAACAACAAGGTAACAGGGCATGCAATAATTCTTTATTACCTGGACCTCTCTTAGCTGTTGTTTCAAATGGGTCAGGCACTTTGAGTTTACATGATCAAGGCCCAATTCGTTGTCCTGCTTCCATCCTCAACCCAAATCGGTCTGCCAAGAAAGCTGGGAAAAAGAAGGTTTAAATAGAGGGCTTTTCTCGGTTTGCTCGACTCTATGGTCACAAATCTACAGCTATCAGTAAGCATTCCTCCAAGTCCGTTATCTTCAGGCCAGCAGTAGTGGCCCTTGCACACTCTGAGCTTTCCGAGGGTAAATCAAGCACGCATAGCTATCTCCTCAAGAAAGCGCAGGCCACTGTCAAATTAGGGAAAGATCTGGGAATTAACTTTTGTGGGCAAGAAGAGGGTGTGGTGGATAAGATTCTTGAGCTGGAGATTAAGGACAAAGAGAGATTTTTAAATGATAGAAAGGCTCAGCTGTAATAGCAGTGTGCTAGGCTGCAATAGGAGGAACTTTATTCGGTGTTTGGGTTCTTAACATTAGAGCTTCTGCAGTGGGTGTGTTTAGAGTTTGGATCGGAAAAGAAGATTTGTTCCGACCATGGCAGTAGAGATGGCAGTGGGTTTTGATCGTCCTTGGGAGTGTCGGTTGCAATGGGTGTTCGAAGCTTGCATCGGAAAAGAAGTGTTCTGATCATAGAAGTGGAGATGGGTGTTTAACAGTCATCGGTGTTTATCGGTCTTGGTAGGCACGGCCAGCGGAGAGAGAGGCGTGAAAGTCTCTACTCAGTGGGTGTGCTTTACTTGTGGGGTGTGTTTTACTTGGGTTTTGTGGGGTAAGTTTGTGGGGTTTCATGTGTTTTGTGGAGTTAAGTTCTTCTTAACCTCTGTTTTTATTTTCTTGTTTTAAAAAAAAAAAAAATTGTGAGGCCGAGGGGTTGGTTGTATGGGTGCGAGTAGCAGTAGTAATGGTAATTTGTACTTTCCCAATCTCTCTCGATGCACATCATCTTCCTGTACTCTTAATTTCATGTTGTTAATGAAATTTTTCTTTGCTGATCAAAAAAAAAAAAAAAGAAGTAAAAAAGGTACTTGAAAGATGGAAAAAAGAGTTAGGAATTACTCTTAAGATGGGTTATATTATACCTTAAGTCACTATAATATATTTTACGTATATTTTAAGTTACTAGAAATTATTTTATGAAATTTGTATTTTATAACTTTTAATAATATTTTGATTTCGTTGATTATTTGCTGAACTCTATTTGTTTAAAATAAAAACTCATGAATACGTTTATTTAAATTTTAGAAATTATTTGACAATAATTTTATAAACAATTATGTTTTGTAAATACCACCATGGGAGTCTCATACCTTGAGAAACTTAAATAACCATCGGCCTCTGTTTGGTCACTTTGTAGCCCTTTGTATGTCATGAATCTATTAACATCTGTTCTGATTGTCACTCTAGTGACATTTGTTTGGTTCTGTTCTGTTCTGTTCTGTACAGGAGTTATGATTATTTGCTTATATGATTTCCGCATTCTGCTTCTGTTATTTAAATTAGTTATGTATTTCAGTTACCAAAACTAATTAATCTCTGTTTAGCCAAATAATTATCCATGGTAATTTTTATACCCTCATGCTCACTATATAATATTCCTCACTCTGCCATGTGCTTATAGCTGTTAACCACTTTTAGGTGACGTGTCAAAACCAATGCATGGGATAGGCACAAGGCACTTAGTAGTCATAGTACAGCTCTAGTATTGCAATCTAATAGAAGCTCCAATATACACATTTTTGTTATACTTAAATGAAGATTTGGGTACCTTTTATTTTATTCTGTTGCACTATTAATTTGTTATGACTTCAATTAATATCTTGTTGCGACGCCGAACCTCTGGGTACCGGGTTTGGGTTATGATAGATTACGTAGAGTTGGATTGTTATTCAAAAAAAATATTGACAAATTATTATATTATATTTAAAATTTATAAAAGTTTAAACTGCCAAACCAATTCACATCCATCCGCCAATCTCCTCAATCCGCAAACGGATAGCGGATCGGAGATTCTCCTACCACAACCAAACTGTGAACACCTCTACTTCAAAGACTTTATCGCCTAGTCTGTCTTCACTCTCTCCTTTCTGTTTACGATTTTAAAAGTATATATAATTTATCACATTGTTTATTCTTATGCAGTCAAATAGAATACAATGTTGTTTGATTGTGAAATTATTTTTTATACAATTAGATTAGATGAGATTAGTAATAAGTTATATTAAGAGATTAGATGAAATAAAAAATTTGGTATTTGATATAAATATGGATGAGATTATAGAATATAAGTCATACCATGGGATAAATAGATGAGACAAGTGATTGGATAGAGAATTTGAAATATTATGTTTGGTTAAGATAAGATAAAATGGTCTTTTTTGATAAATGTTCTTTCTAAGGGTTTTATTCCATCTTTTCTTTTTCTTTTTTTTTTTTTGATCGGCAAAAAAGGGACTTTATTGATGAAATAAAACAAGTACAAGGTACAAGACAAAATTACATCAATAAAGGTAAGGGAAGTGCAAAAAGCATCACTGTGAGCTAAATGATCCCAACTGGGTTGGCACCACCGAGTTCACCCTATCATTTGCTAGCACCCCTGAGTTGGTGAGAGACCAACGGAAAAAAGAAAAAAAGAAGAACCAAACCAAACAAATGCTACTAACTGCAGTCTTGAAACACCCTGGTAATTGAGCTGAAGCTATGCACCAACACAAACACTGCAGTAGGATTCCTTTAACACATTGCCAGAATGCTACACACAAATCTCAATGCTGCTAAGACCAACACAGAGCTTCTTCTGGATTAAACTTGACAGAAACCAGACCCTACTACAGCTGATTCAACTCAATAGCATCCAATACCTGAAGACCAGAACCAGAACCAATAGCATCCAATACCAGAACCAGCAGAAGCCAAAACCAGAAGCATCAGAACCAAACCAGCAGCTGAAGCTGCAGATCCAATCTGAAGACCAGCAGCTTCCAAAGGTAACAATGCTCCCCCCCAGACCAGCATCAACATAGAAACATACAACAGAGCAGATGCACATCTGAATCACAGAACCAGAAGCAGCTGCCAAAATGTGTTACACAAATACAAAACTAGCTTCACCAAATGGGTTTTATTCCATCTAACACATATTCTTTTTGAGTATTCCATTAAGTCCTGTTTAATGTAATATGACTAAATCATTCTTTCTAATTTTTGCACATGTTTTCATTTTGAAAGAAATACATAACAATAGTCTCTTATTTTATGGAGAAAATATCTCCCTCATTCTAAAAAGAAAATCTTTCACTTATTCCATGAAGAAAATTTCTCTCTTATTCTAACGAGAAAATCTCTCTTGCATTTCATGAAGAAAATCTCAAATTATGAATTTTGAACATTTTTATAATTTTAAAATTTTAAAAATAATGCAACAAAAAATTTGAATAAAATCAAAATATAATGTGAATGTTCAGGGTAAATAACAAACATACAATTAACTTTTAAAAAAACAAAACACATACTAAAGTACAATATAAATGTTCACAATAAACAACAAACATACAAATAACCTTCGAAAAAAAATAAAATTCATACCAAAATAGAGTGTGAATGTTCACAACTTATAATTAACATACAACTACCCTTAAAAAATAAACCAATGTAAATATTTACACTGCAACGTGAAAACATAAAACAAAATTGAAAAAAGTGAAAATCGACTATTTCAATTGTTCAATAGTAAAAAAAATGATTGTTCAACTAACTAATAAGCATAGTAACAAAAACAACAAACATACAATTAACTTTTGAAAAAACAAAACTCTGTGAATGTTCACAATTTACAATTAATACAACTAGTTAAAAAATAAAAAACTAAAAAGCTCATACCAATGTAAACATTCACACTACAACGTGAAAACATAAAATAAAATTGAAAAAAGTGAAAATTGACTATTTCAATTGTTCAATGGTAACAAAAATGATTGTTTAATCAACAAGCATAGTAAAAAAAAAAAATACAATTAACTTTCGAAAAAAAAAATACAATGTGAATGTTCACAATTTACAATTAACATACAACTAACCTTAGAAAAATTAAATTCATACCAATGTGAACATTCACACTGCAACATGAAACAAAAATGAAAAAAAAAAAAAAAACTATTTCAATTATTTAATGAATACAAAAAAATAATTGTTCAAACAACAAGTATAGTAATAAATAACCAATGATATGTGAACATTCATATCTTGCAAAATATATAATTATATCCATATCTATATTCCAACACTTATTTCTCAAACTTTCAAATAATGTGAAATGTGAACATTCACATTGATTAACAAAAAAATAAAAATAATAGTAGCAATAAAATTAGAAATCCAACAAAAACTCAATCACTCTAAAAACAAAAAAATATCACCCACATCCTCATCTTCATCATCATCTTTATCATTATCACTATCATTAACAATCTATGCAATTTCACCATTCCACCAATCCAAATCAAACCAAACCCACCTTTCTTTCTTTCTTTTTTTTTTAGGTTTGAAAACATGGGAAACATTATATTAATAAAAGATAATAACAGTATATAATCAGGACCCCAAAGGGCCATCCCAGCCAAACAACAAAACAAACAAACAAACAAACAAAAACAAAAACAAGAAAAAAGAAATCCGCCAAAAAAACAAATACGATTCAAGGAAAACCATCGTTCTACTCAAAGATGTAGTTTGGAAAGCAAGATCTGCTTGAAAGCCTATCGCCCCTGTTGACGTCGTCCCCGTCGCCGTTGCCGCCGAAGAAGGAAGGACACTTACAATGGTATGGGAAAAGGTTGAGAGAGGAGAGAACCATTATGGGTGTTGAAAATTCAAAAATCATTGCTGAAATCGGAAGAGAAAACTCTCAAAACTCCTATTTCGAACATAAAAAGTCCTGATCTACACTCTAAAACTATAGATCTATACTTTAGAAGTGTAAAATGAGTCGTCAAAAAGTCACCAGAGGATCGCCGAAAATCTCTTAGAGAGAGAGGCTCTGCTCGCTCTCTCTCTCTCTCTCTCTACTCTGGACCTGCCTATTTGTTTGTAACCAAACCCACATTTGAAGAATATGTTTATAACAAAATTGACGGACATAAATAGAGGTTCAACTTACAAAAATGAAGAAACATAGAGTTTCGAACACAGGGCAACAGTGGACGAAAAACAGAACTTCGAATACAAAGTAACAATGGAGGAACACAAAGTTTCACCACAATAATGGAATAATATAATATTATTTCAGTATCATGTATAAACTGGAGTTTCTAAACCCTACCAAATAGAAAGTTTCGAAACCCTAGCACAATAAAACAATACCACAAATATGAAACCGATCAAAAACAAACGTGATTAATGGTAACTATCAAAATAGAGGTAGCAACAAAAAGGAAATATGTATATCATTTTTCTATGTAATGTATATTAACAATAGACATAAGGGTATAATAGTCTAACAAACAACAAAAATCAGGAAAATAAGACCTCATTAAAAAATATATATATAAATACATGGAACTAACTAAGTTATAATTTTCATTAGTGGACTTATTACCTTAGAACACCTCTAAATAGAATTTATCAACAAAATATTCAAGATAAAATGATACAGTTTTTTTTTTTAATGTGGAAAATAATCGAGAGATGCCTAATCCCTTTAATACCACAATCTCCAAAGTATTAATAATCCATCATTTTTTTTCATTTTAATCCTGCATACCATTATTAAAGTTATTCGTAAATTTAATATCAAACTAAACCAAAAAAAAGGACAAAAATTAAAGTTATTCATAATTGATTTGTCAGCTTTTAATTATAATCAAAATCAATAATTATTACAGCAGTCTTACATTTACAAAATTTCTCTTTCCCACAATCCCCCGAATAAAGTGACAAGAAAAATAGAAATTTTTGAGAGAACATTAAAGTGTAAGTAATTTTTAAAATTTGCTTATCACATCATTTGAGGAGATTTGAGAGAGAAAAAATTAAGCGGATGAATTTTTTTAAAATTAACAAGTTGTTGAATACCCTTAGAATGATAATTCTTGTAATTATAAATCACTTACAATGATGAAAAGTTCTATGTTTGGTTTGCTTTTTAAAAATTGTTTTTACATTAATTTTTATTTTTTTTTAGAATTTTATATTTTAATGATTTCTTTATTACTTTCAAAAACATTTAATCTAGATGTATTTAAAATAAAAATATTATTTTGAATTTTATTTTATTTTTAATGAATTTTTTTATATTTTTGTTATTTTTTTTTAAATGTGTCTAATGTTGATATCTAAAAATTAAAAAAAAAATTAATAGAGACAAAAAAAAATTCATCTAAACTATTTTTTTAAAAAAAATTAAATTAAAATACAAAATTTCTAGGAGAATTACTTGTCAATGAGTGGGTATTGAAAAAGTAAATCACAAATTAGTGAGAAATTTTTAGAAGTTTCAACAGCAATGACAAGTGAAAAAATGTGAGTGATTCTATTTACACACTGCTAATACTTTCAGTACGTACCATTACTTAGTATATACACAAAATAATTTTTAGGATTTAAAAATATCCTAATTTACACCTTAAATTTTCATTACTAACCCTATACTAATACACTTTAAGCCTCGTTTGGGAACAGGCTAATTTAGTAACTTTTTGGCTATTTGGCTAAATATGAGCTAAAAAAAACTAGTATGTTTGGGATGACTTTTTGGCTAATTACGAAAGATGTGCAAAAGTAGAGAGAAAAGAGAATATTTGACTTTTTGGTATGGTTTGTTGGCTTTTTGGCTAGTAACTTTTTGACTTTTTGGCTAAAACAGAGCCTTCCCAAACGAGGCCTAATTATTTGAATACACACCATTACACACACAAAAAACTCTTCATCTTCACCATTACATACAACAAAAACCCAACAATCTTCATAACAGAGACCATTTTCGTCGATCTTGATCTCCATCACCGGCGGAGGTTTCATTCGGTCTCCATCTTCGCCGGTGTTGATCTCCATATTAGTGTTGAACTCTTGTTGTTTCTCATCTCGTCGTCTCATCGTTTTAGATCACCGGCAGAGTGTTTCATTCAATCTCCATTTTTGCCGATGTTGATCTTTGTTGTCGATTTTGAACTCTTGTCTCTCGTCGTCGTTTCAAATTCATCAAATTAGTCATGTTCATAAATACAGAGTTAAACAAACTTAATGTGTTCAAAAATTTATATTTGAACAATGAATAAAAGTTTAATTTATTTTAACCAGACTAACTTAAAATGTTCAATTTTTTATGTATGGATATTTAATATTTGGCCAATCTTAATAATTTGAACAAAATTGTTTCATTCAAATATAAATAATCAAACAACATGTATAAAAGTTCAACTCTTGTCTTCGAATACGACAAACAAATTTATCTTCCCAACAATACGAACGAAATAAATAAAAAAAATAAAAAATTAAGTCATAAACTAACATTTTTCAATGTTTAAATCACACTTTCAATATTTAGATCAGAACCGACCATCTCAGTATCATCCATGATGTGCAAATATTAATTAATTTTAATGTTCTTAAACCCTAAATCTTCAAAGCCAATAATATTTTGAATTTAAAAAATAAATATAATGGAGAAAAGAATTAAGTGAGCTAATTGATAATAAATTATATCATAAGTATATGTTAATGGTGAAAATAAAAAAGAAATACAATATTTATATGTTAAAATCTTAAACATTATACGAATGATAGTTTGTGAAAGTATTTTATGTTTTTAAATATGAAATTTTTGAATGGGTAGAATACATATCATATTATTCTTAATGATCATTTCATTAGAAGCTATTCTTGAAATAAAAATTTAATTTATTAATAATATGTACTAAAAGTATTAATAGTATGTAATAGAATCACCTAAAATATGTTACAAAATATTAATATTAATTTTTATTTTACCCTCAACTCTCAAATTACTATTACAGCACCTTTTTCATTCCAATATCATTATCAGACCTCGCCGGCATTCAAGAAACATCAACATCACAACCACTCAACCTTTACAAAACGTCAAAGAAGGCTGCTATTTTCTGTCTCTGGTGGTCTGATTGATAAAGGAATTACATCCTTATTTCATGTTGGGCTGCTATTTATACTGTGATTGATAGAGGAATTGGGATCCTTGATTTCATGGAAGACATGTGGTTTGTTATTGGTCAGAAATATGATCATATGGTATTATATGATTATTTTAAGAGGAAATATTATTTTACCTCTCAAATTATTAAGCGCGTTTTTTACGTTGATCTCATATTTTGATTTATTTTAATTTAATATTTGAACTTTTCATAAATTGATCAATTAGACTCCTGCCGTCACTTATCTTCCGTCTATAATTGGACGAAATGTGCTGACGTGGCATCAAAATTCATTTAAAATTTTATTTTACCCCCCAAACTATACCTTAAAAATCAATTTGCCCCCCAAACTATACTTTAACAATCAATTTGCACCCCACATTAGCAAATTCCGTCTAATTGTGGACGTAAGGTGACGGCAGGGCCTAATTGATCAATTTGTGGAAAGTTCATGTACTAAATTGAAATAAATTGAAGTATGGAGGTCAACGTGAAAAACGTGTGATATTTGGAGAGAAAATGATATTTTCTCTCTTATTTTAAGTAAATTTTTATTAAAAGATGTGTAAAAAAAAAAAATAAGAAAGTGATGTAATGGATGTTTTGATTTTTTTATTACTTCAATCACCGAAAAAAAAAACCAACCTATGTGTTTTAGAACATTTTAAAAAAGTCATTTTTAAAAAAACAGTTAAAAGTAATTTATTTTAAAATTACGTCAAAAGAATTTGTTTGTATATATGAATCTAAAACTTAAAAAAAAAATCAAAAAATTTTCAAAAATAAAAAATAAAAAAAGTCAAAATAAGTCTAAAATCTAAAATCCCCTAGATATTGATTTGTGATATGTATCAATTTTAAGCAGTATAATATAACAATCCCAACAAACAAATCAAGGACAAATCAACACAACGATTTTAACGTGAAAAAATCACAATTGAAACACATTCAATTGTGATAAAAAACCACGGGTAACAGCCACAAAACAATCCACTAAGAAGATATAATGAATACACAGGTATACTCTCAATTACCTAGTGAATCCACGCCCGAATTAAACCAACTCCTATGTGCCTCTTCCAACCCCGTCTTCACCTCAGAATTGTCTTGACGATGAACCACTCTAGAATCCACCAAAGCTTTAGGCTCGAATTCCCCAGAATCTACTGAAGAACAACTCTTTCTTTTGTGTAGAATAAACAAACAAACCTTTGATGTATGCTTCTTAAACCATGAGTTGAATACTCAATGAAATATCAAAGAAAACTAGCAAAATAGCCCCAGATATAAACCCTAGAACCCAAGAAGAAGATCTGAAGGCGTTATCCTAGATTTGGACGAAACACGTATTTATAGAAAACTGTCCCGCGATCTCCGCTCGAGCGTCAAAATGGCCGCTCGAGTGTCAAAATGGCCGCTTAAGCGGACCTACACTTGAGCGCGGAAAGTTCCGCTCGAGCAGGAAAAAACAACATCCAGTATTTTTGCAGGCGAATAAACTTCGGGGGCGCTGCCCCTCGACCCCGCCGTGGCGCTGCCCCCTCGACCCCTGCAAGCTGATCGGGCAGCTCGATCCCCGTCATAATCAGCGAAGTGGCAATCTTGAAAGAATTAACATCACAAAACTTCTCTGAAAGGCACAATTCGGGTTGGATTCGCATCTAAAAACTCATAGCCTCACTGAAAAAAAAAAGTGCAAAAACAAATACAACTTAAAGGAGTTTTGTCAAACGAGGTTGCCAAGAATAAAAACCTAACAAAGTCAACAAAATCTTGTTTGTGCACCATATTTAGACCAGGTCTTAATTCACCACTGAAGTGCTAATTCATGGTCTGTGATTAGGACAAAGCTGAGCTTTTTTAGGGCAAGTCTGATTCGAAGGGTAGATCAGCTAGGAAGGACAAACAGGTTTAGAGGTCAGCTGATGTTTGCAGTTGGTAGGCATGCTGCTGTAGGAAGCTGGGCTGGTCTGTACAGATATTAGAAGGGGAGTGGTAATGCTAATACTGTTGGAAACTTAGGGAGGGCGCAGCTAGTTACTGTGTGTGTGGTTGCTGGTTTGGTTATGCTACTCATACAAGACCTTAGAAAGCAAGGCTGCTACTGACCTTGTTGCTGTATTGTTACTAGTTTAGGACTATTAGGTTGCTAAGTTTGTTGCTATTATTACTGTAATTCTCTGTTGTTTTCTCCTTTCTCTCTTTTTGGTTCTTTTGATTGGTTTCTCACCAATCATGGGTTAAGTGCTAGCAAAGGATATGCTTCTTATCGGTGCCAACCTAGTTGGGATTTGTAAGGTTAGTTATGATGCTTTTTTGCACTTTCCTTCTTTATTGATGTAGTTTTCGTATGTATGTTACTTTCTTATCAATAAAGTTTCTTTTGTTGATAAAAAAAAAAAAAAACAAAACAAAACAAAACAAAACAAAATCTTGTTTGCTTGCTTTTATCTTTTCTGAGCTTTTTTTATTTTTTATTTTTTGGTTCGTCTCATTAAGCAAAATTTAGAAGCCAAAGTTTTTTGAAAATTTTAAAATAGAATTTACCAAAAAAATGAAAAGTAAACTAAAAAAAATCAACAAATAAGCAAATCCAAAACACCCATTAATATCACGTAGTTGCATGCTTAATCCAAAACACCCATTAAACAGTTAATCATCTGGAAAAATTATCTTATTACAATTAATACCTTCTGTTAAGATTATGTTATTTAAGTGGAATCAAATCATTTGCAAATCACATGAGGCACTTATTGATTTTTTAATACAATAATATTCTTTTTTGGGATTTAATTAGAATTTTTTTTCCTCTTTATCTCAATGGCAAAATGCAAACAAAATCACCTTTAAACTAAACACTGATGGGGCGTCTAAAGGAAACCCAAGTCATGCCTCTGTGGGTGGTATAATCAGGGATCACTTGGGTCATTGGATTTTAGGCTTTAGCAGGAATGTTGGCCACACCACAAGTGTAATTGCATATTTTTGGGGCCTCAGGGATGTTCTCAAACTGGCATTGGATCATCATGTGGACAGTCTAGACATTGAAATCGATGCTTATATTGTCAAACACCTCTTAACAAGCAGCACTCATGATGATCATCAACTCAACAACTTCATTATGGACTGCAGGTACCTCATGAGCCAATTTCGA
Organism: Camellia japonica; assembly: GCA_030407325.1. Taxonomy (NCBI): domain Eukaryota; kingdom Viridiplantae; phylum Streptophyta; class Magnoliopsida; order Ericales; family Theaceae; genus Camellia; species Camellia japonica. The sequence continues at coordinate 32,286,892 of JAPPVO010000016.1, forward strand.
TCAACGTCCCTGCAACTTATTTATCGTGAAGCAAATGCACGCGAACATTTGATGGCAAACCATGGCCAAGGGATTGAAGGTTTTTATCAACCCTCCTTCGTGTGTTTGTAATCAGATTGTATTAGACGCTATGGGTACCTACTACCCTAGACTCATGTAATCCTTTCTTCTTTTTATTTAAGCTCTAGTTTACCAAAAAAAAAATCCCACTATACAAGAACTAAATCTAGACCACATATTATTTTTCTTTGATATTTTTGTACTTGAATTATTGGTCTAACTATAAGGAGTGGTTGAAAAATATTGTAATAAGTAAAAAATCAAGAGTAGATTGCAAGGGACAATAAAAAAATTATTAAGATTTTGAAGGGATCAAACTAAAGTTACTTAAAATTTAGGGATAATATACTAATCATATTATAAATATTCAAAATTCTATAGAAGTATAAATAGAAATTTTTGTATTTAGCGGGCGAGGTCACTCTCAGTCCTTTTAACAGTTCTTCTTTTTGTCTTTTTCTTCTTTTTTTCTTTTTTTTTTTATCGGCAATGTAAAGCAAATTTTATTAATGAAATTTCCGGTACAAGATAAAGACAAATATCAATAAACAAGGCGACAGACATCACAATAAACAAAGGTTGATTTGGGATGAATTTTTTTAACTATTTTAGTTTAAGTTTAAAAAGTCTTGTTTGAGGTAATTTTTTTAACTTTTTAATTTTGAGAAAGAAAAAATAAAATAATTATGTTTAATGTGATATTTTATCTTATTGAATTAAAAAGTCTATTTTATGATTTTGGGATTAAAATAACTAAAAGCTGAAAAGTTTAGCATGGCAAACGAAAGCAAAATCATGTATTGTAAATATTGTACCAAAGAAAGTCCCAACAAATAATGGATTTTTGTTGACTTATTTTGACTTTTTATTTTTGAAAATTTTGAATTTTTTTTGAAGTTTTAGATTCATATATATAAAAAAAATTGAAAAAGTAAATTTTATGGACATAATTTAAAAAGAAATTACTTTAAAAAAATTCAAAAAAAAAAATGACTTTTTTAAATGTTCTGAAACACTCATGTTGACCTTTTTTTCTGTTAAAATAATAAAAAAACAAATCAAAACACTCATTACATCAATTAGGGTGAGTATAGTCCAGATTGGTTCGGATTAGGATAAAATTAAGATCAATTCGTTATTTATGGTTCTTGAAAAATTGGAACTAATCTAATCTGTTTAAATTGTGAAACCAATCCGAACCAATTCATTTAAATACGGATTGGATCGGTTCAATACCACGAATTCACATATTTAAATAACAAAAAAAAAAAGAACATTTTAATTTTATAAAAACATAAATATAGTGTCATATTAGTTTCACAATAGCAACATGTCTTTCCATAATAGCGACATATTATTCTAGAATTTAAACAACTATAAGAAAATGCTTTCACTATAAATATTTAGACCATTACAAATTAAAACTAAAAACTAACAAACAAAAGCAATAAATGAAGATATTATGCGGATTTAAGTTTATTATATGGAATAAGAGAAGATATTATGCGGGATGGTGTAAAATATAAATATAGGCTATTTGTATACAGTCCGAATTTATTCCAAACTGGAACCGTGGGGTTTAATCCAGAACCGATCTGTGAACTACGGATTTTTAATATTTCAATCAGGAGTCAAATCACAAATTCAAAAAATTAATCCAAACTTATCGAATTGGACTGGACCGAATCGGATCATGAATTTTACGGATTCTTTGCTCATCCGTAATATCAGTCCTTTTATATTTTTTTACATATTTTTAAATAAAAATTTAATTAAAATAATTAATTTCAAACAGCTCTCAACATGAAAGATTATTTATTGGTTTAATAATACCACATTTTTTTTTATCCAAGAAAAGGAAGCTCTGAGGTGTCATCACTGCCTTCGTGGACCCAGGCCTCGGGATAACCGGTTGCCGGCCTGATTTACCCAACCCATAAGAAGGGACCCACCACTGAGACACCAATAGAGCTCAACCATACGCCAAAGACGCGTCGAGGGTTCCAACCGAAGTACAGAGCGGGGTCTCAAAGAAACACTTCACTCCCCTCTTAGAATTCGACCCTGCGTCAAGTCTGTGGAGATGGGTTGCTCTCTCCATGAGACCACCACCCCCGTGGTAGTTTAATGTACCACATGGCCATGTTTGTGGTACCGGGCTCTGCTAGAGAGCTCTAATTAGAGCTGCTCAAAAGCAACTCTAATGAGGGCTGTCACCCTTTAAAAAAAAAAAAAAAAAACAGAGGGAGGTAAAAGACAAAACAAAAGGGAAAAAAGGACAAATTAATGCCCCTTTATAACTCTAATTTTAGAGGTCTCACTCATTTCTGTTGTGGTACCCATGCCATCCATGAAATGAAGGGTCTTAATTCCTCTATCAATCACAATCTATGTACCACGAGAGAGAGAAAATAGCAGCCTTCTTTGACGTTTTGTAAAGGTTGACTGGTTGTAATGTTGATGTTTCTTGAATGCCAGCGAGGCCTGATAATGGTATTGGAATGTAAAAGGTCTGTAGTAACTGTAATAGTAATTTTGTACCACGAGAGAGAGAAAATAGCAGCCTTCTTTGACGTTTTGTAAAGGTTGACTGGTTGTAATGTTGATGTTTCTTGAATGCCAGCGAGGCCTGATAATGGTATTGGAATGTAAAAGGTCTGTAGTAACTGTAATAGTAATTTGAGAGTTGAGGGTAAAATAATAAATTAATATTAATATTTTATAACATATTTCAAGTGATTTTATTAACACACCATTAGTACTTTCAGGATATATTATTAATAAATTAAATTTATATTCCAATAATACCATCTAATGAAATGACCATTAATGACAATATAAGATGTATTTTATCCATTCAAAAATTTTATAGGGTGAATTACACACAAAGTCCCTATAATTTGAGATTTGTATCATTTTGGTCCCTGACTTTTCAATTGTGACACATTTGATCCTGAATTTTAAATTTTTTTCCAAATAAGGACAATTAAATATGTCATTGCTCAATTTCAAGGACAAAGTTGTCAATTTGATAAAATATAAACTAATTTAACAAAAATAAATGTCAAAAAATATTTTTAAATTTTTAAAAATTATTTCTACCGACCAAAAAATTATATAAAATTGATAAATCTTTTACACATGTATTTATTTATTTATTTACCAAATTATTTTTTATTATTTACAAAATTAATTTTTTTATGTGTTTGGATGATAATTATGTAACGGGTGATTGTTTTTTTTTGTTTTATTAAATTAGTTTCTATTTTTTCAAAAGTAAAATATGACGACAACTTTGATATCATTTTAAACCAATCCATTAAATAAAAAAATCCAAAACTAAAAAACAATTCATATATTAAATATATCGATTACACATTAAAAGCCTAATAGCTACCATTATATGATCATTATCCAAACACATAATAAAAATTAATGTGGTAAAAAAAAAATAAATGTGTAAATATTTATCAATTTTACATAATTTATCTTTGGTCGTATAAATAATTTGTTAAAATTTAAAAATACTTTTTTTAACATTTATTTTTGCCAAATTAGTTTATATTTTATCAAATTGATGACTTTGCCCTAAAGATTAAGTAATGATATCTTCAATTGCCTTATTTGGAACAAGATTCAAAATTCAAAGTCAAATGTGTCATAATGAAAAAGTCAGGGATCAAAGTGACACGAGCCTTAAACTATAGGGAGTATAAGTGTAATTCACCCAGTTTTATATTTAAAAACACAAAATACTCTTCACACATTATCATTCCTATAAGGTTTAGGGTTTTAACATGTAAATATTGTATTTTCTTTTCATCATCATCATTAACATACACTTATGATATAATTTATAATCAATTTGCTCACTTCATTCTCTTCTCCATTATATTTATTATTTTTAAATTCAAAATATTATTGCCTTTGAAGATTTAGGATTTAAGAACATTGAAATCAATTAGTTTTAAAGATTTGCACATCATAGATGACACTGAGATGGTCGGTTCCGATATAAATATTTAAAACGTTGATTTAAACATTGAAAATATTAGTTTATGACTTAATTTTTTGATTTTTATTTATTTTGTTCGTATATTGGGAAGATAAGTTTGTTTGTCGTGTTCAATAACGAGAGTTGGACTTTTATTTGAACGAAATAATTTTGTTTAAATTATTAAGACTGGCCAAATATTAATTGTTCATACATAAAAAATTAAACATTTTAAGTTAATTCGGTTAAAATAAATTAAACTTTTATTTATTGTTCAGAAATAAATTTTTGAACATATTAAGTTTGTTCAACTCTATATTTATGAACATAACTAATTTGATGAATTTGAAACGACGACAAGAGATGAGAGTTCAAAATCGATAATGAAGATCAACATCGGTGAGGATGAGCTGAATAAAACACTCTGCCAATGATCTGAAACGACGAGATGACAAGATGAGACATAATGAGAGTTCAACACTAACTATAAAGATCAACATTAGCGAAGATGGAGGTTGAATTGAAACTCTGCCTGTGATAGAGATCAAGACCGGCAAAGATGGTCTCTGTTGGTATCTGTTATGAAGATTATGGGGTTTTTATTGTATGTATGGTAAAGATGAAGATTTTTGGTGTGTGTAATGGTGTGTATATTCAAATAATTAATGGTAGGTTAATATAAGATTGGTAATGAAAAGTTAAGGTGTAAATTAAGATATTTTTAAATTTTAAAAATTATTTTATGTATATGCTAAGTAATAATATGTACTAAAAGTATTAATAATTGTAAATAGAATCACTCACATTTTCACTTATCATTGCGACCCACTCACTGACAAGTAATTCTCTCTAAATTTTGTACTTTAATTTAATTTTTTTAAAAAAATTAGTTTTAGTGATTTTTTTGTCTGTATTATTTTTTTCTATTTTTTTTTAATTTTTTAATTTTTAGATATATAAACATCAGACACATTTAAATATATATATATATATATATATAGAGGGAGATTTATAATCTGGCTTTGGGCCGTGGTAGAAGCTGGACAGATTAGGACTAAGCATGTTGGGCCGAGTTAATTTGGGCCTATCCAGAGTGGGTTTTGCCCGGTTGAGGCTCGGGCCCTTGTTTAGGCCGAGCTAACTTGGGCTTCCCCAGAGTTGGTCTTGCTCGGTCCAGGCCCAGATCCGAGGTCCAGGTCCCGTGTTTGGACCGAGCTAATTTGGCCAAGATGATCATCTGCTAGCCCGAGCTTTAGGGGAGCAGTTTAGCTCGGTGTGAGAGTCTTCTGAATACCGACTCGGCCTGTCTTGAACTTGGCTCTGCGGAATGTTACTGAGCCCGGTTGCTATGGGGCTCGGCAAGTGAAGCGATCGGGCTCGTTACGCAGCACGGTCGTGAGAAGCCGAGGTGATGCCACCACGGGCTACCGAGCTCCCGCTAATGTAGTCTGGCGGTTTGGTTAGGTGGTGTCCGTTGGATTTGTGCTGATAGATGGGAAAACAGCTCCACGTGTCAAGAGACTAATGGGAACAGATTGAGCGCAGAAAGTATATAAGCATGACTGCGCCTCCCATGCTAGGGATGAAACATGATTTTTGGTGAGAAACACTCATTATGATACATCTCTCTCTTCCTCTCTCTCTCCCTGAGTGTGTATGCTAACTTAACCGTCGGAGGGGTTTTCCGGCCACACACCGCCGGGTAGCTCACCGTCGTTGTGCTCGCAGGTCGATCGGATAGACAAGGAGCTTGGACGAAAGGAGTACGAGCTCCGCGGAATATTTGCTCCCATATAATATATATATAAATTCATTAAAAAAATAATATTTAAAAAAATATTTTTATTTTTTAGATACATCTAGATTAAATGTATTTTAAAAGTAATAAAGGAATTATTAAAATATAAAAAATTCTTTAAAAATTAAAAATTTATGTAAAACAAAATTTTTAAAAAAGCAAACCGAAAATAGCACTTTTCATCAAAACATGTTGTGATTTATAATTATAAAGAATTTATCATTCTAAGACCATCTCCAATGGTTCATCAAAACTGATATCAAATTTAAATTTTGATGAAAAGGCTACTGTTCACAGCTCCAACGGTTCACCAAACGTGATATCAGATTGAGTTTTCAGCAAATGTTTCATCAGATTGAGGACGAAATAATGAATTCATCAAAACACTGTTCCGGACCGTTGGAGAGGAGGACCCGGTCGACCAACCGGTTGCCCGGCCGGTTGACCAACCGGTCAACCCGTAAAAGGTTCAAACAGTTCAGCAAAAAATTCGAAAAATTCAAAAAAAATATATATATATATATTTTTTGCCTAACCGGTCGACCGGCCGGTCGACCACCCGGTCGTCCCGAAAAAAGTTCAAAAAAAAAGTTCAAAAATTTAAAAAAAAAAAAAAAATTTGGGCAAACCGGTCAACCGGCCGGTCGACCGGCCGGTCGACCACCCTTCCCGGGACAAGTTTGAGAATTTGGTGAATCGTTGGAGCATCTGTTATCAATTTGATGAAATGGATACTTTTGACTCATATTTGGTGAAAAATTTGAGTAAGCGTTGGAGATGCTCTAAGGTATTCAAGCTTCGTTTGGCATTGACTACGGTAGTGTACTTTTTTAGTTTCGTTTGATTTTTGTTTTTGTCCTTTTTTTATTTTTGTAAGAGAAAAAGTGTAATGATTATGGTTTGAATGTGACATTTTGTCTTGCCTTATATAGCCTATTTTGTGGTGTTTTGATAAATTGGTAAAAAATTGACTTTTTGACTTTTTTTTGTGACTTTTTGACTTTTTTGTGCTAAAAAATCTAACTTTTTTGTATTTTTTTGTGTAAAAAAATTAAAAAGTCAAAAAACTGCCTTTTTACTGTCTTTTCAAAACCACCCTTTGTCTTTTTGTACTTTTTTAACCCCAAAATGAAAACCGAATGAGGACTCAACAAATCCATGCTCTGATACCACAATTGTCACACCCCAAATCCGGGCATGACCGGCCGTGGCCACAGGGACTTAGCCCAAGGCACACGTAAGCCTAAACATGAACCCAAAACCATTAAGAATAAATGTGATGATAGCCCAAGAATAATTCAACACTCAATCCAGTGACATACCAATGTATGCACAAAACTCGACAAGCAATCTAAAACAAATAGATGTATGTCCTAGAGGTCCATGCAATCGAGTCCCCGCTAGCCAAGAGTCCACTCTAAGTCCTGCTAACACCTGGAAGTGATAAAATTGAGTCAGCTGATAGCTCAGTGAGTAGCAACATGGATAGTAAATACAGTTCTGAAAACAGGGTTCAATTCCAAAATAAGATATATTTCACAGAAACTAGATTGGCATACAGTTTGGTAAATACAACTGTTTCAAAAGAAAGTTCCACAATTCAACACTTTAAATACTCATGTCTCGCAAGAACATGTTAAATGACAAATACTATTTGTTTCAAAAAGAAGGTTCCACAGTTCAATACTTTAAATACTCATGTCTCGCAAGAACATGTTAAACAACATTTTCCACTTAAAAATACTCATGTCTCGCAAGAACATGATAAACAACATTTTCCACTTAAAAATACTCATGTCTCGCAAGAACATGTTAAACAACATTTTCCACTTAAAAATACTCATGTCTCGCAAGAACATGATAAACAACATTTTCCACTTAAAAATACTCATGTCTTGCAAGAACATGATAAACAACATTTTCCACTTAAAAATACTCATGTCTCGCAAGAACATGTTAAATGACATTTTCCACAGATTATAACATGAACACCAATAATTTTCTGGGTACCAATAAAAACAATAATCTGCCAGACATTTCTCAGGCTATAAGCCCCGTTGGATCCAATACCGAACTAGGATCATCCTCAGGGTGGCACCTGGGCCTTTTCTCAAAGTCGATCCGATTGAAGGTCACCTAGTTATTTTTAAAGTCTGTTCCTTACAATCGTTGAGCACTAGAGTCATCACGGCCCAACCCGGATCTGTTCCCTAGTGGCCAGAGTCACCACACACAGTGGAATAATTTCCCTGGACTAAATACACATCATGGTCCCAATAATCAATACACATCAGTTTCGCAAAACATGTAGTTCATCATTATAAACATGAGACCAAACAAATAGTTTATAGTATGCCAAGTTCACACATGTTTCAGAAATAATTTGATTCATTTGATAATATAATAATTATCAAAACACTTTAATCATGAAACAACAATTTAATTTCCAACAGTTCAGGGTAGGGGAACATTTATAAAAATATGTAGCATGAAACTACTCACCTGGAAATGAAATAATAAATCCTCGAATAGAGTATGACAGTCCAACTAGTGCCCTGAACCAATATGAAAACTACACATCACTACTAATTTAAAATACTAAAGAATACGAACTAAATAACCCCAAACTAAAGCGCACTAATACGACTCAAAGAAAATCTCTACCTCAAGTTTGACGAGAAAACACGCAAAAATCCAATTTTTAACTTTGTTGGATTTCAATCTCCACCGGTCAACGCATTTCTCACCAACTTCTACACTTTGGTAAACCAGTACGCATCTGATTCAATCCCCCATTACTCCTCACAGTCATATAGCGATCCCATCCTTGAGTGGGTTTTCAAGTCCAGAGATGTCAATTCCTCAATAGGAGTCAACCTTTTCTCTCTATTGGGTGTGAGGTTTCCAATGCATCCAAATGTAAACCCCCAGCAGTGTCTTCAAGAAATTTAGTCCAGATTTCCCACTCGGGAAATAAGGTGTCAGTGACTAAATAGCTCACCCATGTTGCAAAACCTTCATTAAGCCATAAATGAGTCCACCATTCCATTGTTACCAGATTGCCAAACCATTGATGTGCAACTTCATGTGTCACCACAATTGCAAGCCTCTGTTTGTTAACAGCTGTAGAATACAAATTATCATAGAGCAGCTCGGATTCACGATAGGTGATCAAGCCATAATTCTCCATGGCCCCATACTGAAAATCAGGGACAGCAACCATATCCAGCTTAGGAAGAGTGTAAGGCATGGAGAAGTACTTCTTATATATATTAAGTGCCTTCACTGCAACATCTAGAGCAAGTCTTCCTTGATCACTCTTACCAACAGGGCAGTATGCACGAACCTTAATCCCATCAGCTGTTGTTTCTTCTATATGATCAAATAAACCAATCACAACGGCCACCAAATAAGTTGACATAATTGGTGATTCTTCAAAATGTACTGTTTTTAGATGCCCGTTAAGCTTTTCATGGACAACTGGCATATTAGACAATGCAGTCAACTCGGATGGCACGTTCAGTGTTATCTTGAAGGTGGCCCTTTGTAGAAACCCCTCATGTGTTCATTCAGCACACCAGAAATGCTAATCGCCAGGACTCCATCTCCTACACCAATACCCTCATCGAAGACCAAAATCAGTATCTCATCATCACTGTCCAGCACCACATCCGACGGCACACATTTCTGGTTCTGGGGGTTAGTGAAGGAGCCCTGGTCGATGACGAGTTCGAGCGCATTCAAGACGATGAATTTGGTGATTTGGAGGATCGAGAGGTTGATCTGGACAGTACCGGAAAAGTACAAGCAAAGAGATCGGGATTTAGAGTGAGATCGTAACGATTTGGGATTGCGAATTTGGGAAGCCTGGTTTGATTTTTGAATTGCTCAATGCTCTGTTTCTCTGCCTCCATGCTCTCTCTCTCTGAGTGAGTGAAGTGTAGTTTGAGGGAGGAGGTATGGATTATGTGGATACAGAGATGCTCTCTCTCTCTGTCACTCTATATCCTCAGCTCGTGTGTGTGTGTCTATGTGTTAGATGTGCACTGCAGAATTCAACAGAAGGAGAGAGAGATGTTGAGTGCATAGCCAATTGACAATAATCAAACCCAACTCTTTCTAAAAAAATATATTCCTTCCACCGACACCCACTCCACACTCCACTTCTCTCTTCTTTTATTTAAAATATACCACCGAAAGCAAGCCAATATAAAAAAAAAAACAAATCTTTCTTTTTCTGCTGTGTAAGGCCCTCCACAAGATGCCCTCTATTTCATCATGTATAATGCACATCTCTTTGTTTTCTTTATTAGAAAATTTCCCACCAAAAGCAGCCAGCACTTCTTCAAAACAAAGACTCCATTGCCCCCACCATTTTGATCATTTTCTATATTAAATTTATTTATTTTACTTTATTGAGTCATTACAGTTTTAGTTGTCTGTAAAATTAGTGATGTTATTTGTTCAGTATAATCGGTATTTAGATAAAAAAAATTTATCAAATTTATAATATCGATTTTATTATTTTGAATATCGATATAAATCATTTGTCCCATTAAATTGCAGCAAATCGAACCAATTGAAACGGTTCGATTCGGTGTGGTTTAATCGGTTTAAAACCTTTCAAACTTGAGTCACTTTTAAATATAATCACTAATCTATACAAAAATATTAAATTAGTTATTTTTTCATCATTTCAAATATATTCAATCTATCCATTTAATAAATATTTTTCAATTTCTAGATTCACAATAATAAAAACAAAAAAAAAAGTTAAAAATACTAAAATTTCAAGAATAATGAGTTAAAGTTAAAATTATATATGATAAGAGTTTACAAACTTAGATTATAAAGATGATACGGTTAATTAATTAAGACTAATAATTTATATACTTATTAACATCATTATATTATTAGATTACACATAATAGGCTTCATTTGGCATTGACTTTTTGGACTAAATAGTCACAAAAGACAAAATAGGCTAAAAAATTAATAAGACAAAATGTCACATTCAAATCATAATCATTTTTTTTCTTTTTTTTTTCCTCACAAAAGTCAAAAAGCCAAAAAATCAATCCAAATGAACTTTTAAGCTAGAGCTAAAATAGCTAAAAAATCGAAAAACTAACTAATAAAGCCACATGCCAAATGGCAGCAGCTCGTTTGGCATATGGCTTTTTGGACTTTTTGGTTAAAATAGTCACAAAAAGACGAAATAGATTAAAAAATTAATAAGACAAAATATCACATCCAAACCATAATCATTTCATTTTCTTCTAATTTTAACCAAAGAGTTTAAATTAATAATTTACTCCTCACAATCCACCTTATTCTTAAAATCTCAAAAACAAAAAGGGTGAGCTTTTTCTCAATTTCAAATTTAAATTTGATCGTCATGTTCCGACTTGTAGGGCTGTCACGAGTTCTGTTTTGATAATCTAAATAATTTATTTTATTAGACTCTCTATGTATATTTTTCATTAAAAAAAATAATTAATCCAATAATCATTATCTTTTTGTTTTATTGCATTTGTCTTAACTAAAAAAAAATTGACAAAAGTGCGTTTTTACAGACAACCACAATAAAATGATAAGGCTAGCATTATATTGACCTGATTTTTTATTTTTATTTTTATGAATGATATATATGGAGGCTTTACAAAATCAACAAATCAAATCATTGAAATAAGACCCGTAATGATAGTCAAGTTTAGATTTAAGTTGTAGCGATAATGCTCTGGTATGCAATGCACACCGTATGTAATTCTATTACAAAATTACGTAAATTTTTACAAATTTACATAAGTGAGCTCACAAAAAATACTTTAGTTGAACACAAATTGACAAAAGTTTACATAAGTGATATCACAAATTCACAAAAAAAATTAAATATAAAAAAAATTAATTTTCAATCTTCCAGATCTGATGGCTTGAGTCCAAACTTTCACCCTTGCATCCAAAACTTTAAGATTAATTTCAGATCTTCTCACAATCCAAAGACCAATACTGTTTAACGCGTTCGTTTCATACTAGATGACCACCTCAACCTCAATGCTCCATCTTGATCCGTGGAGATAGGGTCTCTAGATGAAGGTTGCGGTGTAATAGAACTTTGGATGGGTTTAGCGACTTGGATCTGATTGTTTTTCGTTTACTTTTTATTTTTTTAATTATTTGCTGTAATAATCTTCTTGATGGAGGTTGTGTCTCTCCTTTATTAGGATTTTAGGATAATTCCTCCTATAAAAATTTGTTATCTCTTTATGAAATTTTTTATTACCATTATATAAAATTAATCCAATTTTTTTTCTCGTTATAAATGAAACTATAATGAAAAGTAAACCATTAACACACCACACCGCACCGCACCACACCACACCACACCACATTGAGAAAAATGGCAGTCATTGCATCTACCGATTACGATCGCATGAAGGAAGTGAAAGAATTCGACGACTCCAAAATCGGCGTCAAAGGCCTCTCCGATTCCGGTGTCACTGCCATCCCCAAATTCTTCATTCAGCCGCCGGAAACTCTCTCCACTCTCAAATCTTCATCTTTCAACACCGGCGGCATCCCCGTAATCGATCTCTCTAACATAAATTCCCCCAAACTCCGACCAAACATCGTCAGCCAAATTCGAGAAGCCGCGAAAACTTGGGTTTCTTCCAAGTGATCAACCACGGCGTACCCAATTATATTATCAACAAAAACTCATGTCAATCCGATCATTCCACAAACAACCCAGAGATAAAGGCAGAGCACTACGTTCGGGATGAGTTCAAAGGATTCGTGTATGCCAGCAACAACGATCTTCTCCGGTCGAAGGTGGCGAGCTGGCACGACTACGTGAATGCTTGGATGTGGCCGGATGCTGTGGAGGCAGAGAAGATTCCGGCAGTTTGCCGGGAGGAGGTGGGGTTGGAACTTTATTTTAAGTTTTAAAATTTAAAGAGTTAATTATATTTTTCATCTCCTGTAATTTGATATAAATTTCACTTTAATTGTTATAGTTTTTAATATCAATAATTCGGTCCGTAGAATTTAAGTCTAATTTTAATTTGATTAATCTATCAAAATTAGATATTGAAATTAATAAATTTGAGACACTTATCAATTTTTTAAAGTTATAATTTGGTTCTTTCATCAACTTAATAACAATTTTGAAATATTTATCAATTTTTAAGGTGTATATATAGACAAAATTAACAAAAATTAGGGCGAAATAACTAAACTGAAACTAGACTTAAAGTGTAGAAATTAAATTATTCAAATTAAAATTATGGAGACTAAGGCCAAGTTTGGCATATTTCAAATAATACATATTTTTATCTTTTATCTTTTTTTCATAACATTACCTCTCTACTTTTCTGCACATCTTTTCATAAAGAGACAAAAAGTACACAACCCCTAAAAGAAATTTGAGTCAAACCAAAAGTGAAAGTGTAATTAATCTAAATTTAACATAAAAAAATTAAATTTTACTCTAATCTCTATAATTTCAAATCGTACAGTTTATTTCCTAAACTTTAAAAAATTTTCAATGTAGTCCTTTCTATTTAAATTAAAATTAAAAATAATAATTTTTAAAATATTTGTCAATTTTTTAAGATATGCACGTAAATAAAATTAATAAAAATTTAAAAATAAAAGAACAAATTAAATATAGTGACCGTACATTTTAAATTATATTTTTAGAGTTGTATTTTTAGACGAGGGGAGAAAAATATAATTTTAATATGTTTAGCTTGTTGCAGCTCTCAATACTCTAATTTGATGCATAAATTCCCAACAGGTGCTGGAGTGGGACCGGTATGTGACGGAGGTGGGGGAGAAGGTGGCAGAGCTGTTGTCGGAAGGGCTCGGATTGGCGGCCGGAAAACTGAAAGAGGAGGGGCTTCTAGGTTCGAGGTTGATTGCGGGAGTGTACTATCCTTATTGTCCCCAACCCAACTTGACATTTGGGCTTAACCCTCATACGGATCCTGGAGTGCTTACTATTCTGGTGGAACCAGGTGATGGGTTTGCAGGTTAAGCATGAAGGAAAGTGGGTGGATGTGAAGCCCTTGCCTGGTTCCTTGATTGTTAACATTGGAGATGCTCTCCAGGTGACACTCGTACACATACCCACATATTATATTTATATGTGTGTATATAAATTATAAGACAAATTATATCGGTAGTTTTTATATTTTGTCACATGTGTCATTTTAATCACTATATTTTTAATTGATAGTCATCGTTTGGAAATATACATTATAAAAAATTAAGGTTTTAGAGATCAAAATTTATAGATAAAATTATTTTTAGAGACAAAATAATTTTGTTACGAAAAGTGTCGTTATTATATTTTTAGTAACAAAAATTGGATATTAAGGCTTGTCACTCACGACCTCCATTGATATATTGATCATTGATGTGTTTATTTTTTTTGGGAGTTGTGTCTGACAGTAACAGGAATGGTTCAGATCATTTTAAGGATTGTGAGGGTTGTGTTTTGTGGAAATCTCTATCATTACTGTATAGATATATACATGAGTGACTTACATGTGTGTAGATTTTACTTTCAATTAGTGCCCCAATGGCACATCATTCTCATGCAAAAAGTTTACATATGATCAACCAAAATTTAGGTATTTATATACATATATCACAGAAAAAAAAGTTTGAGTCTGACGTATATTTATTAATATTTTTGATTCTTTTATTTTTATATTTAGTGATAAGAAAATGATAATAACTTCACATATTTCAGATTATGTCAAATGGAGAGTATAGAAGCGTAGAGCATCGTGTATTGGCTAATTCCATGAAGGAACCTCGAATATCAATTGTTGAATTCTTCAGCTTGTGTAAGAAGGATGAAATTCGTCGCTACGGACCATTTCCAGAGCTTTTAACAGCCAAGAAACCAGCTCTGTATCGAAACTTCTTATGCAAAGAATTTCATGATAATTTCTTCAGCAAGGGTTTGGACAGCAAGTCTTTTGTGGAGAAACTTATGATACCCCATGAATGAGTGAATGTGAAATGTGAGGTGTTCACTGTGTGTTTGTGTTTGTCAGTGTAGATGGGGATTATGTGAACTACTAGATGCATATTTTCACTGTGATAATACTCATTGTGTTTTAATATTTCCGACTCTTATTCAAGTTCTATGAAAACAGTGTTTATTGTTAGAGAGTTGTCGTGGTCACTCTAAATCACCTAATTTAAGGGTAAATTAATTATACCACTGGACCTGAACCTAATTTAGAGATCCCAAGTCTAAGCTTGAGCCTGAACCTAAGTTTGAAATTAACTTTTACTTGAAATTTTGTCCGAACTTTTGGCCGACTCAAGCCTATGTTTAACTCAAGAATTTAGGCCAGGCTCAAGTCGTCCAAATTTAAACATCCAAAAAAAAATCCTAAACTAATGTATTGCACTTTTTGAAAAGAAAAAGAAAAAATATCTCCATAAGTACAAAAACAAACCATAATAAGTTTGAGTTATTTGTATCGAACAGTAAAATGTATTACATTGTAATATGGTGAGAAAATAATCCCTAATTTATAATATTTCACTTTTATTATATAGAATTTATATATATTAATTAATAATAGAATTCAATTTACTTGAGTTGTGAAAACACTTGCCCAAATTAAATTTGGGTTGACAATTTTAAACCCAATTAGATTTGATGACAAATTTGAAATTATGCTGCTTAAGTGTTAAAAAAATTTAAAGTTGGACTTGAGTTGCATAAGTTAAGCCTGTTTAAGTTGTAACCCTACTCTAAATGTTATGATTGATTGTGAACTTTTTTTGTGTAGGCAGATTGATAATTCTGTTGTGGAAAGTTTTGGAGTAGGGGAAAAACATTCATAACGTCTAGGGTTTATCCAACTCTAGCAGTATTCAAGGACGCTCATTTATATGCATTTAACAATGGCACTGAGACAATCACTATTGAGAATCTGGATGTTTGGAGCATGAACTCTCCCCTAATGAATTAAGTAGAGATGTAAAATAAATAAATAAGACAAGGTTTAATTAAACCAAGATCCTCTCAATTATTGGTAAATACCATTTTACCTCTTTATTTATGAACATATACATATTGATCCTTCCAATTATAAAAATTGAGCTGGTCTAGAGGGCATGAATGTGATATATTTTTAAGTAAAGAAAATCAAAATGTACGATTTCATAAATAAGGGGAGAAAGTGATACTTTAATTAATTCATCTAGTGTAGTTCATCACTTTTATGTTAATGTTTTCTAATAGTATCATTTTCTTTTTGATTGTTACGCTCTCTATTTAAAATCAACCTCATAAAACAAATCAACAAATTTAAAAAAGTAATAATTTTTCAAATTAATTGTTACAAAGAAATTGCAATTGTTTTAAATTAGGGCAAATTACACTATTAGTCTAGTAATTTGACCCTTATGTCATTTTAGTCCCTATAATTTCAATTGAATCAATTTTGACTATAAATTTTGTATTTTGTTTCAAATTAGTCCAAATGTTAACATTTTTTTTTATAGTAAATGCGCACATGAATGGCATACATCATGTTTTTAGAAGTAAAATTATAGGTGTGAATAATTTAGTGACTTGACCTTGATCAATTCAATTAAAATTTTCTATACAAAATTCTAACAATATTATCAATTGAACCAATTTATAAAATAAAAAAAAAAATTATTGATTTGAAATTATTTTTTATAAATATACACTGAATTATTTTCCTTTATATTGCTACATTTATTTTGATCGCAACAATGTACCAAGGGCGTAACCAAGATTTTCAATCGAAGGGGGCCAAAATATGTCATCTCCTTCAAATTCTTTCGATATATATTTTTTTTACAACTATACAATTTCAAAAGCCTAATTGAGGTATAGGTTTTTCACATTACTTATTATTATTTAATATATTTTGTCTTGATTTTTTTTTATTTGAAACTTATAATATTCATAGTGTTAATTATATAATGGTGTAAGATATTCTTGTGCTCTTAAAAATATTATAATTTTATTGATTTTTTTTTTAAGTGTTACTTATAATTGATATTAATAAAATATGTTGATACAATAATGCTAAAGGCAGAGAAAAGTGTCAGAAAATAATGTGTGATTCAAATTTATAATATGTAAATCCCACTATACAAGAACTAAAAATTAGACCACATATTATTTTTCTTTGATATTTTTGTGCTTGAATTATTGGTCTAACTATAAGGAGTGTTGAAAAATATTGTGATAGTAAAAAATAAGAGTAGATTTCAAGGGACAATAAAAAAATTATTAAAATTTTGAAGGGATCAAACTAAATGTACTTAAAATTTAGGGATAATATACTAATCATATTGTAAATATTCAAAATTCTATAGAAGTATAAATAGAATTTTTTTATTTGAGGGGCGGGGTCACTCTCAGTCCCTTAACAGTTCCAACGCTGAGTATACTGTCTTTTTTTTTTTTGGATCGACAATGTAAAGTAAATTTTATTAATGAAATTCAAGGTACAAAATACAAAGCCAAATATCAATAAAGAGGGCAACAGAGCATCATAGCAAACAAAATCATAAACTGTAAATTATTACCAAAGAAAGTCCCGCATGGATCGGTAGGAGTGTAAAAATGGCTAGCAACGTGGGCAATCCGAAACCCGCCCTATCTCGGGGTGGGCCTGGGCCCAACCCGAGACCCTAGGCCAAGCCCTAGGCCATCATTTTGAAGCCTCGCCGTGGGCCTAGCCCGTCGGCCCACTTAAGGGACTCACTGGCCCAGTCCATCGGCCAACCCAAGGCCCGAATACTTCCTGGGCCTGAACCTAATTTTCTAACCCGTGGACCTGGCCCGAATTTTGGCGAGAGCCCGCGAGGCCCGACATGGGCTGGTCCGAGCCCAGGCCCAGTTGAGCCGAGCCGGGCCAAATTTACACCCCTAGGAATCAGGCTATCCCTTTTGAAACAGTAGCTCCAACAGCTAATTATTGAGGGTTATTTTGAGAATTAATTATTTTAGTTAATTTCTTATAAAGAGATACGTAAAAATATGGAGAAAATAATTTAATAATTAATAATAATTTTTAAAATTTTTGATTAAAATGTTGATTCCAAAATCTAAAATGTTAGGTTTCATGAAAAAAAAATATGAGAAAACATTTTAGGAATCTTTTAGAAATAATTTAGTATGGCAGATAACAAAATAAGAAGAAAAAAAAAACTAAGCCCTTGTTTGGTTTTATTTTCATAAACTTGGTTTAGAAAAAAAAAAATCTAAAAAATTAACAATTAATTTGGTAAAATAAATTTAAAAAATATATTATTTTTATATAAATTTATCTTTTGGAAGGCTAAAAATAATTTTTAAAAATATTTACATATTTTTTTGATATTTATTTTTATCACATTACTATTCCTTTTTTGAAAAAAAAAATTTGAAATTTTTTTCTGAGAAACAAACAAAACATAGAGTTTTGAAAAAAACACTTTTGCTCCGTTTGTTGTTTTTTTTTCATAATCAATTTTGAAAGATAATTTTTTGAAAATAGTTACAAAATTAAAAAATTGTTTGATTGTATACTTTAAAAATAATTTTTAGAAGCAAAATAATATTCACTAAGAGAGATTACACATATTGTCTACTCTTCGAAAGGTATAAAATATTCACAGTAGACGAAGTAAAGTGGCGTGAAAAATAATATCAACCCAACGAAGAACTTTAATGTAAATATATTTTATTTTTAAAGTCTTAGTTTGCAAATATTATAATTTTAGTTTTGTCTTGTAATATTGTATGATTAATAGGTTGTAACTAAGTACATGTGATTATATAACATATAATAAAATACTAAAAACTAATTCAGGATTAAAATTTTTCATGATCATCCTCTGAACAATTTTTTTGATGCATAACATTGCTGTTCCTAAATATGGCTAGAGTAATTCCAACATTATTCAACTTTTACAAAAACCGAAATGACGATTCATCTTGTGTCCAATTAATAATATTTTATAATTTTTTTATATATTTATATTTTTTTTTAGTTATGTAATTACATGATTTGTTGTTAATGGGTAATCACATCGTGAATAGATAATTACTTTTATTTTTATGATTTGAACTTATGTAAAAAAATTAAATTGATTAGTCCTAACTAAGACATGATGGTTTTGTATTTGTCTTTCTAAATTGAATAATATATTCAAAAAATAAAATCAACCGATTCTTTATTTATTTTTATTATTTTTTATGTTAGATGTGACTTTCATCATGTAATTATTAATGTTTAATTAATTTACTTTTTTATATGCATAATTTAATTGACAGGTCTTAAAAAATGCATGATTTAAAAATAAAAAATAAAACATTAAACCCTTGAACTAATAATTCAAACTCATGACTTTGCATAAGAATCAATAGTTGTACTAGCTCGATTGATCATAACCTTTGAACTTTTTTAAAAAGTCAAGGTTTGACTCTCCCACTTTAAATTATGGCCTCTAATGTATCCCAAAAAAAAAAAAATGACCAATAGATATAATTTTCAAAATTTATGTGGTTATCCCATAAATTGATTAGTTATATCATTAAACAAGATAATAATTTTTAGAGAACTGTCCTTACTTACCACACAAATATAATCTTACTTAGAGATGTAAGAAAAATCAAAAAATTTGACCAAATCGATTGAACTGGACCAAATCGACTATATTTGGTCAGTTTTTTTTTTAAGAATCAGTCTATGCAATTTTTAAATTTTATTTTTTTATTTTTGATTCGGATCAATTCAAACACTTTGTGCACCAAATTAAACCGAAACCGACTGATTCAACATATATTAAACTATTAGCAAAATTTGGTCTTTCAATTTTGAGTTGTGGCAATGAACTTCCATATGACACTAACAAGTTTAACAAAAATTTAAAAAGGTTCACTATCAATTCAATTCACTTTATTTCAAAAAATTAAACTTTAATTTGTATTTTTTAGGGTAAGTTACATTCACCACCTTAAGGTTTAGAGAAAATACAGTAAGTCTTACAATTTGACATAATTACATTCCCTTGATATTTTAATTCATATAATACTTAGCTTAATTTTATAATTTGTTAATTATATAGATGAAAAATGATATTGTCATCTCTTTCATCAATAATGCCCATAACTAGTGATTTCGTTAGCATTTTGCCATTGAGATAAAGAGGACAAAATGCTTTTTTTTTTTTTTTTTTTTTTTTTGGGAATTGGAAGATGCCAAAAGGCTACACTGAGGAATCTGTACATAATAACTCCTTCAAAGGAGGAGGAACAGTCTTTACCCAATCCATAGGAAGCACTCCCTGAGGTGAGTAGAAGCCAACCAATGGCCCACCCTATTGGCCTCTCTATGAATCCAAGAAAAAAAACACCTAAGGCTTGGCTTCGATGAGTGGATATCATGCAGCAAGGCAAGACAATTCCATGGGGGATCTAGTTCTGAAACGCTAAGGTCAATAACCATCTTACAATCACTCTCGACCTGGACATTTGAAAGACCAAGAGCTTGAAGGAGGCAATAAGCCAAACAAACCGCACGAGCTTCACCTTGAATAACCGAGGATGATTGGGCTGAGAGAACAACCCCATCGACCAACCGTCCTTGCCAATCCCTCAAAACAGCTACTATGGATGTTCTCCCACTGTCTGCAACCACGCTTGTATCACAATTAATTTTCAAACAATCACGGCTTGGGCGACGCCAAGTAGGTCGCGGCTGGGATAAAGGAGTAACTGCTGGAATTGGGTCACCCATCAAAATTAGAGTTTGATTGATTTCCCTCCAAAAAGAGGAAAACTTACCCACTACTAGTCGTGGCTCTACTGGAGACTGGGTAAAAACCCACTCGTTGTTAGAAATGGGTTTTGAAGTTTTGGAAAAATATATTTTTTCTCAAATTTGATCTATTTTTTAAGTGGGATCCATGCGCCGAATTTGGCAGGTCAAAGTGGTAACGCGTTCTATACCGCGTTGTAATTCACGTAGTATATTTGGTTGCTCAAAACCATCATCGGGTGAATGAAAAATTGAAGCCAAAGTGAGCTCCATGGAAATAGAGTTTTTGGTGGAAATTCCTTAAGGTTTGATTTAAGGCTTATCCCACATTGATTTGGTGGGCATACTTTAAGTGGGTTTATAAGGCTTGGGATTGTAACTTGGGGAGGTCCCCAAGGAACACCCCAAGTTTGTAGAAGGGAGAGCTTATGGGCAAATTGGGCTAGACCATTGGACCCAAAAATAAACACACGCGCACGCCGCTGCCGCTAGCTGTCTGGGCGGGCTAGCTGGACTGGGCGCGTGGTGTGAGGTTGGATTGGGGTTGTCCAGCCTAATACCTATCTATTTGGGCCAAAAACATTTGAATTAAATTTTATTTTTTGGTAAAATAAAATCTATCCAAAGTTTTAATTTCAAAAAAATAAACACTGCCGTCCGTCTGGTCGGGCAGGCTGGGCTTGGGCTTGGGTTTAGGCGCGAGTGTGTGGTGTGAGGTTGGGTTGGACTTGTCTGGCCTAATACCTATCTTTTTGGGCCAAAAACATTTGAATTAAATTTTATTTTTTGGTAAAATAAAATTTGTCCAAAGTTTTAATTTCAAATTTTGGTAGGAAAAATTCAAATTTGTTTTTTCACTTCTTCTGAATTTTATACAAATTCAAATCTATTAAATACAGCTTTTATCTATTCAAATTTTGAACCCAACAGATTTGTATCTGTTCATTCAAACCGACAGGTATCATACCTGTTCAAATAGGTTTTGCACCTATTTAATTCAAACCTTACAGCCACGAATTTTCCTATATAAAGGCAGTCCCTCATTTGGATTTTTCACTCCAATTTCCATTCTTCTCTACTACCCTTCATCTTTGCATTTTGCTGCATTAATTACATTAATTTTCTGTGAGAAATAGTGTAATTAATTTTCTGTGAGAAAAAGTATATACACAAAGTCTGTTCGTTGTGTGAATAGTGTGTAGTGTTACTACTATTCAATGTTGATCATTTTATCTTGGGAGATAAACATTCACAATCTAAAACCACAGTGGAGAGGGCGAATCTGTCTTAAAGACAAAATGTTAAACATTGGACTTGATCAAAAAATTTGTTCAACAAATTAATTTGGTAAGTAATTAATTTACTTTTCTGTTTTATTTTTATTTTTTTCCGTTTCAGATTTTGATTTTGATTTTGTTTTTGTAACAAAATAAAAATCTATTTTATTTATTTTATTTTATTTTTCTGGTTTGATAATTGTAATCAAACAAACTCTCTCATTTCCTTTACTTCTTCTGTATTCCATTTGTTGTTAAGTACACAAACAGAATTTAATTTTTAAATACAGTGAAGATTGTCCAACAATCTTAAGACATAATATTTTTTGGAGTCTTCATTGTATTTATTTTTCTGTACTTTCACGAATGATATTCTGGTTGGAAAATACAAATAGTAGTAATATACTGTTTGAAATAGTATAATATACTGTTTATTTTCTTTGACAACTAGTAGTAATATACTGGTGTTATTAAAATTACAGAATATTAATTTGTGTTACAAAAAATTATTGTGATATTTTATTTTTCTAGTTTTAGTAACAAGAAAAGTAAAATTATTTTGTGTTATAATTTATTTTCTAGTTTGAGTAACTAGAAAATTAATTTGTGTTTTGGTTTTTCTGATTTTTGTATTCAGATGTTATGGCCGCTGAAAGTAGTACTCCAAATCCGATCGTTACAACGACTCCGGTCCCCATCCAGAACCATGTTCAAGTTCCAATAAATCATGGAGAAAAATCGAAAAAAATTAATGGCACTGAGTTTAAGAGATAGCAACAAAAAATGTTGTTCTATCTTACAACTCTAAATTTGGCCCGGTTTCTCTGTGAAGAGG
Source organism: Camellia japonica (assembly GCA_030407325.1). Lineage (NCBI taxonomy): Eukaryota > Viridiplantae > Streptophyta > Magnoliopsida > Ericales > Theaceae > Camellia > Camellia japonica. The sequence goes on from JAPPVO010000016.1 coordinate 32,309,672, forward strand.
CTCCAGTACTTAGAGAGGATGAAAGTGATCGGCAAGTTGTTGCCGCTGTAGACGCTTGGAAACATTCTGATTTTCTGTGCAGAAACTATATCCTCAATGGCCTTGACACCATACTGTATAATGTTTACAGCCCTCTGAAAACAATAGAAGAATTGTGGGATTCTTTAGAGAAAAAATATAAGACAGAGGATGCCAACATAAAGAAATTTGTTGTCTGTAAATTTCTGGACTTCGTTATGGTAGACTCCCAAACCGTAATTTCTCAAGTTCAAAATTTTCAATTAATTTTGCATGATATTCATTCTGAAGGTATGTCTCTTAGCAAATCTTTCCAAGTCGCTGCTTTAGTGGAAAAGTTACCACCGGCTTAGAAAAATTTCAAAAATTATTTAAAACATAAACGCAAGGAAATGACCATGGATGAATTGATTGTAAGACTAAAATTGAGGAAAGATAACCAAAAGGATGAAAGTGGAATGGTAAAAATCCATTGAGTCCAAGGCTAATGTGGTTGAACAAGTGCACAAACCACATAACAAAAAGAGGAAGTTTGCTGGAGATGGTCCTAAACAAGGCGACAATAATGGTAATAAAAAGTTCAAAGGTAAATGTTATAATTGTGGCAAGACTGGACATCGAGCTTTTGATTGCCGCCGCCCTAAGAAGGATAGCGGAAGTACAAGCAAGAAGACCACCAATCAAGCCAATGTGATAGAATTAGATTACATCTCTGACGGGGCAAATGACATCAATCTCTCTGATGTGGTGTCTGAGTCTAATTTGGTTGGAAATCTCAAGAAATGTGGATTGACAATGTGGCAACTCGACACATTTGTGCGGACAAGAAGATGTTACTACTTACAATGAGGCTGCAAATGGTGAACAATTTCATGAAAATTCTTCTTCTACTGTGGCTAGACAAGGAAAAGTGAGCTTGAAGATAACATCAGGGAAGGAACTTACCCTCAACAATGTACTGCATGTACCAAACATCCGAAAGAATTTAGTTTCTGGTTCTTTGTTAAGTAAAAATGGTTTTAGGCTTGTATTTGAGTCTGATAAATTTGTATTAACAAAGAGCGGTATGTATGTTGGTAAGGGATACATGAGTGATGGTCTCTTCAAGTTGAATGTAATGATGGTTGTACCAAAACTTGCTATTAATAAGAATAACACATCTTTTGCTTATATTCTTGAGTCGAATTTATGCCATGGTAAATTATGACATGTAAATTTTGATGCTTTGCGTAGATTAATTGGTTTGAATTATATACCAAAGTTTGAAATTAATCCTAATCACAAATGTGAGATTTGTGTAGAAGCGAAACTAACTAAGGCTCCATTTAAATTGGTTGAAAGAAAAATCGTACCTCTAAAATTAATTCATACTGATGTGTGTGATCTTAAATTTGTTCAAACTAGAAAAGGTAAGAAGTATTCATAACATTTATCGATGATTGCACAAGATATTGTTATGTATACTTACTTAGAAGTAAAGATGAAGCCTTAGAAATGTTTAAACTCTACAAAACTGAAGTTGAAAATCAACTTGGTAAAACCATTAAAATAGTTAGAAGTGATAAAGGTGGTGAATATGATGCACCATTAAATGAATTTTTTGCACAACATGGCATTATTCACCAAACTATAGCACCCTATTCTCCACAGCAAAATGGAATTGTTGAAAGGAATAATAGAATCCTTAAAGAAATTATGAATGCCATGTTACTAAGTTCAGGCTTACCGCAGAATTTGTGGGCGGAAGCAATATTGTCTTCTAATTATGTTCTTAACAGAATACCCTACAAGAAAACTAAGAGCACTCCTTATGAATTATGGAAAGGTCGACCTCTTTCTTACAAAGACTTAAAACTGTAGGGGTGTTTGGCAAAAGTTGAAGTTCCTGTTCCGAAAAAGACTAAAATAGAACCAAAAATGGTGGATTGTGTGTTTATTGGTTATCCTCAGAATAGTAGTGCGTATCGGTTTCTGACTTATAAATCAGAAATACCTTATATAAATGTGAACACTATTATAGAGTCAAGGAATGCTGTGTTTTTTGAACATGTCTTTCCTTACAAGAAAGGACATGAATTAAGTTCACATAAAAGAACTTATGATTGTACACAAAGTTAAGAACTAATGACAATCAAACACAGGAGACTAGTAATGGTCTCGACCAACAGGATTTAACTGATAATAAACCAAGACGAAGTAAGAGAGCAAGAACATCAAAGTCCTTTGGTTCAGATTTTCTGACATACGTATTAGAAAATGAACCTCAAAGCTTTAAGGAAGCAATGACAGGTCCTGAAACACCTTTGTGGAAAGAGACTGCTAATAATGAAATTGAATCCATTATGCAAATCATACTTGGGAATTGATGGATCTTCCACCTGGTTCTAAACCTCTTGGATATAAATGGATATTCAAGAGAAAAATAAAAGCAGATCGTTTAATAAGCAAGACTTGTAGTAAAAGGTTACAGACAAAAGGAAGGTCTGGACTATTTTGACACATATTCCCCTGTGACAAGAATAACATTCATTCGCATACTTATTACTATAGCAGCATTGTATAATTTAGAAATACATCAAATGAATGTTAAAACAGCTTTCTTAAATGGTGATCTAAATAAAGAGATCTTTATGGAGCAACCCAAAGGAGTTGTAGTGCCAGGGCAAAAAAAGAAAGTTTATCAGCTTGTAAAATCTTTTTATGGATTAAAACAAGCTCTTAAGCAATGGCATGAAAAATTTGATCATGCTATGCTTACTAACGGGTTTAAGATAAACGAATGTGACAAATGTGTCTATGTTTAAAACACTAACAAAGGTTATGTCATCGTTTGTCTTTATGTGGATGACATGCTTATCATTGGAAACAGTAAAAACATGATCAAATCAACTAAGCAAATGCTGAACAAAAGATTTGATATGAAAGATATAGGGCTCGCAGATGTAATATTAGGAATGAAAATTACTAAAACATCTAACAGATATGCATTATCTTAATCACATTATATTGAGAAAATTCTTGGTAAATTTATCAAGGATGATATGAATGTAGCTAGAACACCTATAAACATCAGTCTTTATTTATCGAAAAATAAAGGTGATGCGGTGTCCCAGTTAAAATACTCCCAAATCATTGGAAGCCTAATGTACCTAATGAATTGTACTCGTCCTGACATAACTTATACAGTCAGTAAACTAAGTAGGTACACTAGTAACCCCGAAGAAGACTATTAGAAAGCAATCATTCGGGTTCTTAGATATCTAAGATTTACCTGTGATCATGGTTTGAACTTTACTCAATATCCAGCAGTCCTCAAAGGCTATTGTGATGCAAATTGGATATCGGATACTAAAAATTCAAAATCCACTAGTGGATATGTCTTTACTCTGGGAGGCGCTGCTGTTTCTTAGAAATCTACAAAACAAACATGCATCGCACGATCTACAGTGGAATCTGAGTTCATTGATTTAGACAAAGCATGAGAAGAAGCAGAATGGCTTCGCCACTTCTTAGAAGACATTCCAATGTGGCCTAAACCTGTGCCATCTATTTGCATTCATTGTGATAGTTAATCTGCAATAGGTAAGGCACAGAATCATATGTATAATGGTAAGTCAGGACATATTCGTCGTCGACATAATACCGTAAGACAATTGCTCTCAAATAGAATAATCTCAATAGATTATATAAAATAGAAAGAGAATATTGCGGATCCGTTAACAAAAGGTTTGACTAAAGAGCAAGTGTATAGTTCATCGAAGGGGATGAGATTAAAGCATATTACATAAGAATCATCATAATGGTAACCCTACTTAAATGACTGGAGATCCCAAGAACTAAGTTCAAAGGGACAACTAAGTTATGTATGGCTCGCCAGAAATCACCAAAGGATTAAAATTTCCTACCCATTCCTATGGTAAGAGTGATATCTGCAAAATGTGTTGTATGCAGGGGTCTAAGGATAAGCTTTGCTTTTAATGATTACTCATATCTTGATTTAGGCATAAAAATCAACACAAGTATAAGGAGATACTCACAATAAAAATCATCTGTATGAGTGTCGAACTGGGCCGGTTCTATGAGAATGAAGAGGCTAAATTCTCTAGAAGCCTACACGAATAACCAGGCGCATTCAAGGCCAAATGAACACAACCGTGAGAACTATGATGTGTCAGAAGATATTTTGTGTGAAATCTATTGTCTTGGCTTACACAAACGGCTGAACAATTCAAGGCATCGAGTCCATTGGTTAGCTAGTAAGTCCGATAGGTTATCACTAGGGAAGGTTCAAGGCCGAAAACTACCTATCCTGATGCAAGATATTTTTGATTTATACTCCTTCGACAAATTATGCATATTGTTGCATTTCCGTTGTCATTAATTCCATTCATGTGGGGGATAGTTAGAAATGGATTTTGAAGTTTTGGAAAAACAGATTTTTCCTCAACTTTGGTCTATTTTTTAGGTGAGACCCATGAGTCAAATTTGGCGGGTCAAAGTGGTAACGCATTCTATGCCGCGTTGTGATTCACGTAGTATATTTGGTTGCTCAAAACCATTATCGGGTGAATGGGAAATTGAAGCCAAAGTGAGCTCCATAGAAATGGAGTTTTTGGTGAAAATTCCTTAAGGTTTGGTTTAAGGCTTGTCCCACATTGATTTGGTGGGCATAATTTTAGTGGGTTTATAAGGCTTGGGATTGTAACTTGAGGAGGGCCCAAAGGGCACCCCAAGTTTGTAGAAGGGAGATGTTATGAGCAAATTAGGCTAGACCCATTGGACCTAAAAATAAACACACACGAGTGCCGCTACCTCCATCCGTCCGGTCGAGCGGGCAAGCTGGCGCGGGTGCAGTTAGGTTGGGCTTGTTCGGCGTAATACCTATCTTTTTGGGCCAAAAACATTTGAATTAAATTTTATTTTTTAGTAAAATAAAATCTGTCCAAAGTTTTAATTTCAAATTTTGGTGGAAAAAATTCAAATTTGTTTTTTCATTTTTTCTGAATTTCTGTACAAATTCAAATCTGTTAAATACGGTTTTAATCTGTTCAAATTTTGAACCCAACATATTTGTATCTATTCATTCAAACCGAACAGGTATCATACCTGTTCAAATAGGTTTTGCACCTGTTTAATTCAAACTTTACAGCCATGAATTTTTCTATATAAAGGCAGTCCCTCATTTGGATTTTTCACTCCAATTTTCGTTCTTCTCTGCTGCTATTCATCTCTGCATTTTCCTGCATTAATTACATTAATTTTCTGTGAGAAAGAGTGTAATTAATTTTCTGTGAGAAATAGTGTATACACAAAGTGTATTCGTTGTGTGAATAGTGTGTAATGCTGCTACTATTCACTGTTGATCATTTTATCTTGGGAGATAAATATCCACAATCTAAAAGCACCGTGGAGATGACGAATCTATCTTAAGGACACAGTGTTAAACACTGGACTTGATCAGAAAATTTGTTCAACGAATTAATTTGGTAAGTAATGAATTTACTTTTCTGTTTTTGATTTTGATTTTGTTTTTGTAACAAAATTAATATCTGTTTTATTTATTTTATTTTATTTTTCTAGTTTAATATTTGTAATCAAACAAATTTTCTCATTTCCTTTATTTCTTCTGTATTCCGTTTGTTGTTAAATACACAAACAGAATTTAATTTTTAAATACAGTGAAGATTGTCCAACACTCGTTTCTTGCTTTCCAGATAAACCAACTCACCACCGCTGCCTTTCCCATTATTTCTTTACATTTCCTAGCATTTGAGCACATCTCCATGATTGACATAGTCCAGGTTTGGGCAGAGTTACATTCCCCAATCCCCGACAGCATGCCTAGAACGCATCCAAACCAAACTACCCTAGTCCAATCGCACTAGAGCAGAAGATGTTCGATTGATTCAACTAAAGCATTGCAGATTGGAGATTTTTGGGATTCAGCACAACGACGGCTAAATAGATTTTCCTTTGTAGCTAGCTTGTTAGAGCAGACTTTCCATCAAAAGTTACGTATCTTGGGCGAAACTGGAGTCGACCAAATTACTTTCTAGAAATCTTTTGGAAGCCAAAGCGAGGAGGACGCCCCTAAATGTATTGCAGACTACTTTACCTCAACTGCCACTTGATAGCCACTTTTTACATCATATATTCCTCGGTTGGAATGATTAAATCCCAAAAAAGAGTACTATTGTATGCCTCATGTGATTTTCAAATGATTTGATTCCATTTAAATAACATAATCTTAACGGGAGGTACTAATTGTAATAAGATAATATTTTAAGATGATTAACTGTTTAATTTTGAAGTTCAAAAAGATGAAATGTAAATGAGTGATAATTTAAGGAGATTTAGTATAATTAACTCTTAATGGTAGTATTTAACAAAAGGCAAAACTTATCTCCAGTCCACTTTGTAGACAAGATAATATTGTTGGGCTCATGGGGCCCACTACGGGTCCCATTTCGATAATTCGAACCGTTCAATATGTAAAACTCGTCGAATATTTCATCTAGGGGTGTAATTTTGGCCCGGGCCGAGCCCATATCGGGCCTTGCGGGTTCCCGCCAAAAAATCGGGCCGGGTTTGGGCCGGCCCACGGGCCAAAAAAACTAGGCCCAAGCCCAAGTCCAGGCCTAGGGGTATTCCGGCTAGTGGGCGGGGCCCTTGAGCTTGGGCCTGGGCTCGGGCTTGAGCGGTCCTAAACAATTTTTGTTTTATTTTTTCCACCAAAATTTTATTATTTTCCATTAAAAATAACACTGGGCATCGGGCGGGCGGGCCTTGGGCCGGGCTTTTGGACAGGCCTTTAGCTGGCCAATGGGCCGGGCCCACCTCGAGCTGGGCATCAAAACGATGGCCCAGGCCCAGGCCCTGGCCCAAGGCCTCGAGCTGGGCTTCGGCTCGGGCCTAAACGGGACTTAACGGGTCGGGCCTACCTCAGGCCGCGGGCAGGCTTCGGGCTGCCCGCGGGCCAAGGGCCAAAATTACACCCCTAATTTTCATCCTTGCAAAAAATCATGTTGATCGGATATCGATAGCCCCTCCATTAGATCATATTTTTTGTTAATGGTAAACATGATTTTTAAAATAAATTGTTTACAAAAATATGTTTTGATCAAGTACCTATTAAAATTCGATAAACATAATTTTTTGCAGATATGAAATATTTATTTTTTGCAGAGATAAAATACTCAACGAACTCTATATATTAAACGATTTGAATTATTGACAAGAAACACATAATAAGGCCTCGTTTGGGAATAGGCTTTTTTAGTAATTTTTTAACTTTTTGGCTAAAATGTGATGTAAAAAAAACTAGTATGTTTGGGATGACTTTTTGACTTTTTACAAAAAGTTGTGTAAAAAGTAGAGAGAAAAGGAAATCTTTAACTTTTTGGTATGAATTTTTAGTTTTTTGACTTTTTTAATAAATTTTTGACTTTTCAACTAAACCGACCTATTGCCAAACGAGTGCTAAGTCACACAAAACCAACAACACAGTGAACTAAAGAAAAACCATGCCCTTTAGCAAACGAGTGGTATTGCCGTTGAAACTAATAGTATAGAGAGTACCAATGTTAAAAGGATAATTATTTTATTTTTTGAATTTCAAGATAGCTGTGCCATTAAAAGTAAGAATTGTGCGCTTACATGGCCCAAAAGATATAAACTTATGAGAAATTACAGAAATCATTAGTTAAGCAAGCAACTACGTGATTTAATGGGTGTTTTAGATTTGCTTATTTGTTGATTTTTTTTAGTTTACTTTCATTTTTTAATAAATTCTTTTTTAAATTTTTCGAAAAACCTTGGCTTCTAAATTTTGCTCAATGAGATGAACCAAAACATAAAAATAAAAAATATATATATAAAAATATAAAAAAATAAAAAAATTCAAAAAAGCTCAGAAAAGATCAAAGTAAGCAAAAAAAATAATGGATTTTGTTGACTTATTTTGACTTTTATATTTTTGAAAATTTTGAATTTTTTAAAGTTTTAGATTCATATATACAAAACAAATTTAAAAAGTAAATTCTTTTGACATAATTTAAAAAAAATTACTTTTGAAAAATTCAAACAAATATGACTTTTTTAAATGTTCTGAAACATTCATGTTGGCTTCTTTCTTTCTTTTTTTTTGGTTAAAGTAACAAAAAAATCAAAACACTCAATTCATCACTCTCTTTATTTTTTTACATATTTTTTAATAAAAATAATTAATTTCAAACAGCTCTCAACATGAAAAAATTATTTATTGGTTTAATAATACCACATGACTATATTTCTAACTAATAAGAGCATTTACATCAAGCGCAATAAATTTTCAACCAAATTATAATCTGAAAATCACTTTTTATTTTATATAGTTCTCTTTTTAAATACTCCACTCATTAGACTTTTTATTCTAATTTTATTTTATTAAAAGAATATTTTATCAGCCATTCTTTTAATGATCAACACTCAAGAAAGTCAAGATAGTGAAATCAAATCTATCAAAAAAATATAATAATAAATTATTGAATAATTAATAAATAATACCTTAACAAATTTGCTAAATTACCGTAACAAATACAAATAATAACTAGTTATAAAATTAATTTATTGAAACTAATGAAGCAATTACTTTTATAGTTTACTACTTATATTTATGCCTCGTTTGGAAACAGACTAATTTAGTAATTTTTTGACTATTTAGTTAAAATATGAGTTAAAAAAAATATGTTTGGGATGATTTTTTGACTTTTTACAAAAAGATTTACAAAAGTAAAGAGAAAATAAAATTTTTAATTTTTTGATATAAATTGTTGATTTTTTGACTTTTTTATTAATTTTTTGACTTTTTAATTAAATGGAAGGGTTCCAAACGGCCGTCAAAAAGTTTATGGTTGGGTCTAATATGGATGCTCTACCAAACCACATGCTAGTTATATCTATGGTAAAATAGCAGCCTTCTTTGACGTTTTGTAAAGGTCGAGTGGTTGTGATGTTGATGTTTCTTGAATGTCAACCAGGTCTGATAATGATATTGGAATGTAAAAGGTACTGTAATAGTAATTTGAGAGTTGAGGGTAAAATAATAAATTAATATTAATATTTTGTAACATATTTTAGGAGATTTTATTTACGCATCATTAATACTTTTAGGTCATGTTTGATTCAAAAAATTAATAGTAAAGTATTAATAATTCTATTAAATTAATGTAGTATTCACTATCTAATTGGATTAATATCCATTGGATTAATAATCTCACCCCTACCCCATTACCAATAATCTTACAAATTTATTGGATTATTATCCATTGGATTAATAATCTTAAACCAAATGTTAAAACAAACATGGATAATTGGATCCACAGATTAATAATCTCAATCACATACTCTAATCCACCCAATCAAACATGCCCTTAGTATATATCATTAATAAATTAAATTTATATTTTAATAATATTTTCTAATGAAATGTCTTTTTATTTTATTTCACAACTCAGGATATATAATCTCACTCCTACCCCATTACTAATAATCCTACAAATTTGTTGGATTAATTATCCATTGAATTAATAATCCTAAAACAAAATTTCAAAACAAACACAGGATTATTGGGCCCACGGATTAATAATCTCAATCTCATGCTTTAATCCTTTCAATCAAATATGCCCTTAAAATTTAGGGTTTTAACATATAAACATTGTATTTTCTTTTCATCTTCACCATTAACATACACTTATGATATAATTTATAATCAATTAGCTCACTTCATTCTCTTCTCCATTATATTTATTTTTTAAATTCAAAATATTATTGCCTTTAAATATTTAGGATTTAAGAACATTGAAATCAATTAGTTTTGAAAATTTGCACATCATAGATGACATTGAGATGATCGGTTCCGATATAACTATTGAAAACATTGACTTGAACATTGAAAATGTTAGTTTATGACTTAATTTTTTGATTTTTTATTTATTTTGTTCGTATGTGGGGAAGATAAGTTTGTTCGTTGTGTCCGAATAACAAGAGTTGGGCTTTTACATAATGTTTGCTTATTTATATTTGAACGAAACAATTTTTTTCAAATTATTAGGATTGGTCAAATATGAAATGTTCATACATAAAAAAATTGAACATTTTAAGTTAGTTCATTAAAATAAATTAAACTTTTATTCATTGTTCAGATATAAATTTTTGGACATATTAAATTTGTTCAACTCTGTATTTATGGACATGACTATAATTTGATGAATTTGAAACGATGACGAGAGACGAGAGTTCAAAATCAACAATAAAAATCGACATCATCGAAGATGGAGGTTGAATAAAACACTTCGTCGGTAATCTGAAACGACGAGACAACAAGATGAGAGATAACAAGAGTTCAACACTAACTATAGAGACCAACATCGACGAAGACGGAGGCTGAATTGAAACCTCTACTGGCGATAGAGATCAAGACCGACGAAAATGGTCTCTGTTATGAAAATTGTGGGGTTGTTGTATATAATGCTGAAGATGAAGAGTTTTTGGTGTATGTAATGATATGTATTCAAATATTTAGTGGTACGTTAATATAGGGTTAATAATGAAAAGTGAAGATGTAAATTAAGATATTTTTAAATCTTAAAAATTATTTTGTATATGTACTAAGTAATAATATGTATTAAGAATATTAGTAATGTGTAAATAAAATTACCCACATTTTTTCACTTGTCATTGCTGTTGAAATTTTTAAAAATTTCTCACTGATTTGTGATTTACTTTTGTCAAAACCCACTCACTGAAAGTAATTCTCCCTAGAAATTTTGTACTTTAATTTTTTTAATTTTTTAGATAATTTTTTTGTCTCTATTAATTTTTTTATATTTAATTTTTTAATTTTTAGATATATCAACATCAAACAACATTTGAAATATATATATATATATATATATATAATTCATTAAAAATAAAATAATATTTAAAATAATATTTTTTTTTTAGATACATCTAGAGTAAATGTATTTTAAAAGTAATAAAGAAATTATTAAAATATAAAAAATTCTAAAAAATTAAAAATTTATGTAAAAACAAATTATTTTTAAAAAAAAAAACCAAAAATAGCACTTTTCATCAAAACACATTATGATTTATAATTATAAAAATTTATCATTCTAAGGTATCCAACAACTTTGTTAATTATTAAAAATAATTCATTCATACAATTTTTTTTCTTTCAATTCTTCCCGAATGACGTGGTAAACAAATTTTAAAAAGTTACTTACACTTTAATGTTCTCTCAAAACTCTCTTTATGTGCATTTTGTCTTATCACCTCATTCGAAGAATTGTGGAAAAGAAAAATTTTGTAAATGTAACACTGTTGTAATTAGGGTAAATTAAAAATACACTCATTCAGATTTGATTAAAATACAAATCGCTCCTGTGATTCTGGAATGTACATTTCACCCCCTGAGGTTTCTATTTTCATAACAAATCGCCCCTTTTATTATTAATAAATCATCAAGTTAATTAACAATTTTTAATGATGTTAAAAATATGTTTCCATTAATAATTTAGGTAATTTTATTATTGTATAAGAGAACAATAATGAATTCTATTTTTTTTAGTTAATTCTGTTAAATAAAAAATTCTAACAATGAGGTATTTGTAATTTTTGAAACCACATGGACAATCTGTACTTTAAACAAATCTCAAGAAGTGTATTTGTAATGTACATTATAATTATTATTGATTTTGATTATAAAATTTTAAAAATATTCACTAAAAATAAAAAAATATGAAAAATAAAAACTTAATTTTTAAAAAACTGAATAAAAAACTGAAATCATACGGTGATTACTTTTAACATACTTGAAAGACTTTAAGTTGGGTAATATTTTTATTATTATTATTATTATTATTATTATTATTATTATTATTATTATATTTACAGAGAAATATATGTAGGGTAATATTATATCGTACGAAGAAAAATTGGTGTCATTTGCAAGTAGAGTCAATATCAACGGAAAGTAAAAAGGCACATCATATGGTAAGTATGTTTTTAGGATAAGTTTGACATCTTTTAAAAAAGTTAAAAAATTAAAAAATTATTATTCTACTTAAGTCTTCTCATCTTATTTAAGTCACATCATTTCTCTACTACATCATTTCAAATCCAACTCATATTTCATAAAAAGTTAAAAAGTGCACTTATTTAGAACATCTCAAACAACCCTTTAGTTGTCAGTAAGACTTAGTGAGGTTATCGGTTCGGTATAATTCATATAGTAAGTACGTTGAGTGTATTTGATTGGACGGACTGGATAAGGGGGGATTAGAATCTATTGGATTTAAATTTTGGAACTGCAAATTTTTCAGACTATTTAGTTGGAATGGATATGTATCCTGCGTTTGTTTTTTTATGGGATTAAATGTCTGAAAATAACTATTTTTAGTGAATTCAATGTTTGATTGGACGAACTGAATAAGATAAATGAACAAAAAATTATTTTACCATTTTTCAATTGTTTACTAAGTAATAGCAATATTAAACATATCTTTACTATTTTCATTATTTTAGCTAGATTAAATAAAATTTTATTTATTTTATTTTTTACACAATTAAATAAATTTATTTTTTAAAATTAAATAAATAAAATAAATAAAATATCATAAAGATATATGTTGTTTTTTTAATTAAAATTTTAAATAAATTTATTTTTAAAAATAATAATAATTAAACAATGAAATTAAAAAAACATCTACGAAATTTAAATAATAAAATTAAATAAATAAACATCAAAATAAAAATTAAACAAATATTTATTTTTACATTGAGACATTTAAATTTTATTGAATTTACTAAATATAATACATAATTAAATAGTAGAGGGTCAAAATGATCATTTTACATTTTAATCCCAATAGTAAACAGTCTAATGAAAATTGTCCCATACCCCCTGCTAGGATAGTATAATCCCCCATATGGAGGATAAGGAGTCTGGCCAGACTCCATGTCTGACGGACTAAAAAAAACACAAACGCCGGATAAAAAACTTCCCTCGGATTACAATCCCAACAGTGGATAGTCCCTCCCTTATCCCCAAATCAAACACAGAGTTTTAATTGTCAGTAAGACTAGTGAGGTTATCAGTTCGATATAATTGATATTTAGGTAAATTTTTTTATTAAATTTATAATATTTTTTTATTATTTTGAATATCAATATAATTGTTTGTCCTATCAAATTCCACTAAATTGAACCAATTGAAACGATTCGATTCAATGTGGTTTAATTGGTTTAAAACTTTTCAAACTTAAATCACTTTTAAATATAATCACTAATCTATATAAAAACATTAAATTAGTTATTTTTTTCATCATTTCCAAATATTCAATCTATCCATTTTATAGCGACCACGGTCTTTTTCCATTTGGTGGTTGTATCGGACTTACGTTCCGTGGATTCTGTTGTTATATATTTGTTGTTGTCATCCTTTAATTCCTTATGTTTGAGTTATAGGATGTATTGGGCAGGTTTGTTACAGGTTGGGAGTGTTTGGGAGCAAAGGGTTGCTGCCCAGAATTTTGGTCCTTCGCTCGAGCGAGAAGTTCTTCGCTCGAGCGAGCTCTTTGATTTTGGTCCTTCGCTCGAGCGAGCTCTTTGATTTTGTCCTTCGCTCGAGCGAGCAGTTCTTCGCTCGAGCGAGCTCTTTGTTTTTGGTCCGTCGCTCGAGCCATGGTTTCTTCGCTTGAGCGAGAGATTGCGTCTAGGTATAGACCTGAGAGTTGTGTTTCTTGGCTCGAGCGAGTTTTTCTTCGCTCGAGCGAGCTGGTTTGTTCTTCGCTCGAGCGAGCGTTCCTTCGCTCGAGCGTGCGTTTGGTTTCAGACATGAGGGTTTGAGTTGTTGGCTCGAGCGAGCTTTTCTTCGCTCGAGCGAGCTTCTGAGTTGTTGGCTCGAGCGAGGCATTCTTGGCTCGAGCGAGGGTTTTCTGTGTCTGGTCGCTCGAGCGACCAAGTCTTCGCTCGAGCGAGCTTGTTTATTTAAATAGGCAGCAGCGGTTTTTAAAACACTTTTTCATCCTCTTTTTGATTCCAGAACCCTAGGTCCGTGTTTTCTCTCCCTCCACTCACCTTCTCTCTTAGGTTTGATATACTTAGAGTGTATTTCTACCCTAGGTCCTTTGTTAAAAAGATAGAGTGGTCGAGGGTTTCGTTTTAATCTGAGCAATAGTGGATTGGAGCACCTTGGGTTTCCGCCATCTTCTCCATTTGAGTTCTTCGCTTCGAGGTAGGGATACCCTACTCCATCCTATAGGCTTTGTCCTAAGTTTAGTCATTTTGATATGTTGGTGTTGTTCGAAAATTTTGGGAAAAGCTAGGTTTGATTTATAATTTAAAAATGGGGTTTTTCATCTATTAAACATCGTATGATTGAAAGTCATGAACAATGACATTGATAGTATTACATTGATAAAATTGAACTTTAGGGTTAATTTTGAGGAAAGAGAGAAAAGCCCTAACGGTTTGTAATAAATTAATTTGCATAATTAATTTAGAGAAAAATGTGGAATTAAGTTTAATTCTTGAAATTGGTGAATTATGAGATTAAAAGGTGTAGTTGAATAGTTTAATCACTCACCTATGAAAATGTTGAGTTTACATTTGTAGATATATTTATTTCCTGTTTAAAAATAACTATTTTGGGCTATCGGTGGAGGATAGTCGTGATTGTTGTAGACATTGCATGTTAATTAAGGAAAACTGAAACTAATCACATTGAATGAGTCATTAAATATGACAGTTGAATTAATACAGCGAATCTGTGTATTGATTGAATATTGTGTATGACAAGTGTTTAATACATTGTATATGCATATTGTTTGGGAGGAGATAGGGATGTACTCCATGGTTTGAGGGAAGATAAGGGATGGACTCTCAAAACCTGTTTAGGAGGAGAAAGGGGATGGACTCCATTAGTACAGCAAATCTGTGTACTTATTGATGTATGGAAGTGTATTAGTACAACATATATGTGTACTTATTGAATTATGGAAGTGTTTTAGTGAGCCTTAGTCTCATTTTATAATGTGGCCAGGTTCTGAGCCATGTATGTATAAATGGAAAGTTGAATAAATAATGGAAAGTGAAACGTATCATGGACATAGTGGTCATGAATCTGTATTATGATAAAAGTGATTTATAAGTGTAACCATCTATTGAATGCTATTGCTTTAGTCAATTTCTATACTTGGTTTAGTATATTTCTGCTGGGCTGTGGCTCACCCTATACGGGAATATCATTTTCAGGTCCAGGTGATATGCTACCTCCAAGGACTTAGCTTGGGAGGATTTGGAGTTGAAGACTCTTTCTTTTTGTTAGCTAGTTTGTTATTTTGATGTTACATGTAATTACAAGCCAAGGGCTTAACCTGTAGTTGAGTTAGTACTCATTTCTTTTATGTCCAAGTATTGGCTTGGAAAGATATAAGCCCGTAGGGCATTTACTTTCGTTATTACATATAATGTTTTCTTTTAAGAATACTCTGATGAATGGAATAATATTTTATTTTCTTATGTCGATGCATGTCAATATTGTATGTATTTTGGATTAAATTTTGAGGGCGTTACACATTTAATAAAGGGAAATTTGGCTATAAACCCCCTTTACCTTCTTTTCATTGTTAGAAGGACTAAGAAAAAAATTATACTTTCTAAACCCCTTCATAATTATAAAGTCTTGCATAAAGGACAAAATTTATTATTTAAATATTTTATCAGACTATTATACCCTCACAGATCTCCTTCAACTGTTCATCTTCTCTCTCGTCTCTCTCTTCTAACCCTAGCTTCCTCCATGGCCAGAGCTGTGGAGAACTTTCTTCCGATGCGTCCGTCGCCGCGGTCGTCATTCCTAAGCTCCGACGATCTCTCTCCGCATCTTCTCAACTCTCCTCGTTCAACTCTCCTTCAACTGTTCATTTTCTTTCTCGTCTCTCTCTTCTAACCCTAGCTTCCTCCATGGCCAGAGCTGTGGAGAACTTGCAAATCGCACTGATATATATATATATATATATATATATAGATTAGAGATATATATATATATATATCTATATATATATATATCTATATATATGTGTGTTTTGAGTCTTTAAGATCGGAGATTTGAATGATTGCATAGATCGGTCTCGGCGATCATTTGATTCGAACTCAAAAGCTCAAAGATTTAAAGTAAAATCTGAAAAATTTGTGTGTATGAAAAATCTCAAGATTTTTGAAAGCTCAAAGTTTCAAAAATCTGAAAAATCTGAAAAATCTGAAGAACCGGGGTATGAAAAATTGAGATTTCTCTGAAATTTTCAATTATGGCCTGATTCAAGGATTATAGGCCTGATTCAATGTTTTTCAGAGTAAACATCAATTGATTCAAGGATTATAGGCCTGATTCAAAGCTCAAAGCTCAAAGTTCCATCGATTTTTCAGAGTAAACATCAAATTTCATTTGATAGAACCAGAGTAAAATTTTACTCTGGTTCTATTGCTCTGTTTTTTTCATTTGACAGAATCAGAGTAAAATTTTACTTTTATACAGAGTAAAATTTTACTTTTAGCTTCAGAGTCTCACAGTTTACTTATTTTTCAGAGTAAAATTTTACTTTTAGTTTCAGAGTGTAAAATTTTACTCTCATTCAGAGTAAAATTTTACTTTTATACAGAGTAAAATTTTACTTTAGTTTCAGAGTGTAAAATTTTACTCTGAAATACATAGTGAAGATAACTTAATAGGAGAGCTGATAAATATGAGGGTATAGTAAAAGAAACAAGTTTTAGAATATCAGGGGGTTTTGAAAGTACTTATATAATTCTTGTCTTTTTGAAAGATAAATTATGACCAAATCCCCTTTAATAAATACTTTTCAATTTCTAAATTAACAAAAATAAAAACAAAAAAAGGTTAAAAAATACTAAAATTTCAAGAATAATGAGTTAGAGTTAAAATTATATATAATAAGAGTTTACAAACTTATATATAAAGGTGATAAAGTTAATTAATTAAGGTTAATAATTTATATACTTATTAATATTCTTATATTATTAGATTATACATAATAGGCTTATTTGACATTGACTTTTTGGGTTAAATTAGTCATAAAAGACAAAATGGACTAAAATGTTAACAAAACAAAATGTCACATTCAAACCATAATCATTTTATTTTTTTTATCACAAAAGTCAAAAAATTCAATCCAAACCAAATGAACCTTTTAGCTGGAGCTAAAATAACCAAAAAGTCGAAAAACTAACTAAAAAAACCACATGCCAAGCGGCAGTAGCTTGTTTGGCATATAGTTTTTTTGAACTTTTTAGCTAAAATAGTCATAAAAAGACGAAATAGGCTAAAAAATTAATAAGATAAAATATCACATTCAAACCATAACCATATCTTTTTTTTTTTAATTTTAACCAAAAAGTTTAAATTAATAATTTAATCTTCACAATCCACCTTATTCTTAAAATCTCAAAAATAAAAAGGTTAGGTTTCTCTCAGTTTCAATTTAAATTTGATCGTCATATTCAAACTTTTAGGACCGTCACGAGTTCTATTTCGATGATCTGAATAATTTATTTATTAGACTCTTATGTATATTTTTCATAAAAAAAAATTAAATTGAACCAATAATCATAATTTTTTATTTTATTGCATTTGTCTTAATCCAAAAAAAAAAAAAAATTTGACACGTGTGTAAAACAGACAACCACAATAAAATGATAAGGTTAGGGTTATCATATTGATGTGATTTTTTTTTCATGAATGATATATATGAAGGCTTTACAAAATCAACAATTTAGATCATCGAATAAGACCCGTAATGAAAGTCAAATTTAAATTTAAGTTGTAGTCGCAATGCTTCGGTAAGCAATACACACTGTATGCAACCCTACTGTAAAATTACGTAAATTTTCACAAACTTACATAAGTGATCTCACAAAAAATGCGTAAGTTGAATACAAATTCACGTAAATTTACATAAGTGATATCACAAATTCACAAAAAAAAAAAATTAAATTAAATATAAAAAAAATTAATTTTTCTATCTTCTCCAGATCTGAAGTTTGGCTTGCGTCCAAATTTTCACCATCACATGCAAAACTTTAAAATTAATTTCAGATCTTCTCACAATCCGAAAACCAACGCTGTTTAAAACGTTCGTTTCACGTTAAGCAACCACCTCAATCTCAATGTTCCATCTTGATCAGTGGAGGTGGGATGGGTTTAGCGACTTGGATCTAGTTGTTTTCGGTTTACTTTTTTATTTTTTTATTATTTGCTATAATAATCTTCTTGTGTAGAGGTTGTGTCTCTCCTTTGTTAGGATTTTTTTAGGATTCTTCCTCCTATAAAAATTTGTTATCTATTTATGAAATCTTTTGTTACCATTATATAAAATTATCCGATTTTTTTATCGATTTTGCAATCAACATCGTTGGGTAAATTACAAATACACCCTTGAGATTTGATTAAAATACGAATCGCCCCCTGTGATTTTGAAAATTACATTCCACCCCCTGAGGTTTCTAGTTTCATAACAAATTACTCATTTTATTAATAAATTATAAAGTCAATTAATAATTTTTAATAATGTTAGAAATGTATTTCAATTAATAATTTAGGTAATTTTATTGTTGTATAGAATAACAATTACCCATTTTATTATTGTAATTTGCCCGTTATAAATGAAACTATAATGAAAAGTAAACCATTAACGCACCACACCAGGAAAATGGCAGTCATTGCATCTACCGATTACAATCGCATGAAGGAAGTGAAAGAATTCGACGACTCCAAAATCGGCGTCAAAGGCCTCTCCGATTCCGGTGTCACTGCCATCCCCAAATTCTTCATTCAGCCGCCGGAAACTCTCTCCACTCTGAAATCTTCATCTTTCAACATCGGTGGCATCCCCGTAATCGATCTCTCCAACATAAATTCCCCCAAACTCCGACCAAACATCGTCAGCCAAATTCGAGAAGCCGCGAAAACTTGGGGTTTCTTCCAAGTGATCAACCACGGCGTACCCAACTATATTATCAACAAAACACTCATGTCAATCCGATCATTCGACGAACAACCCCAGGAGAAAAAGGCAGAGCACTACGTTCGGGATGAGTTCAAAGGATTCGTGTATGCCAGCAACAACGATCTTCTCCGGTCGAAGGTGGCGAGCTGGCACGACTCAAGGCCGGCCCTGAGGTGAGGCCACTAACGCGGTCGCCTCGGGCCCCCAATTTTGAACAAAATTTAGGGCCCCCAATTAGGGGAGTGTATCATGTCATGTTATTTCATAATTACTTTAATATTAGTTCAATTCATTTATTTTCATGTTGTTGTGTGGTGTTATTTTGATTCGTGTCCGATTGATATTTAATGTGAAAACTTTTACTTTTAGTTAAAAATAATTTAGCAAGTGTATGAAGAGATTAAAATTTTTCTCATAAGTTGAATTTTATAAAATTTATTTCTACTAAATGAAATTATTCATAGAATGTTTGATTTTAATTCAATTGCATTTTTCTAATTAAAAAAATTGTACCTTATTACTATATATTTTTTATTAGATCGACTCTAAAATAGGTAACAAAAAAATACATATCTTAAATGAAAAAAAGATATTAGCCTTAATTATTATTTTACATACTTTTTTATTCAGTTAGATCGAGTTAAATAAAAGATTAAAAAAATATCATGACATCCCCTAGTGAACATTAAAATATACAACTAATAATTCATATTATTGAGTCGTGTCATACTTAGATTCATATGAAAAATAGTCAACCCTAACTTACTAATTTTATATATTGCTTAAGTTGTGTCGAAAATTCTCATCCTTACCCCCAATTAATTTTAGTTCTTATAGCATTGGTAAGCTAAAAAATAAAGATTCAATTCAACTAATTGAAGTTCAACTATTTTATATATATATATATATATGTCACTACAAAAAAATCAAGATTTAGTAGCGGCCAAAACTGTCGCTAAAAGCAGGAAAAAGTGTCGCTAAAAACTAAAACACCTTTACCCACGGTTGCAATAGTGGCGGCCAAATCGCCGCAATAACCCCGTCGGCATATCCTTATAGTGACGTTTTTCGCAAACGCTGGTATAGTTATTTTTATTGCGACGGTTGATGTAGTGGCAGTTACAAACGTCGCTATATCTTGAATTTACCAATTACTTGCTAACTTTATAGCGACGGGTCGACTGCTGCTATATCCTTCACTTTTGCAACATTTTGTAAACCGCTGCTATATTTTGACTCTATTCCATCAGTTTTACACTGTCGCTATAACCATAGAATTCGTTTCGAATTTTATTTACAGCGACGGTTACTAACCGATGTTATAGGCTTTTTTTTTTTTTTTTTTTGGGTGGGGGGGGGGGGTGAATAAAGTGATAAATAAAACGACAAAAAACTACAAGATACAAGGGGTATACCCTAAAAGCTAACCAACTATACAAAGACACATAAACCAAAAAACAAAAAAAGACAATGTAGACAGCAAAAACCATCCTGTTCACACACCACATAAGCAAAGAGCAAATGAGGGCAAAAACAAGGCAAACAATACAAAAAAAACCTAAGAGCAACATAACCTGGTTACATTGAAAAGATCCAAACAACAAAAGAAATTAGAAACAAAACCCAAAAGGCCATATTATAGGGACAATTTGATTACAAAATGATCAAAACAAACACCATAGCCCTGCTCACATTATATATCTATAACAACACTATTTTATTCTAATGGCTCAATACTCAATAATTGTAAAAGGTAAAAGAGTCTGCATTTTCATAATCCCAAAATATCCAAAACACCTTAATTAAAAGGTTCATTACATAAGCCTGTAATACAAAAAAGATCCAATGTTTCTAGCAAACTAATAACCCACACCATAATCCAAAAGAAAAACTTGTCACATAACAATAGTACTCAAAAGTATTACTCATGACACCATTTTATAAAGATCTCCATGAAAAATGTTCAAATCGAGAAATGACGTCCATTGTTTGATACTTCATATTATTTATTTCCTACAATAAAAATAATTGAATGAGCATAAGTATCATTTTCAATTATAAAATCTATAAAGAAAATTTAGACTACAAATAATTCTCGACAAGTCTTTTTTTTTTTTGGGTTAAGTATATGGTTTACATATCAAAAAATAAAGATTACAATGAAGTTGAAGATCATAAAGCCAAACATTAGTAGCAGCCACCAAATCAAGCAACCACTAGCAACATCCAAGAGTCTATTTTAATTGTGTATTACAGTTTGATATGTTGCTGATATTCAAATTTGTTCGATTGCCCAATTCTCTATTTCATTGGTTTGTTTGGTATTTTTACGGATACCAATAAAGGAAGCAAAGTAGAGAAGTCAACCTATCAAACCCCAATATTGTCCAAACTAACTAACTAACAATTTATTGGTAAAGAAGTCATTAACAGTGGTTTTAATTTGTGTCAATGTATGTGTATTGTAATGATGACTTACCTCGATTAGAAGGTTGCATTTCATGACTCCCAAAGAGGACCTTTGATGTGTTCGTGGAGAAGCTTGGTTCGGAATGCCACTAGATCCATCTGTCGCCTAATTTATACAATAAAATTTACATAAGTATGCATAAATTTAGAAAATGATAACATATGATAAATACATTATATAAAAGAATATGTTATATGTAGTTATACCTGCAAACCACTAGAACTATGTCTCTGACTCATCAAAAATGCTACTTGCTCTTTTAAAGAGTTTATTACAACATCTTGAGCTTGCAACTGAATACCTTGAGTTTGCAACTGATCACCTTGAGTTTTTAGTTGTTCCTTCAACTCAATTATAGTGTCTTTGTCTCTCATTCTCTCTTCATCATAAACCATTCTTAAGTGGTCAAAATTATTACACATGAAGCCATGCTTGGAAGGAGTAGGCCCAAATCCTAAACCTCGAACACGACCATGATGCTCTTTACCCATCACTTGAGAATAAATATCATTTGGTGACCAAGATATACGTCCACCAACATTTCCTTCGGAGCTACTTGGTTGTGAGCTCATCAAAGCTTCTAGTTTTTCCTATAGCATAAATTTGGGGGGGGGGGTGTAGACACCCCATTTTTGACCGTCCTCAAGACTTGGACGTCACCGCTTGAACACTCGGTGATTATCCATGTTTGTGTTTTTTGGAGTTCCCGGAGTTCTCGGCTACGCCGCCTTGTCTCAGGATCTCCGAACTCGATTGTTTTGTGTCTGGTTTTGTACCAAACACTTGTGTTTTTGCCTTGGAGGGGCAGGGAATGCCTTGTGAGGCATCCCCACACCACCGGCACTAGTTAGAGGCCACGGCTGGTTTTTGTTTCCATCGGCAATATATATTGCCGGTCGGCACTGTTTGTTGCCGGTCGGCAGTCATTTTTGTCAAAATGACATTTTTGGCCAGCCGACTATTGTTCACTTGCTTTTTCAGATATTTTAGGACAGCTGTTTGGCATTTTGTTCCCCTCCATACACGTGTATGGAGGGATGCTCTTCTTGTTTAGCTTTCTTGACAAGCTTTACAAGTTTGGCTCCTCTATAAGAGGAGCCCTCCCCCCTTGGCTTTAGGGTTGGCTTTTTAGTGAGAAAACAACTCAGAGCAAGCTCTGGTTTTAGGGTTTGAGTTCCATTCATATCCTATCTCTATATTCCCTTGTGTGTGTTCTAGGTGCTTTGTGTCTTATTATTGCACACAAACACCTAGCTTTCACTTTTCTTGGTTTCTTCAAGGACCAGAGTTTGTTCTTGAGGTCTTTGTTGGATCTGAGCTCAAAGAAGCAACAATATCAACATTTGTGAAAGAAGGTCAACAGGGTAAGAAACTAGTCCTTTTTTACCCCATTTTTGCATCCTATTTCTACCTATCTTAGAGCTGTTTTTGTGTCTAGTGTATAACATAAAAAAGTTCTATTTTTGGGCCCTCTTGATAGTTTTAAGAGTGTTTTGTGCTTTGGGGAAGTTTGACCCCTCTTAGGCCTTGCAAGACCCTTGTTTTATGTCATTTTGTGCGAGTTTCGAGACTTTGGTGTTTGGGCCTCTTCACCACTGAAATCTTGAGGAATTTTAGTGGTGGAGATGGTGCCTTGAAGTCTCCAAAAGGGGAGGGTCACCCCCTCTCCTTGTTGTCCTTGAAAGGGACCATTTTGGGTCTCTTAAGGAAGTCTTTGTTCAAGTGTGTGTTGAGCATGCCATGGCTGTCTTTTATGCTTATATTACCATGTTATAACTTTGTATTAAGTTGGTTTTGGAACTCCATTCATGTTTAGTGTAGTTGCCATGTAATGCCTTGTAAATTCCCTTAACATGCTTTAGGTTGTTAGCCTTTATTCGAGCATGTTTTAGGCTTAGCCTTATGAATGTTTTGTGCTTATTTTGCCATGCTTTAGGTCTGTCCATAGTTGTTTGGATCGATTTTGGCATGCTTAGTATAGCTCCTTTGCGTTTGTGGCTTGTCGGGCTTGTATGCCTCAAGTATGTGAATGTGTAGCATGTGTGATTACATCATTTTGGTGGTTTGGAACCACCAACATGTAATTTCAGTCCCTTTGGCATGCTCATATGCTTGCCTTAGTTGCCTTTTGTTGCTTTGAGAGCATGTGTTGGATGCCCTATGTCTTGACCATTGTGCATGCCTTTAAATTTGAGCCACTTAGATGCCATCTAAGTAGTCCTTTGGGCTTGATTTTGTGTGCTAAAACTCTGATTTTAGTTGCTTAAGTCTTGCCATGATAGGTCTTGTCAAGTGTAGTTCAATGCCTCATGACTTACCTCAAGTATTTGGAACATGCTTGCATGCTTATGCTTGTCTCATTTGGGTTGGTTAGGCACCACATTTTGACATGATTTTAAAGCTTTTCATTCCATGCCAATTGTCCATGTTTAGCCTCTTTCAAGTGTGTGTGAGAGTTGCTTGCTTAATGCTTAGGTTTGTGCCTTAACATGTGCATGCATGTGTGTGTACTTAGCCTTCATTTGGGCACTTTGGCCACCGATTTTAGGCCTAATTAGAGTTGCCTAGGTCATGTTTAAGTCCATCTTTTCATTGGTTTGCCTTGCCTCATGACTCGCAAGTTTGCTTGCATAGGTTGCATGCCTAGTGTGCATTGTTTGTTCACATGCTCATGTTGCATCCCTAGCTAACATGATTAGGTTGTAATGCATCTTACATGCATGCCTTGTCCCTTGATTTGGTGATGGGGATTGGGCTTTGATTATTTGACTTGCATTTCATTTGACATGAAAGTGCATGCATTGGTTCTTTGGACCATCATGCATGAAAATGCACGATTGATGGTCCGAGAACCAAGGACCACGTCCCTTTGAGTCTCAAACGTGATAAAGGGGCTTGGTTGGTGCATAAATAGCTTGAATTGTATTGCCATGCAAGATTCTGCCCTCTGCTGCTGTAAGTTGCAGGTTCTGCAGGAACTTATTGCCGGCCGGCAGTATTTAGTGCCGACCGGCAATCAATCGATGGCCGGTGGATTTATTTTGTGCCGACGGACACATCCTAGTGCCGGTGGTAATTTTACTTAGCCGGTGGGATCCCCAGTGTCCTGAGAGGCATTTCTGAGACTTTGGCAGTTTTCAGAGGAGCAAAGCAGGGAAAACAGAGGCAGGTTAGGCATGGCAGTGCAATTCCGAGCGGAATCCGAGCGCGCATGCATTGAGTCCTCACCCCGAGGCGGTTTACTGTTTTTCTTAGCATGGTTAATTTGTTAATTAATTAGGCGGTTTGTAATATTTAATTAGCTTGCGTAATTAATTAATTTGTATATTCTTTTGGTCCCTCCGAGCGAGGGCAGTTCTGTAATAAGTGTGCGTGGGTGTGTGTATGTCTTCCAACCCCACGTCTTTCTTCCCTTTTATTTACCTGCTTATGATGGTAGATTAGGGCACATTTATTTTAGCATACCTTATGCAATGCATGCGTGCATCCATACATTTGTTTACACGCATCGGGCTCGGTACATCATACAAACCGCATTGTATTTCAATTTCCAAATTGAATACTTGTTATTTGTAGCATTTCACATGCCATGCTTAGGATAGCCGAGCCTGTCTAGATTGCACCATTGTTTGTGTTGCATTAGACACTTAACATGAACTAGGGCATGCATGTTTGCTAACTAGTTTATTGTTTTGGCACGGAGTACGATGTAAGTATTTATGCTTTAGCATCTCGCATGCGTGTGAATGTTAACATGACAGCATGATTACCATGTGGCTAAGTGCTTATATGAGATAAACTGTTTGAATGCCCGTGGGTGGAGGTTGGATTGCTTGAGTTGGAAAAACTCGTTGAAATCCGTGTTTTAGCCTACTTGCGAGTAGCAAATTCCGAAACACTTTCAAAACGAACGGATATGCAATGCTTATTTCCAAATTAGGCAATCTAGTCTATACTTGTTTGCTGTGCGCATAACATAGTAATTCTAGGCTAATAACCGGAATAAGAACACATAATGTTTTCAAAACAAGATATCACGGTTAGTAGAGGCCGATCTTTGATCGGGCGAGAGGGGGTGCTCATAGCTAACCTTCCCCGATCGTACCCAAGCTCCCGAGCCAAGATAACTTTGGTGATGACGGACACGTGGCCTTTGGCACCGAGTCAGGGTTTCCTAAATTTCCCGTTTTAAAATATTTAGGTGGCGACTCTGTATCTGGCAAAGCAGTCCATGTTTGGCACTTCTTTTCAAAAATCTGTTTCTCAAAACGATTTGCCGGATTTGGACTCTTTGGTTCAAGATTAAGAACCGTGACACAAATCGAGTCCGAACTGTAACCCGTGAGTTTCCCCCGCGGGCATGTTACAGGGGGAATAAGAAGACAAAGAGCGAGAGTAATTGTTTGCCACAAACACATTAGAATTTTGAAAATGTAACTTATTAAATGAGCATACAATTTTTGTAGCTGCTGCTTCATTGACTGGTGTCCCATCCTTCCTTTTGTGAAGCGGTATATATAATTTTGCTCGATCTAGTGCAATCTTATCTTTTGCTCCTATGTAACAATCATATCGTTTGA
The DNA here is from genome assembly GCA_030407325.1 of Camellia japonica. NCBI lineage: Eukaryota > Viridiplantae > Streptophyta > Magnoliopsida > Ericales > Theaceae > Camellia > Camellia japonica. The sequence goes on from JAPPVO010000016.1 coordinate 32,335,804, forward strand.
GAATAAATTCATAATATAATGCGCTAACCAAATTCAAAATATAAAACAAGGAATGAAGTTTGAAATACCATATCATATGCATGTTGTGCATAAGTTTTAGATCCTTTGTATGTGCACTTGTTTGCTCTCGCCTGCTTACCATATTGGTTGTACTAAGTTCCTTCACTCATAAATGCATAACAATATGTTAAAAAAAAAATGATATAATGACATTGTATTATTTGATAGAAAACATACATCTATGCATACCTGTCCTTCCTTTGAAAACCAATACGCGACAAGGTCAGCATAGTGCTCACGGTTAACTGTTTAAAGGCGCAGTAGCTACTATCTGTTCTGTTGTCTTTGTCTCATCATAGTACTTTGCTTTTAAACTACATTTCCAATTTCTCCATTTCTCTCCCATTGACTTCAATGTTCGATGCCTAATCATATCCCTTCTCTCATCTTGAGGAATGGCAAACTTGGACTACAATTGTATGTTTTTTCATGTTATGAACATTCTTAAAATTATAAACAATAATATAAACTAAATTTGTGCATTTCTTTGCCTAATTCTCATATTTTTACATGGAGATAATGACCACACACTATTCTTACTTGTAGACGACACCTATATGAACAGCATATTTGATTTTGGATTAATGATAATGAAATGATCAACAATGTGTTATTTATTGTGTAAGAAAATTGAATCTTTGATTGTGCTTTTGAAGGTCATTTGCAAATAAGCAACATATACATGCACATGCTAGTATTAGGAATAGAAACCAAATTAATGATTCAATTATAACTTAAATTTGTTATAAAATCTAAGATTGTAGTTGAAGTCAATAAAATTTTCTTTACTACTGTAGTAGAATTATCACAAAATACTTGTAGTTAGAAAATTACCTCGATAATATTCCAACAATCTTCTTTATACGGATCTGGCACTTCATGCCAATTCTTGTATTTAATTGGGCATAAGTGTGGCTTCCTAGCAATGGTGCCTATGAAGCGACTGAATATACCACCCTCTGTAGAAACAGCCTGCAAATCCTTGTTGAAGGTGAGCATAATGCATTCTTCTGGAGTCAAATTCCACACTTCAACCATACGTGTAATTCCCCGCGTGTTCGTTTTCATCTATTACAATACAACAATGAAATATATCATGGAAGTTAAGGGTGACTTGTAATTTGTACCTTACTAAAAATCTAATAATACCTGTACGTTGCATTTCTTCCCTTAACTAGTCCTCATCTAAATCATCTTCAAACTGAGGGTTAATCTCTGATTCTTGAGGTTGAGGATGTGGAACATGTGATGGAGCATGTGAGGAGGGATGTGACCAACTAGGTTGTGAAGAGCCATTTGATCGAGTAGGCTGTTGTAAACATGCCCGAGGGGTACCCACGCGCGTTAAACAGTTCGGACTCCCGAGATCTCTTTGATCTCAAGTTTCACGAGTGCAATGTGAAACGTAGATGAGAGTCCAGATTTGGCAACTTTTATTAAAAATCCATTTTATTGCAATTTTGTCAAAAATGGACTGCGTCATCAGAACTCAGAGTCGCCACCTAATATTTTGGGAAATTAGGAAACCCATGACTCGGTGCCAAGGCCACTGTTCGTCGTAACCAAGGATGCTTGGCTCGGAACCTTAGGTATGAGAGGGGAAGGTCAATAATGAGCACCCCCGCTCACCCGATCAAAAGATCGGCCTCTACTAAACCATGATATGACTTTTATTTTCTTTATATGTTTATATTCTGATTATTTTAGTAAATCCTAAAATTTACTATGTGAAGCATACAAGTATAGACTAGTTTGCTCAAATTGGAACAATTCAACTTCATGTTTGGTTTTCGAAAAGGGTTTGAATTTGCCACTTGACAAAGTGGGCTTAAAGTTTGTGAATTTGCCACTGCAAAGTGGGCTTAAAACGTACATTTATTGAATATTCCAATTCAAACAACAAGCCTTCATCCACAGGCATTCAAACAGTTTATCACTTAAACAAATAGCCATATGGTAGGATGCTAAACATAATAAGAAAATACACACAAATGGGATGCTAAAGCATAAAAACATCAACAGATTGACCGACGTCCCTCGAACGACTACAAACAAATTAGTAAAATATGCATGATCTTATATACAGAATCCTAATGCAATTCACTCATGAGATGCACTAAAGATTTGGCTTCTAGAATATGGCATGTGAATCATCTTAAAACATCCGATAGCACACAGAATCATGGGATAATCAATTGAAGCATAAAGATGCAAATTTAGCCAAATCTTATGCATGGATCATGGATGTAAAGCAGGGATATGCATGACATGTCAGATACATACATACACACAATTAGGGAAGCGATTAAAGAATGGGATAGAAAGAAGCGGGTGGGGGATTATACAACACTTGAATATTACAGATCCGATGAGAGAGAGAAGAGATAAAATAAAATAAAATCTCACAACACTCAAAATAAAAATAAAATAAAGAACTGCATCACTGACACATTCCACTCCTTTTCACATGTCCCAGGTTCCGCAACATCGCATGATTCACATTTTCTTGCCACAAACTGGACAACTGTCACTTTACTCATCCACTCGTATATACAACCCAGGTGGAATGATGAGAGCATTTTGTAATTATCTTGGGGTTTTCTGGACTGTTCTGTGGCAATAATAACAAGATAAAGAAGATGATGAGAGAGAGGGACCAGCTAGTGAGAGAGAGAGTTTGAGTGTGTGATCCTTGTGCCGTGTGTGGGTGTGTCATGGGTGTGAGTCTCTGATGTGTGTGTTTAGCTGTGAGGGGGGGGACCCGTGGGTTTGTGAAGAGTGTGCATGGGTTGCCGAAAGAGAGAGAGAGTGTGGGTCTTGTGGGTGTGTAGAGGTGTGGTCTCTGAAGAGAGAGATAGGTGGGTTAGAGAGAGAGAGAAGAGAGAGGTGAGGGAAGAGAGCCGTGTGGTGTGTGAGTGCAAGTGATGGCCGCGGTGTGTGAGTGCAGTTGGAATGGTAGAGAGAGAGGTGAGGGAGAGAGAGCCGTGAGGTGTGTATATGTGGTCATGGTGGTGGTGTGTGATGGGTGGCCCCGGTGGTGGTGGTGTTGTGTGTGTTGTGCATGGTGAGTGGTGTGTGCATGGTGAAGCTCCGTGTGGTGGTGTTTGTGTGTGTCGTGCATGGTGAAGTGGTGTGTGCATGGTGAAGCTCCGGTGGTGGTGGTGTGTGTGTGTTCATGGGGAGAGCCGTGTGTGGTGAAGCTCCGGTGGTGGTGGTGTGTGTGTTTCATGGGGAAGTGGTGTGTTGTGCTGCTATGTGGGTGCCTCTCAATCCCGTGGGTGTATGAGAGAGGTGGGTGTAATGTGTGTGCATGTGCCTTCTTCCCTCCTCTCCGTGCATCCCTCTGTCATGGCGAGTAACTCATGTTAGCAGCCATTGTAGTGTCCTCCATGGCTGCTGGGTTTGCTCGGTTTTTGAGAGAGAGAGAGAGAACCCCGAGCTCCCCCTTCTTCCTCTACCCGTGTGTATCTTGTGCTCCCCTGTTTGGTGGGTGTGTTTCTTCTCTTTTATCTTTCTCTCCCTAACATTTTTCTCCCTCAAAATTCTGTAGTGCCCCCTCCCCTCCACTACCGTGTGTCTTTCTCTTCTCTTGATCAGTGAGTGTGTCTTCCATTTAGAGAGAGAGATATGATTCTTTAAACCAACCACCCCACCCACTCTTTTCTTTTTATTATTTTTTCTAACCAAACCCACTCAAATCCACTGAATTAGGCCACCATCTTTTTTTTCTTTTGGCTCCTCCTTTTTTTTTATAATCGTAATGACCATCCCATTTTTTTTTCTTTTTTTTAATCTTTTCTTTTCTATTTATTTTTTTATTTTTTTATTCTTTTGTTATCAAATATCAAATGCCAATTTATATAAACACACCTAAAAAAAATGTAAAAACACACAAAATTATATAAAATTATAAATTCAACCACCAATGAGTGAGTTTCGGGATTAAAATTTCAATTTGATTTTTTTTGATGAGGGTGGTCAAAATAAAATACCCAAGTCTTAGGGCCGGTCAAAATGGGGTGCTACAGCTGTGAAGTTTCATTTGGCCGATTAAGTTGTAAAGAGGCATTTGAACGACTAGGTTGTGAAGTTCTATTTGGCCAATCCATCTGTGGAGAGCCAATTGAGTGACTATGTTGTGAAGTTCCACTTGGTGCGTTAAGCTGTGAAGGGTTATTTGGTTGGCTAGGCTGTGAAGAGTTATTTGACTGGCTAGGCTGTGAAGAGCCATTTGATCGCTTATTTTGGGACTCATTCTCAAGATTGCAAGTTCTAAATCGTTTCTTTGCCATATCTGCTAGATAAACAATAGATGTAATTAATCAAACACAAAGATATTAATCAAATTAAATGAGCATTTATCATAGTATACTAAAGATATTAAAGAACATAAGCCATAGGAAAAGCTCATATACACCTCACAAGATTATTTTCTTTTTCTACTTCTAAGGAGATTTTCTGTACACAATGCATGGAAAGAGGAACAGATCTGTTACAATGGTGGATTGGGTATAAATTTAGAATCTTGGAATGGAAAATATGGGATGTGTTTCCTTTTGCTGCACTGTGGTATTTGTGGAGGGGCAAAATGATTGTAAGTTCATTGGTTCTCAACTAAGGGTGCAGTCTCTAGTAAATGGTATTTGATTGTCTTGGTACGGTTGTAGGGGTGAAGAAGGTGCCAATCCTGAGTCTGCTCTTGATTTTTTGGCAAAACACTGTCAGTGGGTTGTGGTGACATTAGGCCCTAACGGATGCATTGCAAAACATGGAAAAGAGGTCAGTGATATGTTATATTTGTCTCATCTTCCATAGTTTTGGTCATTAGAAATATTAATATGTAACCTGGTTATATATATAAAATCTGTGGAACTTTGAAAAGTAACTATTCCATGGAATCTTATAATAATCTCTCTTCCAAAGGCACACGTGTACCCCTTATGGAATGGATATTATAATTGGTATCATCCTAACATTGTGAATCTGAATTTGTTATCTAATGATCATGGCAAGTACACAAGATTAACACAAGACATGAACATTCTGTTTTAAGTACACAATATGCTCTCTTTTAGTATGTAGTAAGTCTACAGACACAGATCTAACTACAAAAACAGATCTAAGTACAGAACATTAGCACTAAAAAAGTGCACTTTTTTATTTTTTTACTTTTTGGTAAGTAATGGATAGAATTTCATTACCTCTTTCAGATTGTTCGAGTTCCGGCAATTGGGGAGGCAAAGGCAATAGATGCCACTGGAGCAAAGGACCTGTTTGCAAGTGGGTTTTTGTACAGATTGGTAAAGGGGCTAAACCTAGAGGAATGCTGCAAAGTGGGCTTATGCAATGGTGGCTCTGTTATTCGGGCTCTTGGGGGTGAGGTCACACCAGAGAACTGGCAATGGATGCATAAACAAATGCAGACCAAGGGCCTCACTGTCCCCAGTAGTAAGGGCTCTCTCATAGGCTCTTTTGATGTACATGGGTGGCATCCCCTTGATGCTAATTAATGTAGTCATTATTTACTAAATAAATAAATAAATGGTGTAGGAATTTACATAGGCTGCAATACATGTATACAAATATATGTGCATGTATACATATATTTATGTCTCGGAAGTTGTAGAAGTTCACTCTCAATTAGATCATAATTTTAACCACCAATGGTTATATTCAGAAGATGCCCAAACAAAATATGAGGTAAACAGGGATCTGCAAATGTTAACTACACAGATCAAACCCATGCATATGATGAGAGAGAGAGAGAGATAGGGACCTCAAACAAAGTTAAATCACTACCACCAGTTATGTTCCAGACAATTCCAGTGGCCCTCTCTATGCCAATATCTAATAAAGGTGATTGAACGGCATTTAATGCAGCATCTCTTGCTCTGTACTTTCCTACACAAGAACAAATACCACAAGATAACTTAGAGAAGTTTGGCCACTCATTCTATTTCATCAGACTAAAACAAAGCCAAAAGCAAAATGCAGAAAAAAAATAAAATAAAACAAAAACAGCAGCTAAACATAAACAGGACAGCAGCAAAGCAAGCCATACAGCAGCAGCAGCAGTAGAGATTCACCACAGTAGCAAAAACCTCTATTGCATTAAGATTTCATCAGCAAAAACAGTACTCAATTAGTACTCTATCACCCCAAAGCAAAAGGCCATCACTACAACATTGCACTCAGTAGCACCAAGGATCACCACTAAACATATCAGGACAGCACTCAACAAACCAGTACTCACCTCAGTAGCAAAGAAACCTCTATTGCATACAGCAGCAAATAATCACCACTAAGCACCATCCAGCAGCAGCAGCAGAGGTTCACCACAGTAGCAAAGAAACCAGCAGTAGACAACTAAGGAAACAGAACTGGTGCCTTGAAGACCAGCAGTAGACAACTAAGGAAACAGAACCAGCAACCTGAACCACAAGCTAAGAACTCTGCAGCCTGATGGTAATGCACACTCAAAACTGGTGCCTAATATTCCAGCAGAAAAGCAGCCTTATCCACACTAGTAGACTTCTACCTTACAAACCAGCACCTGAACTGGTGCCTTGAAAACCAGCCCAGAACTGAAACACAACAAACCTGCTACTAGCAGACTAGAAGCACCAATGCAAACTTAGAACTCTGCAGCCTGAAGCTAATGCACACCCAAACTGGGGCCTAGTATTCCAGCAGAAACATCAGCCTTACCACAATAGCAGTCTTCTACATTACAAACCAGCACCTGAACTGTTGCCTTGAAAACCATCCCAGAAACATACCACAATAACTCGGATCTCACACCAGACCACAATAACACAGATCAAACAACACAGGGACAGATCAGAAAGAAACAGAAATTAGCTACACAGTAACCTTAGCCAAGGCAGACTAAAACCTGTTGAAGATGTACAATGTCATTGACTGAGTTACTTATATTACTTAATTCAGATAAGTATTCAGTGCTACCTTCAACATATTTAATTTCTTATAGGAATTCATAATATTAAAATTTAAAACCATAGAAAAACATTTAAAAAAAAAAAGGATCGTAATTAAAATCTAGCCACTGAAAAACACAATAAAAAATTGATTTGGCCTATCATTAATGCCTTCAAAATCCCTAGGGATAGTTTGAGCACAATAATTTGACTAGAATTTTGAGCAGGCTGAATGTAATCATATCAAAATCGGACAGTACATAGTTCAGGTTAGGCAAGCACAGCATCAGCATTATGGTGCAGATGCCCAGAGGCAACACATTAAACTGCTCTGTAAGAAAGAGGCTCCAACACATCCACATCATCCCAAGTGTTATTAGTAAGCTCCTTAGTTCATTAAACATAACATGACACAATAATAGTACTACATTCAAACAGGTGCGGACATACATGACTATACTCACCTCTATTAGACGGATGCAGACTTCTTTCTTCTCAAGATATGATATACCTCGATTCGCCAACTAAAAGTTAAAACCAGAGAGAGCAAAAAAACATATTGTCAAGATGCTGATTTGACAGTCCAAGTTTTTAATAGCTATATTTAACAACAAACATGAAAATAAAAAAACATGGGTTGCCATACATATATGAAACTAAGAAATTTGAAATTTATATTCAAAACCAAATAATGTTTCAAAGATTAACATGAGAATAAATAAATTAAAATCAAACTAGTTGAACTCAATAGCTAGACATCCTCATCTAAATCATCTTCATCGATCAGTTGGTTATCAAGTGGAAGTGGTATATTGATTGTCGTTCCATCTGTATCATTTCTAGCCCAATTGAGGTTTTCATTCGCATCCACATGAGTGTCTTCAACTATCATATTAACGGCTCGTTATCATAGTAATTGTCAACATCCCATCACCCAATTCAGTAGTACCAACATCAAACACATCCCCTCGCTTTGTTTTAACAACAACCAACCAATTTTCATGCCTTACATCTCCTACATAATAAACTTGTGTTGCTTGAGATGACAAGACAAATGGTTCATCATTTAACCGTTCTCCAGTATGTATCAAATGCGAAAAATTTACAAGGTTAAAACCATATTCATCTATCTTGTAGCCTCTACTTGTGTTCACATCAGCCCAATTGCATTTGAATAGTACATATTTCAACTTGTCAAAATAATTCAGCTCAATGATATCAAATAAAACACCATAATACATGGTGCCTCCTTCAGTGGCCACACAAACCCCACTATTCTGAGTTTTCTTCGCCTTCTCGTAATTTTTAATTCGGAACTTAAAACCATTAACAACATATCGTTTGAATCGTCTAGCTAGAGTGTTTGGGCCTTGAGCAAGCCACTTGATTTCATCAGTAAGTTGTTGCTTTCTTGTGTCATCCATAGCTACAACCTGATATATTATAGAATCCATTAAAATGATTACATTAATCTCTACGCTAAAAATTGTATATGGTAATAGTATTATTTAATAGCTACATACTTACATATGATCGAAACCACTCACAAAACTTTTCCATATGCATCTTATTAAGAACTTCATCAGTTAGACGACGCGACGACATTGTCTCTTTATATGCTCCTTGTGTTCTCTGTATGTTCATTCCTAACTTGTGTTACTATTGCAAGTATTAAAATGGGAAACTCAAACTTATTTATATACCATAACTCATAAATATTGCTTACATCCGATAGGTTGAATTTCATCATTGTTAAATAGCACATAACGATGTGCTTGTATCCATGACTTTTGATCAAGTTCGATATTCATTATTGCCCCTGTAGAATCTTCCACATTTCTTAAGGGTCGATTGAATATAGTTTCAATAGATTCCAAATACCGCGAACAAAATATTAAGCACTCTTCAGCTATGTATCCTTCTGCAATAGAGCCCTCTGGATGGCTTTATTACGAACATAAGATTTTAGTCGTTGGAGATACCTACATGAAAAACAGTATAATTATAGATCGACTAAATTGGATGTCATTGTGATGTGGGTTAAAAACACAAATAGATACAACTTGTCACGCCTAACCTCTCAATGGGATACATCCATCTATAGTGAACTGGGCCAGCAATTTTAGCCTCAGTGGCCAAATGGACGACTAAATGCACCATAACAGTAAAAAAGGAGGGAGGGAAGATTATCTCCAAATTGCATAAAGTCAATACAATTCGAGATGCAAGTTGGTCAAGCTCTTCCACTTGCAAGACTTTGGAACATATTTCCCTAAAGAAACAAGATAACTCAATTAGAGGTGAAGCGACTTTTTTTGGTAATGTTCCTCGTAATGCGATAGGAAGAAGTTGCTGCATCAAAATATGACCATCATGACTCTTCAAACCTATAATCTTACGCTGTTAAGTTGGATACAACGTGAAATATTTGAAGCATAACCATCTGGGACTTTTACCCCTTTCAAAACTTTCAAGAAGTCATCTTTCTCTTTTAAAATCATTGAGAAGCAAGCTGGAGGCAAATATGTCTTATTGGAACTGATCTTTTGTGGGTGAAGTTCACGTCTTATACCCATCTCTTGTAAGTCAAGACGTGCCTTCAAGTTATCCTTTGTCTTCCCATCTAAATTCAACAATGTTCCATATACATTATCAATCACATTTTTCTCTATATGCATCACATCAAGATTGTGACGCAATTTTTGATTTGCCCAATATGACAATGTAAAAAATATACTTCTTTTCTTCCATGGTTGTATCTCATCACCATCCGCTTGTTTCTTTCTTTTTTGTTTTTTTCATTTGCCTTTGTCTTCCCAAATTTGTAATCAAGGTCTTCTGTTTGCATCATGATCTCAAAGCCAGATAGTATATCAGGAGCTGATTCTATTTCTTGTCTGCCATCAAATGATGCTCTATCTTTACGAAATCTATGATCTTTATCCAAGAAACGCCTATGGCCCATAAAACAATATTTCCCTCCATGTTTTAACCATCGAGAATGAGTCTCATAATTACAAGAAGGACATGCAAGAGCACCCTTGGTATTCCAACCAGACAAATCACCATATGCAGGAAAGTCATTTATAGTCCACATTAGAGCTGCATGCATTTGAAAGTTCTCTTTGGAAGATATATCATAAGTTCGTACTCCAACATCTCATAATTCCTTCAATTCTTCAACTAAAGGCTGCATATACACATCTATGTCATTCGAAGGGGAGCTCGGACCAGGAATAAGCAATGATAGGATGAAAGAAGATCTTTTCATGCACATCCATGGAGGCAAATTATATGGGACCAATATGACCGGCCATATACTATAACTAGTACTCATATTCCCATAAGGGTTAAATCCATCTGCTACCAACCCCAACCTGACATTGCGAGAGTCAAAGGAAAAATCTACATATCGAGAGTCAAATGTTTTCCAAGCCATAGAATCGGCAGGATGCCTCATTATGCCATCATTTGTACGACCTTCAGCATGCCATTTCATATAAGCAGCTGTTTTTGAAGACATGAACAACCTCTGCAATCGAGGCTTCAAGGGAAACCACCGTAAAACCTTTGCAGCCTTTTTCTTTCTCTTTTTAGATGAAGTACTCATATTATGCTGCAAATCATTCTCATTTGTTGCCCACCTTGAAGCACCACAATGACACACTTCATCATTTGCATGTTCTTTCCAAAATAACATACAATCATTAGGACAAGCGTGAATCTTTTCATAACCGAGACCTAAATCCTTAATAATCTTCTTGGCATCATAACAGGCTTTCGGCAAATTTGCATCTGAAGGAAGCATATCTCTCAAAATTTGAAGCAACATTGTGAATGAGTGGTTGCTCCATCCATTAAGACATTTCAAGTGATACAGATGCACAATTGCTAACTTGCTAAAATTCTTGCACCCTTCATACAAAGGCTTCTCAGCATCTTTCAGTAAGTCGTAAAATTTTTGTGCCTCTTCATTAGGATCTTCTTGAGGTCGTTGCATGCTTGGACCTTGATCAGATGGTTCTGGTAAATTACTTTCTTCTGCATATTCATCTATATTTTGGGTGTGCATGGGAAACACGTCCCGCAACATGTCACGTATATCACCATACTCAGGTCGTATTTCTTCATGGCTTTGACTAGTTCTACTAGAAGTCGTTGCAGACATAATTTCCCCGAAGATACCAACAATTATAACCCGGACTAATTCCATAGAATACCAAGTGATCATGTACAACTTCTAGGGTCAACATGTATGAATTCACACATCTCATACATGGACATGAAATTGTTCCATCATTAGATACATTGTGAGAAGCAAACTCTAAAAATTCTTTAATCCCTTGCATATAATCTCTTGACAATCTACTCTTCTTCATCCAACTCTTATCCATTGATAATTAACTAAATTGAAGTACCACGAAACAAAATAAAAAGTTAAATATATTATATAAAGAGTTATCTATACTAATATAAAAAAGCACTACACAATTTAGTGTAGGTACACATAATTGAATTATTTGTATATGACTTTTCATGTATATATTTTCCTAAAATTGAACTATTTTATATTGATACGTTTCATTTTTTTTTTATTTGTTTTCTTCGATTTCATTTTCACAATTTATGTAGCATTTTAATTTTTATGAGTTATGATTTTTTTTACCCTGTCGACCCCATTTGATGAACATAAGGCTTAGTTTGGTTTGGTTATGATTTTTTACTGTCTTTCACGTGCACATGCAAATACATAGTGAAAGTTTGGTTGTTGAAGGTTAAGAAAAATCTCTTGTACAATACATTATGGTTTAAACTCCATGATTAAATTTAAGTATTACATAATAGATAAGAAAAATCTCTAATATAATACACTATTTCTAAGAAAATACTAGATTCTACCTTAGTACATAAAATTTTAATGAATTAAAGGGAAAACAATAACATTGAGAAAGTAATCTATACTAAACTTTTGGCATATCGATTTGTGTCCAGATTAGGGATTCAGATTTTATTTGAGTAATTATAACATGCAGCATTCTACTCACGTAATGTATACAATGTACACGTATAGTTTTTTTAGTATCTGTGTTTCATAGTTAATAATGTGTCAAGAAAACAATCAGCTGCAAAGCTAAAGCTATTAGCGAATGGGTCCAACAATATATATCAAACGCTCAAAGAACTTCAAGTACTGCATACATAGTTCATTTCTAATCTCGTTCTTCTTTCGTCAGTTAAATCACATTCTTCTGCAGCACCATTTATGCATGTGACCCAGACAAGTAACACCAAAGTAAATGATAATAAGCAGACACTGATGTGAAAGAGAACTGTATAGGAATAGATGACATCAAGATCATCAAGTTCTAGACACTAAACAGAAACAACTTTACTTGTAATATTAAATGTTTAGCACAACCAATATCAAGAAAATTAATTCACAAGAAAGTCACTAATTAAGTGCTTCCCCTCCCAAAAAATTAATATTTTTTGTTCGCAGATACATGAAACAAAGAAGTAATAAACCAATAAACAATTAACATTATCCTCAAAAACTAACATTCCAATCCTGCAGCAACAGATTCCAACACTAATTTCAATCAAAGCTCACAACATAGCAGAGATTCACAGCTCAAGATGGCATAAATAACATACCATAGTGCAAAAATAGTAACCGACGATGGTAAAATAAAATGACATCATTCGGAAGAAATCAAAAAGATGCCCAAGTCTCCCAAATGGATAACTCTCAAACAGCCTAATGGATAACTCTCAAACAATGAAACCTAGCTGTGCAACCAGTACACCAGGAGCAGCCCCATTGCAGCTGCCCCATTACACATCTGGATGTACCCAAAGCATTAATGACAGCAGACCAGTGCAGAACAGCAGAAGCCAACCACAAGCCACAACCCCCTTACTATTAACACTACCTCCTACCCTTACAGTCATGCATAACAGAGTTTAACAGACAGAGTTGAGAAGCCAAGAATTCAGACCAGTTGCAGGACACACCAGAAAGCATAATACCCGTTATGCACACCAGAAAGCACACCAGAAAAAATTTGAATATTTGTATTGTTTGAATATAAATTTTCAAACAAAAATAAAATATTTGAATATAAACTTCATAACAAAAATAAACTACAAAACAAAAATGAATGGTGTCCGCAAATTTTCTGTGATGTGCATCCCAGAATTTTTTTCCCCCTGATTTGAGTAAAATTTCCCCCTATTATGCCAGCTCACAAATAAGAGTGCCTTAGTGACAAAAAGAAATATGGTTCTAAGGGATTGTTTGGCTTAGCTAAAAAGTCACTAAAAAAAATCATAAAATCATAAAAAAGGTCAAAAATTCCTTCCATTCTCTCTACTATTTGCATGTTTTGTATAGAAGTCAAAATCATTCCCAAACACTAATTTTTTCACCTCATATTTTAACTAAACAGGCACTAAAAAGTTGATTTCCAAACAGACCATAATTTCTATGACAAATTATTGCAAGTGTTTGAAGAACTAAAAGTGGTTATGCAATATATCCATCAGGACATGACAAGCCGTAGCACCCACAAAACATCCCCAAACTCAAGAAGACAAAAGCTGAACTTTATATTTATATGTTAATGGAAACATCTAGTGGGTTCACTTTCTCAAATAATAATATAAGGAGATATATGTACATGAGTATCAGTTATGTCACCATTGTTGTTCCAGAAAAAAAACTCTTTGTCCAAAATTGTAACTTTTTTTGTTTGAGAAAAACAGTGGTTTTGGCTGCTATAAGTTATTCCATGTTAAGTTTTTTTACAAACTCTCTGTTGCAGTTGACTTAGTGGTGATGCATTCTCCTCAGTATTCTCTTATTTTCATTCTTAATTTTATTTCCTCTTTCTTTTTTCTTGGTTTATTTTTCCAGAGTTACTAGCTTGAGGAAGAGAGAACTTGAGCTTTTCATCAAGCTTGCGCGGATTGAAATCCTTTATACTTGAGAGAGACACGGAGAGAGAGAGAGATGGAGCTTACTCAACATGGGCTCTTAGAGGACTTACTAGCTCCAACAAGAGACAGTTGGACTTCTTTTCCTCCTGGCGTGAATGACTACCTCTCTAATGGGAGGACCATTAAATCTTTCAATCAGAGCCAAATTTTCTCTACACCAAATTCTCCATTTTTAGGGTTCCACTCACCATTAGAGCCTAACTTTCCCTGTCCTCTCAATGGACTCTACCCTTTTGTTGGTGGCTTTTCAGTACCAGAGATCGGTTCATCCTATGACAAGAATGGCACACCTCCATTTCCAATTCAAGAACACTACCCATCAATGGAGGATGGAGAATATGGCCTTGTTGGCAATGATCTCCACAGTTTGGAAGAAAGAATGAATAGTTGCAAAGTTGAGATTGAACCAACTACAAATATCCCGGTATTCAACGAGGGTGTTTGTGGAGAGAAAAAGAGTAGAGTTAGGAAGGTTGAGGGGCAGCCCTCAAAGAATCTTATGGCAGAAAGAAGACGAAGGAAGCGACTAAATGACCGCCTTTTGATGCTCAGATCAATTGTCCCTAAGATAAGCAAGGTGATGTGTGACTCTTATTTGCTAAATTTTATTTCATCTTATTCTTATTTGTTTTCACACATCGCAACTACAAAGATTGGCATTTCAGTTATATTGGTTTCACATTCATTATAGATCACTAGTATGCTTTGTTTACTTCATAGTTCACACAAGAATATTTTGATTTCATTACATTCTTTTTGTGCTTAACTAATAGAGGAATGCATGAATGTGGAGATGGACAGGACATCTATACTTGGAGATACCATAGACTATATGAAAGAGCTCTTGGAAAAGGTCAAAAACTTGCGAAAAGAAGATAGAGGAGCCGATATGAATCAAGTGAATTTAATTGGCAACTACAAGGAGCTAAAGCCAAATGAACCACTAGTGATGAATTCCACCAAGGTATGATGTCTAAACTACATACATTAAAACCAATTAAGGCACCTTAATCAAGCTAGACTTACATACCCATTTACTAAAATCGAATTTTCTGCCACAATTGTGTTTAGTTCGATGTAGTAAGGACAAACATAGATACCCGCATTGAGGTTTGCAGTGCAGCTAAACCAGGACTATTGTTATCAACAATTAATACACTAGAAGCACTTGGCCTTGACATTCAACAATGCGTCATAAGCTGTTTTAATGATTTTTCAATGCAAGCTTCTTGTTCAGAGGTATATATATATGTTTGATCAAAATCATTTTACAATGACATTTAGCAAGCTTGCTTTATATGATCATATTATGCTCCTATTATTCTTAATGGTGACAGGGTATGGAGCAGCGAACAATGATGAGCACTGAAGACATTATAAAGCAAGCATTATATAGAAATGCAGGTTATGGAGGGAGATGTCTGTAGGAGGATTTGAAATAGATCTATGACATTTTTTGAAAGCCTAAGTAGATGTAGTCTATATCTGCTCGTCAGTGATTTGTTAAGTGAGAGGTTGAAATAATGTTGTCTTTTATGTGTTGCTTATCCAATATGTCTATGATCCATCCCACAGCTTAAAATGTTTTATCTGCTTCTGTTTGGGGTATTCATCAATACAAGGATCAATTATTGTTCTCCATACAAACTTAGTCAACATATAGATAATGATATCAAGAGAATTTACTTATAAGTTTATGTGGCAGACAACGTTTCTGCCTTCATAAAAAAAACCCCTACTTGGATGACATTTCTTACTCATAAACGCAATTCTGCACTCCCAAGTGCTCCTATTAAGGAATAAACTTACTAGCTCCAAAATGAGCAACCATTATGTATTATGTAATCTTTATCATGATTATAGGCAGCTAGTAGGGACCAAATTAGCAATAATGATGGTAAAACAAATAAGAACCTCAACAACATTACGAATTAGCCAAGAATAAAATTGCCATAAGCAGGAATTGCTACTGCTACATATTCACAGAATCATGATTGCAAAACAATAGGTTGCTACACTGCAAAGCTTGCAGATCATCAGTTACAGATACGGCTTCAACAAAAAAAAAATATAAAGCATTATCTCAACAGATACTGATACAATTCAATGAATGGAAAAGGGAATTTTTTAAGGTTCCTTTTCACCTTCATCGTCATCCCCATCAACGCAATCATCATCAAAATCTAAAAAATTACTTGTAGCATTAGACTTTAAATGTTGGAATTGATTGATGACATCTTTTGCATCAAAAGCCAAAGCATTTTTTGCAGCTTTAATAACATCCACTTTCTGGATATAGCTCTCCTTTCTATCATCTTTCCCTGGAATGGATTATTGACTCTCCTTAATGGAGGTAATTAAATGGGATAATCTGCCAAGGTGTTACAGTGATTGGGTTGATCTCTATGGCCCGTTAATCTCAATCTTTGAATTTTTGTTGAACATACTACTGGTTAATCTCAATCTTCTTCAAATTTTCATTGAACATACTATAGATGAACTGATTATCAACATATAGTGTTAGCATTTTATATTTAAAATTTCTCTTATATCATACGCATCCATTTAATAGATATATAACAACAACCATGGGAATTCCCCAAAAGAGATAGTCAAGGGATGTCCTCTGGGCTCATTGCTTCCCAAAGGGGCTAGTCAAGGGATGTCCTTTGGGTTCGTTGCCCCTTGTAGATTTCTGATATGTGACTTCGCACATGGAAATCCGGGTCGGGGTCAGTACATACATATATTGAATACCAACATTTTTTTTTTCTATTTTCTAAATTATTTTTCCAAATCAAAATCATTGAAGATGTTAATGAAATCCTTCAAAGTAGAGAACAAGTTTTGGAGATATTAGAAGCATTGAATGGAGTGGCAAGTCGTAGATTAACAATAAATTTCATTAACCCAAACTTGACCGAAGGAAAAACATAACAGAGATAGTAGAAGAAAGAGAGAATGGCAGAGAGAGATAAACCGAGAGACAAGAAGAAAGAAAGGGATAGAGAAAGAGAAACAGAGAAAGCAAACTGACCTTGAAATCACAGTGGGAGGATGATGAATGCTGCGGGAAAGGATGAACGCCGATACGTCGCCGCGATGGAGGATTAACTCTGATACTTCGCCAAACAGGGGTGATCGACTAGGGCACAGTTTTAGATGAGTTGAACGGTTTTTGTTTTTTTTTTTTTGATTGAAATTCTGATATGTTATCCACTCCCCACGAAAAAAAAATCTGATTTCGTGCGAAATCAGAGTTCGATTTGGCGGGCCTCTATTTTGATTGGATTTTTAGTAACGGTTGTGTACAAACCGTCACTATTAAAAAATATATGCAGCGTTTTAGGTAAAAAATGTTACTAAAAATTTAATTTTTAGTTGTGGTTAATAACCGCTACAATAGCCCATCTATAGTAGCATTTTTTAGGCCGCTGCAATAAAAAACGCTGCTAAAACCTGATTTTCTTGTAGTGTGTATTTGTTATCTAAATTTTGTTAAATTGTAATGCAATAGAAATAAATTTTTATCCTTTTTGTTTTATCCAAATAAATTTTTTTTAAAGGTAATGATATATGAAGGGCCCAACTTAAAAAATTCATCTTAGGCCCCTAATAAGTTAGGGCCGGCCCTGGCACGACTACGTGCATGCTTGGATGTCGCCGGAGGCTGTGGAGGTGGAGAAGATTCCGACTGTTTGCCGGGAGGAGGTGGTGGAACTTTGTTTTAAGTTTTAAAATTTAAAGAGTTAATTATATTTTTCATCTATTGTGATTTGACATAAATTTCGCTTTTGTTGTTATAGTTTTAATATCAATAATCCGGTCGGTAGAATTTAAGTCTATTAATTTGGTTAATCTATCAAATTAGATATTAAAATTAATAAATTTGAGACATTTATCAATTTTTTAAAATTATAATTTGAATCTTTCATCTAAATTGAAAGTCAATATTAACAATTTTGAAATATTTGTCAATTTCTAAGGTGTATATATAGACAAAATTAACAAAAATCAAGATGGAAAAACTAAAATAAAACTAAACTTAAAGTGTAAAGATCAAATTATTCAAATTGAAACTATAGAGATTAAAATGAAATTTGAGACAAACCAGGAGTGAAAAGTATAATTAACCTAAATTTAACTTTAATCTCTATAATTTCAAATTGTACAATTTAATTCCTAAAGTTTAAAGCATAATTTCAATGTAGTCCTTTCTATCTAAATTAGAAATTAAAATTAATAATTTTCAAACACATAAATTTTTTAAGATATGCACGTAAATGAAATTAATAGAAATTTAGGTAGAAAGAATAAATTAAAATTAGAATTAAATATATGATTAAATATTTTAAATTATATTTTAGAGATTTTTACAAGAGGGAGAAAAATATAATTTTAATATGTTTAACTTGTTGCAGCTCTCAATACTCTAATTTTAATGCATACATTCCCAACAGGTGGTGGAGTGGGACCGGTATGTAACGGATGTGGGGGAGAAGGTGGCGGAGCTGTTGTCGGAAGGGCTGGGATTGGCGGCCGGAAAAGTGAAAGAGGAGGGGCTTCTAGGTTCGAGGTCGATTGCGGGAGTGTACTATCCTTATTGTCCCCAACCCAATTTGACATTTGGGCTTAACCATCATACGGATCCTGGAGCGCTTACTGTTCTGGTGGAGAACCAGGTGATGGGTTTGCAGGTTAAGCATGAAGGAGAGTGGGTGGATGTGAAGCCCTTGCCTGGTTCCTTGATTGTTAACATTGGAGATGCTCTTCAGGTGACACTCGTACACATACCCACATATTATATTTATATATATATTTTTTTTTTGATCAGCAAAGAAAAATTTCATATAAAAGCATGAAATTAAAGATACAGGAAGACGACATGCATCGAGAGAGATTCGGAAGTATAAAAATACCCCTACTACTGCTACTCGCAGCCATACAACCAACCCCTAAGCCTCTCAATTTTTTTAAACAAAAAAGTTAAGAAGAACTTAACTAAAAAATTAAAATACAAGAGTCCCCACATAAACAACCCACCAAACCACCCAGACCAAACTAAAAGAATTAAACCCAACAACCCACTCCCCAAGATCAGACAACACTCCTCTGCAGCTACAACTTTCAAAGCCCTCACGCACGCCTCTGCTGCCAAAGCCCCTGCTACAAGCTGCACGCTGCAACTCCACCCGAGAAGACTCCTCTCCACCCCGCAGCTCAACACCCACCGGAACTTCAAACACACACCCAAGAAAACTCCATGGCAACCACCGGAAGACTCCTCCTCTGCTTACCACCTCTGCTGCAATGCCCACTGCTGCATTGCCCACTCCGGATCTACATACCCAACAATCCACACCAAGCTGCTAAACTCCTCTCCCTGAAACAACTCCTACCTGCTAAGGTATAAAAATACCCCACGGCTGAGGTTTGCAACAGGACTTCTACTGACTCACACTCAAAAACCCACTGCCAAACTCCATAACCAACAGGACTACAATCACACGCCTCTTCACCCCTCAAACTCTCACTCGAGAAGGAGTGCTCGAGTGACAACCGGACAGAACTGGACCGCCTACGATACCCATGTTTCCGCCCAAAAATCACACCCCTCAAACTCCTGCTCACCAAAGAGCGCACAAGTGAAGAGCCAGGACGCCCCTGAGAACCACTCTTCTAATCAGCCGCCAACACCCACCTCTCACAGCCGTGGGGTATATAAATTATAAGATAAATTATATCGGTAGTTTTTGTATTTTGTCACATGTGTAATTTTAATCACTATATTTTTAATTGACTGACCTTGTTTGGAAAATTACTATTTTAATCATTTTTAACTTTTTACGAAAATATATGCAAAAAATAAAGAGAGTGATGTGACAATTTATAATGACTTTTTCACTTTTGAACTAAAACTGTTCAAATTAGAGGTTGTTGTTTGGGCCCGTGGATAGGGCTGAGCAAGGAATCCGTGAAATCCGTAATCCGATCCAGTCCAGTCCAATCCAGTAGGTTTGGATTGGTTTTTTGAATCCGTGGTTCGGTTCCGGATTGAAAAATTAAAAATCCGTAGTTCACGGATTGGTTCCGGATTAAACCCCACGGTTCCGGATTGGAACCGATCCGAACCGTATACAAATAGTCTATATTTTTATTATACACCCTCCTGCATAGTATCTTCTCTTATTTCATATAAAACTTAAATCCAAACCTAAACTTGCATAGTATCTTCTTTTATTACTTTTGTTTGCTAGTTTTTAGTGTTAATTTGTAATGGTCTAAATAGTTATGGTAGAACTAGTTTTCTTATGATTGTTTAAATTCTAGAACAGTTTGTCGTTATTACGAAAAGACATGTTGTTATTGTGAAACTAATATGGTACTATATTTATATTTTTATGAAATTCAAGTGTTATATATATATATATTTTGTTATTTAATTTAATTATGTAAATCCGTGGTCCTAAACCGATCCAATCCGTATTTAAATAGATTTGCTCGGATTGATTCCACGATTTAAACGGATTGGATTGGTTCCAATTTTTCAAGATCCGTAAATAACGGATTGGTCCTGGTTTACTCCAATCCAGTCCAATCCGAACCATGCTCACCCCTACCCGTGGATCCCGTTTCGATGAGTATTCAGTTTAGTCCATAATCTAGATTGGAGGGTATTATTTGGGCTCGTGGACCCAATTTTGATGATCCAAACTGTTTATTTTGTCGGACACTTCGTGTATTTCACCCACACAAAAAAAAATTAGATCGATCCAATAATCGTAACATATTCAATTTATCATGTTTATCACCCCAAAAAAATAACGATAATTGTGTTTTAAATATAAAGAATCTTTTCTTTTTTTTTAAATTTTTACAAACGTGATAAATTTAATATGTTATGATTATCAGATCGATTTAATTTTTTATGTAAATAAAACACACAAAAAACTTGACAAAATGAATAATTTAAATTATTGATATGCAACTCTTTACAAATCTAAACATCACAATGGACTTCAGAGGAGTCGTCTCAACAAAAAAAAAAAAAAATTATTCCGTTTTCTTTCACGCTAGTAAATGGATGTGAGGCCCACGGAGCATCATCTAATTAAAAAAAATTAAATTAACTAAATATAGTAATGATATGATTGCTTTATATTTGCATTAAAAAAAATAAATGAACTACTTTTAAAATTATATTTTACAGTTGTTAAGAAAAATATAATTTGATTACTAATTGTTAATGTCTGATTAACTTGATATATAATTAAAATCATCAAAATGAATGTATGTGTGACCACAACCCCACAAACTAGGCCATCCGGTCCAAAAATTGTTTGACTGTGTGATAAGCCTCCTCCAAAAATTGTAGATAGATATGACGACAAACTTTCCACAATTCCATTTTCCAAATATAGATACATACATGGGTGTAGATTGTACTTTCAAGAGTGCCCCAGTGGCACATCATTATCTTGCAAAAAGTTTACATATGATCAACCAAAATTTAGGCATTTATATACATATGAAAAATGCAATACATTAACAAATTTTTAACTTGATTTTCTAATTATCGCAGACATAAGTTTGAGTTTGATGTATATTTATTAATATTTTGAATTCTTTTATTTTTATGTTTGGTGACTTCACATATTTCAGATTATTTCAAATGGGGAGTATAGAAGCATAGAGCATCATGTATTGGCTAATTCCATGAAGCAACCTCGAATATCAGTTGTTGAATTCTTCAGCTTGCATAAGAAGGATGAAATTCATCGCTACAGACCATTTCCAGAGCTTTTAACAGCCGAGAAACCAGCTCTGTATCGAAACTTCTCACGCAAAGAATTTCACGATAATTTCTTCAGCAAGGGTTTGGACAGCAAGTCTTTTGTGGAGAAACTTATGATACCCCATGAATGAGTGAATATGAAATGTGAGGTGTTTTCTTCAATGCAGATGGGGATGATGTGAATTGATGCATATATTCACTGTGATAATACTCACTGTGTTTTAATATTTCCAACTGCTATTCAAGTTCTATGAAAACAGTGTTTATTATTAGAGAGTTGTGTCGGTCACTCTAAATCACCTAATTTAAGGGTAAATTATACCACTGGTTCCCTTTAATTTGAGCAAAATGTTATTTTGATTCTCATAGTTTCAATTTTGTTGTAATTATTAAACTAGAGAACATTTCAAACTATCTTGGCCACAGATCGCAATCTCGATGGTTGGTTCTGGTTCTCTGGTTTCGGTCCACAAATTGTGGAGAAACAGACTTTTTCTCTTTGGTTCCTTATTTCAGTTCTGCAAAGATTGCAATGGTGTCTAGTCATGATGGAGACAGATGGAGAGAAAGCCAATGAGGTGGAGATGGAGGAAGGGAAGACGGTGATATGGGTTGGGGTGAATGATAGTGGTGGTAAGGATTGGAGAAGGAACATCGTAGAGAGCTGATGAGATGGAAGGAGAATAAGAGAAAAAATTAATGCTGTGTTTGGTTTGAAAATTTGGAGAGGAATTTGAAAAGTAAACGAAAAAAGATGTATGAAATTAGGTAAAATAATGTAGATATATTTTATTCACATTTTATATACTTTTTTCATTTTCTTTTCCAAATCCCTTCTCAAATTTCACAACTAAACACAGTTGCTTTCCCTTTTTAAATCCCTTCTCAAATTCCATAATTAAACACAGTTCCTTTTCCTTTCCGAATTCCTTTTCAAATTCCAGAACTAAACACAACATAAGGACCAAACTTAGAATTTCAAAAAGGATAAATTATTGACATTGAACTTAACAGTTGACTAATCAAATTATAATACCGTTGATTACACGAGACGAGAGGGAAGTATTTTAAACATAAAATTAGGAAATTCCGATATAATTTACCCTTGAAATAGTTGTACATTCTTTATATTTGAATATATACAAGACTCACAACCCAAGCAGATTAAAAAGTCCTTTATTATGCTTTTGCATTCAATACCACACCTTGTTTATGCTAACCTCAGAACAAAATAACTCGTACTAATAAAATGGTTCCAATAAACAAATGCAGCCAAACCCACCAAAAAAATTTAAGATAGTGATATATGGTAAAATCAAGATCCAATCCTGAGATAATAATATTAGGGTTGGACATAGGGTTATTCGAACTTCACACGCGATCTACATAGAAATGAGCAGTTTCGCAGATACAATGCGAGCGGATGCGATTTAAAATATAGCATTGTTGCGGGTTGCAGGTTTTACCCACACCCGCAAGAACCTGCCCGCACTTAAACTCAAATTTTTTTTTTTTTAATATGATGAAGTTTGCGAGTTTGCAAATATTTTTATTTTATTTAATGGGTTTGAATTGGATGAAATTTGACAATAATTTATTGTTATTTTATTATTGCATTTTAGATGAATGAAAAAGTTAATGAATAATTATTTTTAGGTAAGTTTAGCATTTTAAATGATTTTATTTTAATTGTATTATTGGGTAGTGAATGATTTTGATGATTTAGTTTAGGATTTTAAAAGATGTGCTTGTGTTAGTTTATGATTTTATTTAAAAGTTTAGGATTTTTAATGATTTGCTTGTGTTAGGAATTGATTTTGTTGTATTTTTAATTTTATAAGTTTTAATTCATTAATTATTAATGTTGAGTATTTTAGAAAATTGGGAAAAAATGACCTAAAATAAATATTTACAAAACGGAAAAGGAAAAAAAATCCTAAAAAATAATTTTTTTTTTTAAAAAAGTCCAATCTTCAAACTGTCCACACATCCGCGAACCCTATCCGCACAAATCGCAACCCGCACTATGGGCGGTTGCAAATTCAATTTTTCCTAAACTGCACTTATACGAGCAAGTTCAAATTACAAGCCAAACCGTTCAAAACCAAACCACGAAAACTCTAAATAATATCTGTTGAAATAAAAGGTTGTACTTGCTTTGTCTAGAATTCAATGCTCCACATCCACCTCTAGACACACAAATTGATATTCTCGTACAGTACAGCACAGTGGCGGAGGATTTTAATTCGGATCAACTCACTCAATAACTCACACTCTTTCTTAAGTAATATAACTTAGCAAACAAGCTACTAATTAGAATGAGAATGGGAATCAGACGTAGCCACCATTGACACATTCGACCTGGCCATTAACCCACTCACCAGCGTCACTAACCAAGAACCCAACAACAGGAGCCACATCGTGGGATTTCACCGAGTCGACCTAAAAGGCACCCCTCCACCACCTTCCTCACCATCTCCAATGCAAATGGGATCACAGGCTTACTTACAATCCAAATGTCTAATGTAATGATAGAGTTTCATTTACTAATCTCAATAATGTCAATTTGAAAGGTAATGATAATGAAATTAAGTGCTAATGTAACGTATTTCTATATTAATGTCTTAAAATTTTTTAATTTCTCAATTCATCTACGCAATCTTCCATTGTGATCAAATTTCACATTTCTTATCAATATAACATCATAATATACATTTTAAAGAGACAATATAACAATATCAATATTTATGTATTCTTCACATGTTAAACATCATTTTCTAAATTCGATTTTCCCAAGACAAACCAATTATAAGTTTTAAAATCAACTATTCTCATTTCCTTTATGAAATTCCCTCATTTGATACAACCATAGGAATTTCTCTATCATTTCTTTACATAACAATTTACTAAGCATAAATTTCACAATATTCAACTTTTTCCCAAAATTCTCAAATTCTAGGGTTTCCACCAAAATAAGATTTTTGTTACATTTATGAAAATATTTTTTCAAAACAACATTCACACTTTAGAACACAACTCATACTCTCAAAAATTTTGAGAAAAGTAGATAAAATTATATTCTAACATCATTTAGGGTTCAATAACCCAAAATCATAACTCAAACATGTAATAAATGCTCCAAACAAGCATAATCTTGTAAAAAATATATACATAACTCAAAGATTATCCCTTCCTCAAACTTGGGAGATGGAGAGGAAGAAAACCCTGGAACTCAAGGTTGACGAAAACACTATTCAATGGGTTACAAATATAGCCCTCGTCGCCCTCTTCGATTTGGTGTAAAAAACTTCATCAAACTCTTGAAGATTTGAGTTAAATCTTAGAGAGAGGTTGGATTTGGGTGTATTTTTAGAGAGAATTGAGAGAAAAGATGAATATATATATATATTATAGAGAGAGAGAAGAAGAGAAGACAAAATCTGTGCAAAACACTTTTTGGCATCAGTTTTGTACGGAAAGATTTACACCTTCTCGTATAATCCTGTTGACCAAGTCTGCACTCCGCCGACGTCGTTCAACTACCTGAAAATACACACGTGAGCTAGCCGGCGGGTGTGTGCGGAAACCTCTCCGATGCCTAAGTCAGTAAGCTTGACAAATAGACAAAAGCTCTATGAATTCAGGAGTAAAGTTATTACCTCTTTCAAAGGTGATATTGGTGAGCTTATATAGGTTTCGCATGGCACAATCCTGGTAGGACTCTTATTCCCCAAGTAGAGTCTTCTAGGATTACTCCTCCATGCGTAGAGTCTCCTAGGATTCATACTCCTGGAAGATAATGCTTATCCTCCAACACCCTCCTCACTGCTTAAACAAGTGAGATGGTTCTTCTTATGGCGGACTATTCATAACCGAAGTAACCATTAATCTGCCAGACGACTGTACGACCGAGCTAACACATAGCTCGGATTTGCCCTCCCACGTTCCTTACTCGGCTCCTCATGCGAGTCAAGTTTAGCCGTACCAAGCCTTGGCCGGTCTAACGTTACAATCGGTATCTTTGAAACCCCGCTTCTACCTCGGCCTCACATGCAAAAGCCGAGCTATCCATAGAAGACGCAAGCCGAACTAACCTGTACTTAGGCCCTAAAACAGTCAAACTTACCTCGGTTCAAACATAGCGACGAGCTAATCAAACAACCACGGCCGAACCAAGCCATACGTACTGTGGCAATCTCGTACTTCGGACCGGACTACCGCACGGCCCATCTTCTAGGCTTCTCACACGGCCGCCGTGCGGCCCACAATCTCAGCTCGGCCCAATTTACCCATATAAATTACCCTCTCAATTGCCCTTAATCCCATCTGCGAAGCGTGATAGGGATTATCGGTATAAAAACCGGGCTAAGGTATTAGCCTATCAGCCGAGCTATAACCACTAGCCATTCCGGCGAGCCGTAAGCCTTTTTGCTCCTCCAGCCGAGCTAAAAATCCATTCAGCTTATCCAGCCGAATTAAACCCAAGCGAGCTATGCACGTCCGGTCAAAAGATGTCTCTTCAGTTTACAGAAACTGAATCGTTCAGTATTCCAATGACACGTGGCTCGCTCTGGTTGGCAGCTTAGCTGTCACGCCGTTCTCGTACTCCGAAATTTTTGAACAGTTCCGCTAGAAGGCTTTTCATCAAAACAAAATATTTTTCTCTCTCTTCAAATCATCCATCAAGCTTTTCATTCTCTCCTCTCTTGCTTCTTCCAACTCTTTGTGTTCTTACACCTCTGAAGCTTGTCCTTGCTGCGTTTGCCTCCATCCCACTCTACTTCCTCTTCACCAGGTATGCATCACGATTCTGTCTCTGTTTTTCTGTATTTTGCTTCACATGTTTATGCAAAACACTCCATGTTTAGTTTCATGATGTTTTCTGGAAAAACTTCATAAGCACCTTATGAACTTCAAGAAATAGCTTGTAGACACCACTTTGATCTTTAAAAACGTGTCCAACCGAACTAGGAAGCTGTTTTCCCTTATGAACAGATTTTAGGTAGACTGGAACCGAGCTAGAGCTTGTACACTTCACAATAACAATAATTTTAATAGGCCACCACCTGATTACACTAGCCGAAATAAGGACACACCGAACTAGAAATATCGGCACTTGACCGAGCTAAAGCTTGGGGGCTAAGCCAGCTTTCTCAGCTCCTGAACCGAACTCAGAAAGTTGCCCCTTGACGCTTAACCGAAGCAACAAAAAACCATAGTCGGAACCGAGATAACCAGCTCCTTGCCAAACCGAGAAAACAACCACCTTTTGTTAAACCGAGGTAGATCCCATAGTACCTCTGGCCGAAATAAGACTTCTCTCTTGCTTGTTTTTGAAGCACAGTCAACAATCTGTGCTAACCCCTGTTCTTCACTTTGCAGACTCTAGGTTGCCCAAGCATCCTCCTTGAAGGCTCGACGAGCTTCTGAGCGCAACTTCGTCAACCGCAAGTAACTTATTCCTAATTTATTTCATAAGTTATACACAAATGGGGAAGTACAGATTCCTAGTGGAAACCCCAGGCGGCTTAGCCGAATTTAGAAAGGATTACAAATACTACCAGCCGATGTAAACCTCACCCTGGCGAAACAGATGTAAGACCCATGGGGCAACGAAGGTTTTGTCCCTTTTACCCTTCCATAATAGAAACCGGACTCAGATTCCCAGTCCAACCCTAATATGTGAATTTGAGACAAACCAGACTATGCCCACCCAGCTGTCCACTAACACCTAACCGAATCATCATGGTATAGCCGCACTAAACACAAACCGGACTAAACCTAGGTTTGGCCGATACTTCACCAATACTCATAGGATCAAAAAATGAAGGCTGTGTTACTATTTGAGAGTACGCCGAAGTCGAGAAAAAATAATTAAGCACACACCGGACAAAGACTTAAACGATGATGACTTCTTTTGGGTCTCTGGGAATTTCGAGGACCACCAGGCCCATGTTCCTGGCTGGCTATAAACTGGAACAAAGGAATCCCTGGTAACTTACTTCGGTTATACACCATACTTTCCTCTCTTTCTGTATTTCGGCTCTCTATTCTGAACCGGACTAACACTTCGATTCTCTCTTTGCATAAAGCACACCTTATCGAACTACGCTATCCAAACCTTGGTGGTTCTGCGCGCCGCACTGCGTGTAAGGGAAAGAAGCTGGGCAAAACTTCTCAAATTCGAACCGACTTACCGCTACTCCGTCGCCGAAAAGCGAGAGTGACCGACTTCCTACTCGAAGACGCCCAGAGCCGACCCAACCCTGCCCGAAATACGACTTGTGCCACTCACAGTCGACAAGAAATGGCCAAGAGAAACAGACTAAAGGCATGCTCACTGCAAACCAACACCGAAGTTCCACAAGCCGGCCAGACCACAGAGGCCGTGGTACACTACCTTCACAACAGCCATCCTCATCTCGTCCAA
Organism: Camellia japonica; assembly: GCA_030407325.1. NCBI lineage: Eukaryota > Viridiplantae > Streptophyta > Magnoliopsida > Ericales > Theaceae > Camellia > Camellia japonica. The sequence goes on from JAPPVO010000016.1 coordinate 32,364,026, forward strand.
GTAAGCGCGCCCGGACTAGACAAACCGAGCGTCGCCTTGCTGATGAGGATGAGAACATCTTGCCCCCAAGCCCTCAACAAAGTCACCAGCCCGAGCTCTCTGACCGGGCTACCAGCTCTAAATGGGTCCCCGAACTGTCTTTCAACGACCGGGATATCTCTGCTGATGATTCGGTTGTTACCGAGAAGGACCACCTGATGGCCTTCAACCTTGCAAAAAGTGTATGCCTTCCAAAAGATATGGAGCACCACTATAAACAACTCAACACCGAACTGAAGTCCTTCGGTCTTCAACCAAGTCCATGATCCTGGTAAATAGCCTTCTACTTTCTTTGCAATTTTTCCCAACTTTCAGTGGCGCTGATGTCACTTCTCCTTTGCAGGCTATCCAAAAGAACCAAGTTACTCACAGAAGGGTCATGGAGCTTAGGAGAGTACAAGAGAGCCATGGCCGAGGTTGAATCCAGAACGGCCGAACTTGCTGAGGCCAAGAGCAGCTAGCCGAGCTGCGAACAGAAAACGGTCGTCTGACCGAAATAGCTAATTCGGCCGAAGCTGAAGCAGAAGATCGCTAATGAGGTAAAGGACAAGTACCTGCGCCACTTGGCAACAATTGAGGCGAACAAGGACGCCGAAATAAAACAATTGAAGGGAGAGATGAAGAAGGTTAAGAAGCAAGGCTTCAAAGAAGCCGAAGAAGCATACTCCTCCAGTGTGACGCAGCAAAAGACCTCTTTTTCAAGTGCGGTTGGAGGTCTGCGGTGGAGAAGCTCGGTTGTACGTCAGACACCGACGTCTACAACGCTCCACCGTACTCCATTCCAGCTCACTCTCACAATATGCTGCCGATCTGCAAAAAGCCTTACTCGAGGGGTCCGGCGATGATGAAGATGATGATGATGATGATGATGATGACGATGGTGATGAGGAGCCATCTCTTATCCGGTTGTCAACACAGCAAAATCCAACAGTTCGGTCTGAGCCAATTATAAAATCCAACTCCTGAGCTGCAGCCGGCTGAAACCGAAGTTCAAGTGACACCGAACCCCCTCATCAAACCGTGCTCCCTTCTGACGCCGGTCTACAGGCGACTGTCGATGCTGAATTCGACGCCGAACTAGACGCACTTCTTCAATGATTGTTTTCTTTCTCTTTTGTTGTATTTGAACTTTTTTGTAACCGGGCTGAAGCCCCCCAAATTGTACTTCTCTCGTTTTTGAATGAAAATTTCCTTCAAGTCTTGTTCGGTTGTGTATGTATGCCTTACTTGTACTGATTTTTGCACGAACTTTACAACTTGATCTCGGTTAGCTATCCGTCTTGCTAGCCAACCACTCTTCAGCCGATATAACTTACTTCGGCTGAAGAGTACAAAGTGTTGGTTTAATCCAGCCAACCACTCTTCAGCCGATATAACTTACCTCGGCTAAAGAGTACAAAGTGTTGGTTTAATCCAGCCAACCACTCTTCAGCCGATATAACTTACTTCGGCTGAAGAGTACAAAGTGTTGGTTTAATCCAGCCAACCACTCTTCAGCCGATATACTTACTTCGGCTGAAGAGTACAAAGTGTTGGTTTAATCCAGCCAACCACTCTTCAGCCGATAAACTTACTTCGGCTGAAGAGTACAAAGTTGGTTTTTCCAGCCAACCTAGATATCATGTTTGGTTATTCCGGCCAAACGTCCTGCAGTCTGGATCCTAATCCTGGACTTAGGAAGGGTGTTGGTTTAATCCAGCCAACCTCTAAGTTGGTTTTTCCAGCCAACTTAGAATAAATGTTTGGTTTTTCCGACCAAAACGTCCTGCAGCCTGGATCCTTATCCTGGGCTTAGGAGGGTCATAGTTGGTTATTCCGGCCAACTATGTTTACAATACTAACTTTCTAAAGCTACTTTCTACTGAAAACATAATGCTGAAAAGAATCGACTTTGTTTTATTGAGAAGTAAAAAATTACATACTTAAAAGAAAAAAGCTAAAAATAAAACAACTTGAGATTGGCCGTGTTCCATGGCCTGGGATTGCTTTGCCGTCCTCATCTTCTAAGTGGTATGCCCCTTTGCCTGCTAATCCGACCACTTTGTAAGGTCCTTCCCAATTAGGTCCTAACTTGCCATCTCCTGGAACTAAGGTGTTTCCCATTACCTTGCGCAGTACCCAATCTCCGATCTTGAATTGCCTTGGATGCACTGTTTTGTTATACTTTCTAGACAACTCTTGTTGGTAGGAGGCGATGTGAACCAATGCTCTGTCTCTTCTTTCTTCTGCAAGGTCAAGCTCTAATGCTATGGCTTCGCCATTTAAGTCTGGATCAAAGTTTTCGCTTCGGATTGTGGGGAGGCCAACTTCTAATGGGATGACTGCCTCCATGCCGTAAGCTAAGGAGAATGGTGTTTCTCCTGTTGATCGTCGCGGCGTGGTGCGGTAAGCCCATAAAACATGAGGGAGCTCTTCTGCCCACTTGCCTTTTGCTCTTTCTAACCTTTTCTTCAATCCGTCCAAACGACTTTGTTTGAGGCCTCTGCTTGACCATTTGCTTGGGGATATGCCGGTGTAGAATTATAGAACTCTATCTTGTACTCTTCACAAAAGCCTCTGAAAATCCTACCGTCGAATTGAGTGCCGTTGTCTGAGATCAGTGCCTTTGGTATGCCAAATCGAGTGATGATATTCTGCCAGACAAACTTCTTCACATCTTTTTCCTTGATTGACGCCAAGGCTTCTGCTTCCACCCACTTTGAGAAGTAGTCAGTTGCGGCAAGAAAGAACTTCCTGTTGCCTGGAGCTATTGGAAGTGGGCCTACTATGTCCAACCCCCACATTGCGAAAGGCCATGGACTGGTTAGAGGTAGAAGTTCTCTGGCAGGTTGGTGTATTTGGTGTGCGAATTTTTGACACTTTTCGCACTTTTTAACATACTTCTCCGAATCTGCTTGCATGTATGGCCACCAATATCCTTGTGAAATTGCCCTGTACGCCAGCGATCTTCCTCCCTGATGGCTGCCGCAAACACCCTCATGTATTTCGAATAGGAATGCTTCCACTTTGCTGGGGTGAACACACTTCAAGTAAGGTCCTGAGAATGACTTTTTGTATAGTGCCAGGATGGAGAGAGCCAAAATCGCTGCGACTTTGCTCTGATTCTGTTGGCTTCTTTCTTCTCTTCTGGTAGGGTGCCGTCTTTCAGAAAAAGTATGATGGGATCCATCCAAGAAGGGCCTAATTCTGCGCAACATACCTCTTCTGCTTCTGGGTCTTCAATGCTTGGTCTAGGCAGATAGTCGATTAGTAATGGGTGAGGAATGGAGGTGTCTGCCATTGAGGCGAAGCCTGCTAGTTCGTCTGCTCTGCTATTTTCCTCTCTGCCGATCTGTTCTATCCTTACCACTTCAAACTTCTTGATTTCTGTTCTGACCAATTCTTGGTACTTGGCCATTCTATCATCTTTTGCCTCGTAGTCGCCAGATATTTGGTTTACCACCAACTGTGAGTCGCTGTAAACCATTAGTCGGTGGCCTTCATGTAGAATGACTTGAGGCCTGCCAGAAGCGCTTCATACTCCGCTTCGTTGTTTGATGCTGGGAAGCCAAGGTTGATCGCTGCTCCACCACTAGGCCATCTGGAGAGATGAGGACTATGCCAAGTCCTGCTCCATGTCGGTTGGATGCTCCATCCACGAAGAGCTTCCACATCTCTCCGACGAACAACTTCCAGCAGGTGGAGGGATCAGATGACGCCTTGGGATCCCATGATGCTGGTGTCTTCTTCAGAGTCCATGCTCGTTGTCTGCCCCTTACTTTCCGTTTGCACCAAGCCTTCATGTGTTGGCGAGTCCTGACTTGGTGTAGCATGGTCTGTTTGCTTCTGCCTTCTCTACTCTGGTCTGCCTTGTGGCCTGGCTGAGTAACCTGCACTAGGGGTTGCGCTATTCCGGCGTCAATCTCCATCCCTAGTTCGGTTGTGTCAGTCAGGTCAATTGGGCAGACTTGATGGCTTCCAGGGGTGAACTCTGCGACGAAGTCTGCCAAGGATTGGGCCTTTACTGCGGTTCTGGGTTGGAACTTGATGTCGTATTGTCCCAATTCTACTGCCCACTTCAGAATTCGCCCAGAGAAGTTCGCCCTTTCGAATAAAGCCTTAGTGGGAAGGCTGTGAGAACAACTATGGTGTGGGCGTGAAAGTAATGTGACAACTTCCTTGAGGCCATCATTAAGGCCAATGCCAGTTTCTCCAGTGGCAAATACCTCGTTTCGCGCCTAACAATGTCTTGCTGACATAGAAGATTGGAAGGTGTTGGATTCCTTCCGCTCGAACCAACACTGCACTTACCGCGTGCTGTGAGACTGCCAAGTAGAGGAAGAGTTCTTCTCCAGGTATTGGGGTGACAAGTAGTGGTGGAGAAGACATGTATTCCTTCAAACTCTCCAGAGCTCGGTCGCATTCTTCGTCCCACTCAAACTTAGCTTTTAGTGACTGAAAGAATGGACGCAATCTGTCTGAAGACCGGCTGATGAATCGGTTAAGTGCTGCTGCCATGCCGGTGAGATGCTGCACTTCTTTTACTGAGTTAGGCTCTCTAACTCCTGAATTGCTCTGATTTGGGAGGGGTCTGCCTCAATACCCCTGTTGGTCACCAAGAAACCTAGAAACTTGCCAGACCCCACACCGAATGCGCACTTAGAAGCGTTAAGGCGCAGCTTGTGTTTCTTCAGGATCTGGAACATCTCATCTAGGTCCTTTAGGTGGTCATCCGCATCCTTGCTTTTGACCACCATGTCGTCGATGTACGCCTCCATTGTTCTGCCTAACAATGGCTCGAACATCTTTGTGACCATTCTCTGAATGTCGCCCCTGCGTTCTTTAGGCCAAAGGGCATGACCTTGTAGCAGTATAGTCCTCTTGGCGTGGTGAAGGACGTGACCTCCTGGTCTGGTTTGTGCATGGCATTGGTGGTAGCCTCTGTATGCGTCCAGAAAGCTAAGTCTGTTATGCCCTGCCGTCAAGTCTACCAGTTGATCTATCCTTGGTAGGGGGAAACTATCCTTTGGGCACGCCTTGTTGACCGTTTGTAGTCGACGCATACACGCCACTTGCCATTCTTCTTTGGCACCACTACTGTGTTGGAGATCCATTTGGGGTAATGTACCTCTCTGATTGCTCCTGCCTCCAGTAGGTTACCCACTTCTTCTGCCACTATCTCGCGTGATGGAGTGCCGATCTGCGTGTGCGTTGAATGACCGGTCTGGCAGATGGGTGGACATTGAGTTGGTGGCAGATTAGGTTTGGATCAATGCCTGGCATGTCGTAAGGCGTCCAGGCAAACACTTCGATGTTGGAGGTCAGGAATTCCATAACCTCCAACCTCTCAGCGCTGGATAACGTCGAACCAAGCAAAAAGAACTTATCCGGGTTCTTTTCATCGATTCTTACCTCCACCAAATCTTCTATCGCTTTCTGATCAGCTGCTTTGCCAACCTCTGCGAACAGTTCATTACTCTCAGGTTCTTCAATCGAATGAACATACCCCTTGGCCGCACGGCTTCCGTTTGTTGTGACGAAGCATTGTTTGGACATGATCTGGTCCCCATATACTTCTTCAATTATGCCGGTATCGTTGGGAAATCGCATCACTTGGTGGTAGGAGGATGCCACTGAGCGCATGGCATGCAGCCATGTTCTGCCCAAGATAACGTTGTAGGTGGAGGGGACCTTTATCACCCAGAACTCCACTTGTTTCGTTACACTCCCTGCTCTGACTGGGAGGATAATTTTGCCGACGGGCCACTCTGGCATGGAGTTGAATCCGATAAGGGGAGATACGGCAGGCGCCAAGTCTTTATCTTGAAGCTTTAGTTGCTTGAAGGTTTCATAATACATGATTTCGCACGAACTACCTTGGTCAATCAGAATCCGCTTGACATCAAAATCCTTGATTCGGAGAGTGACGACCAAGGCATCGTTGTGAGGGCAATAAATCCTTGCCAGTCTTTATCTGAAAAGGACATGACATTTGTGGCCTCCATCTTCCCCTTTTTGGCGACTGGTTGGGCACTTAGCACCTCTCTGAAGTGCTCAGCCTTTTTGATTGAACCTCTGAGCTCGCATACACGCTCAGGTTCAAAGACTCCATGTATTACGTTGATGACGCCTTGAGGTGGAGCGTCGTTTGGCATTCCATTGGGCACATTGTGGTCCTGGGGGGCTGGCTGCGCCCCTCCTTCTATGTATTTGTCCAGGTGACCCGCCGCCACCAACTCTTCCAGATGCTGCCTCAATGGTGTGCAGTTCTCAGTGCGGTGCCCCTTTTCTTTGTGGAAGGTGCACCTCGATCTGTCATCGTAGTCCTTCTGAGCTTCGCCTAACTTAGCTGGCCACTTGACGAAAGGCTCGTCTCGAATTTCGCTAAGTATACGGTAGATCGGTTTTTTGAAGACTGTGGTGATGGCAGTGCGGACTCTCAACCATCTTTTGTCTTGGTCTTCTCCGTTGTCTTTCCTGCCCTGTCTATTTCGGTTTTGGCGATCTACCGTATTGACCTTTGCCGAGGTCTTCTTCTCTGGTGTTGTGGTCGCGCCAGATTTTGCCTTGGCGCGAGCGCCATCCTCTTCTACCCTGATGTGCTGATGCACTCTCTCCATCAGGGCTTCCATTGTGAGAGGTGGCGTCATGGTGATAGAGTCCCTTAGTCTATTTCCGACTGGAAGGCCTCTTTTGTACTGCGCAATGGCGAGGTTAGTTGGGCAGTCCCCAATCTGGTTGAACGTCTCCCAGTAGCGACTGTTGTATGACCTCAGGGTCTCCTTGTCGCCCATATCGATGGAGAGTAACTGGTCGATCTCCACCGGTGTTTTTGTGTTTGTTCTGAATCGTGTTACAAACGCCTCCGCCAATTGCGCCCAGGAGGCAATGCTGCCCTCTGGAAGCTTTTCAAACCAAGTCAGGCCTAGGTCACCTAGGCTTGAGGGGAATAGGATGCACATCAAGGCCTCATTCCGCCGGTATACAGCCATGACCTGGCGAAAGTGGCTTAAGTGTGAGTAAGGGTCCGTCTTCCCCTCATATGTTGTGAATTTGGGCTGTAGGAAGCCTGACGGTAGGGGCGCGTTCTCTATTGCTGGGACGAATGGTGAGGTTTGCAGCCTCGCCAATGCCTTGTCCGCTGGTTCGTAGGCCGGGCGCGGTATTGGCATTCCAACCTCGACGCTTCCATGCGTCCGAGGAGCCAACCGTTGTAAGGCAGAGACTCTGTGTGGATCGCGCGCTCTAGCGTCCTCCTTCCACCGCGCTTTCTCTTCTAGCACGGTCCGTAGGTCGGACGATCTGGGCAACTCTGTCTGCCTAGACCTTGTCTGGTGTGAGTGTGAGGGCCGATATGTGCTTCCTTCGGTGTGACCTTTCAGACCTCGTCCTCTCAGGCCTGGAGTGATGAGTTCTGGAGATCTAGGCTGTCGCCTGTCCTGAGGCTCTTGTTCTCCCCTTGTGAGGGTGTATTCCTACTACGACTTTCGAGTGGCGAGGGGGCGTCTTGTTCGTGCGCCCCTCTCCTGTCGCCACTTCTTTTCCTTTCACCTGGCGTTTCAGAGATTCCATGTCTGCCGCCATCCGACGGATCAACTCGTCTTGTTCTCTGACGCGATCTTCCAAAGTTTGAGGATCAATTCTGCGTCTTTGTCTTTCTGGGCTTTGCGAACGAGAGGGATGAGGGCTGTTATTCCGCCTTCGTCCCCTCGCATCTCTCCTGGAATTTTGTCTGTGTGTTCCAGGTTCGCCATGGGAGTGACCACGGGTAGCCTTCGCGCCTTGCACCCCCTTCTGGAGTTAGTCCGTCGACGGCGGACTGAGGTAATTCTTCGTTGTTCGCCATTGATTTTTTTAGGAGAAAAAGCTTGATCAAGAGGTTGTTCTTGTCTGATTTCCCACAGACGGCGCCAATTGTACGGGAAAGAAATACACCTTCTCGTATAATCCTGTTGACCAAGTCTGCGCTCCTCCGTACGACGTCGTTCAACTACCTGAAAATACACACGTGAGCTAGCCGGCGGGTGTGTGCCGGAAACCTCTCCGATGCCTAAGTCAGAAGCTTGACAAATAGACAAAAGCTCTATGAATTCAGGGAGTAAAGTTGCATTACCTCTCAAAGGTGATATTGGTGAGCTTATATAGGTTTCGCGTGGCACAATCCTGGTAGGACTCTTATTCCCCCAAGTAGAGTCCTTCTAGGATTACTCCTCCATGCGTAGAGTCCTCCTAGGATTCATACTCCTGGAAGATAATGCTTATCCTCCAACACCCTCCTCACTGCTTAAACCAAGTGAGATGGTTCTTCTTAGGGCCGACTACTAACCGAAGTAGCATTTACCTGTCAGACCGGCTGTACGACCGAGCTAACCCATAGCTCGGATTCGCCTCCCATGTTCTTACTTCGGCTCCTCATGCCGAAGTCAAGTTAGCCGTACCAAGCCTCGACCGGTCTAACGATTACATCGGTTCTTTGAAACCCCGCTCCTACCTCGGCCTCACATGCAAAAGCCGAGCTATCCATAGAAGACAAGCCGAACTAACCTTTACTTAGGTCCTAAAACAGGCTCAACTTACCTCGGTTCAAACATAGCGACCGAGCTATCAAACAACACGGCCGAACTAAGCCCATCCGTACCTGTGGCAATCTCTTACTTCGGACCGAACTACCGCACGGCCCATCTTCTAGGCCTTCTCAACACGGCCCGCCGTGCGGCCCACAATCTCAGCTCGGCCCAATTTACCCATATAAATTACCCCCTCTCAGTTTTGAAGAAAAGAGCACGAATTTCGAGACAGACATGCCGAAATCCGCCCGAGCGGTTTCAATTCCACACGAGCAGAAATTTTTGCCCCACAGGTGAATTGCTCCAAAGAGCTGCCCAGAAAAATTCACCAAAATCTACTCGAGTGGGGCCCAAAATCCGCTCGTGTGGTTTGCTGCCTAGAAAACCCAGAAGACTTTGTGAAGATTCACTCAGGCAGCTCTCAATTTCGCATCAGCAGTTTTGCCCAGAAAACCAGAGTTTGGTTTTGTATTTCGAAACAAATTCCAAAGCTCAAAACTCAAATTTTTCAACCTGAAAAAGTTAAGAGAGGTTAAGTAGGAGTAGAAAAGGAATCTCAACGATCTGATACGGTAAACAAAACACCGAAAGAAATACATGCTACGCTCACAACATAATACTATTCAAGCCCAAAACCCGGAACATCACATATTTTGTTGGACACTTCGTGTCTTTTATCCACACACAAAATTAGATCGATCCGATAATCGTAACACATATATTCAATTTATTAGGTGGACGGGTCACCGTTCAACCGTCGGGTCAAAGCGGTCGAACCGTGACGTCATAATTAATATTATATAATTAAAAATATAATTATAAATTATAAATAAATAAAAATATATATAAATAATCAAATAAAATAAAATTGTTGCATAGTATTTATTAATAATATTTAATAAAGTCATAATTGATTAAAAAAAGTCACTTATTTTAAAGAAATTAAATTTTTAAACATTCCCTCCAAATAAATTGATTGAATGTTAGATTTAATTTTGGAAGGAAATGAAATTTTCAACTCTCCCTCCAATCAATATGTTTCTTCAAATAATTTGATTGAATCCCACATAGAATTTTGTAGGTTCTCTTTGAAAAATCTTTTCCTATAAATAGGAATAGACTTTCATAATCTTCTCAAGCTTTCAATGAGACTCTTCTTTATGAGAGGAGACTCTTGAAATAAGAATTTTTAGTCAAACTTTTGAAATATATATATATATATAAGAAAGAAAGAAAAAAAAAGTAAAACCAAAAAAAAAAAGGATTGGTCTGACCCTCCCAACCCGGTCCGGGTCACCGATTTTGCCGATTCGACCACTGGGTCACTGGTTTTCCCCGGTTTTGGCCCCACTCCGAGTTTAGGGGGTTGACCGGACCGGAACAAGGCCCGGTTCCCGGTCCGGTCCGGGTTTGTAAACATTGGTTAATACCCTCTTAGTTATGAAAATTGGTCTTATGCACCAATAAGTCCTGGAGCTTTATTTTTTGTACCGTTTTCCCCTTTTTTGTTTTCCCTTATTTTTGTCGCATTTTCTGTTTGCTTTTTGCCATCAAAATACTATGATATGAGTTTGGATTTGGGTTTTCAGTCCATATCTCTCTCTCTCTCTCTCTCTCTCCTCTAGTGGTATGGTCATGGCCATCCACCCACAACCACCACCACCATCGTCGTTTGTCACTGACCACCACCACCTTCGCTGGCCACTACCATCACCATCGTTCACCAACCATCTCTACCGTCGCCAATCTACACTTCACTAGCTCCGATTCACCGCCACTGTTTACCAACCATCTTCACCATCATCGATTTACACTATGTCATCGCCAATCTATACTTTGTCCTAGATTTACATTGATCTAGTTGTTTCTACTGTGAAATCAACTTCAAACGACTATAAGCAACATTGATTCTCCAAATCTCACATCTCTCTCTCTTCCTTATTCCCTCTCTCTTTATTTCTCTCAAACCAAATATGTTACAAACAAGGGTTTAATATATCAATGATAAATTATCACTAATATATGTCTTTGAATCTTGTATTGATTTGTTACAATGATGATGAGATTTTCTTTTTGTAATTTTTTAACAAACAATCAGTGAGAAATTTATCAATGAATGTGTCTATCAGTGATAAAGTGACATTCATTGATAAATTTATCACTGAATATGTCTTCGAATCTTTGTGTTGATTATTGACGATAATGACGAGATTTTCTTTTTATAATTTTTTAACAAACAGTCAGTGAGAAATTTATGTGAATATGTCTATCAATGATAAATTTATCACTGAATATGTCTTTGAATCTTTGTGTCGATTTGTGACGATGATGACAAGATTTTCTTTTTATAATTTTTTAACAAACAGTCAATGAGAAATTTATCAGTGAATGTGTCTGTCAGTGATAAATTTAACATTGAATGTCTTTGAATCTTGTATTGATTTGTGACAATGATGACGAGATTTTCTTTTTATAATTTTTTAACAAACAGTCAATGATAAATTTATTACTGAATATGTCTTTGAATCTTGTGTTGATTTCTGACGATGATGATGAGATTTTGTAATTTTTAACAAGCAGACAGTGGTTAAATTTATCACTGAATATGTCAATCATAAATTTTTTTACTAGATTTGTCTTTGATTCTTTTTGTTAATCTACGAATGTGAAGAATTATTTTCTGGTAAGGATTCCTCATCTTTCTCTTTCATTTTCTTTATCATTATTTTTCTCTTTTTCTCTTGTTGCCACCTTGTTTGAGGACGTACTGGCGGTATTGACATGGTGAAGATGGAAAATGGTCACACACAAAAATATTGTCAAAGTTCGGAGGTAGTTGTTGGAGGTCAGTAATGGCTGCCGACAGTCAAAGATGAAGGCTAAAGGAGTCATCGAAGGTCGATGATGGTCGCCGATGGTTAGAAGTGGTCTTCGATGGCCGGTTAAGAGAGAGAGATTCAAATAGTTGTGACAAAGAGAGAGAGACTGTAGAACAGTTGAATGATTTCTTTGTTTAAACTGAATGATTCTTTGTTTGGACTGAATGTTAAGGGTAAAATAGGAAAATGTGCTAAATTTTTTGAGTTAGGACCTCATAGGAATTAAGTCTGGTCCAAAGGACTGACCCCGTAACTCCCTCATTTTCTTTCACGTTAATAAATGGATGCGAGGCCCACTGAGCATATCATCTCATCAAAATAAATAAGGAAGATTAACTGTAACAACCCCAACCCATGATTAGCGCTAATTCATGCTTAAGTATGCGTAACAAGTAATTAAGAAGAAATCCTGAGTTAATTACATATGCATTGCATTATTTTGTGTTTATATCTGTCTAACGTGGAAAGATCTGTTCATGTTTTTATTCGGTTAGCAAATCGAAGGCCTTAACAGCATCTGATTCAGAAATTGACTTGATTTATGTGCTATTTGGAATTTTTAGAACATTATGGTAGGTTTAATCAAGATTTGATTTAGAACGATTAAATTAGATTAAATTAATGCCCACTTAATTAGCCTAGCTAATCAAACATATAATAGACCACTCATAATTGAAAGAACTCATTCCTACCATTATCTTGAGCAACAAACGTGTAAGTGAGGGAGAAGAGGAAACTTGAGCTCAATTCAAGGAGGATAAGAGAGATTTGCTAAGAGTGATCAAGAATTGGAAGGGATTAGTGATAATTTGTTGAGTTTAGCTAGAATCAAAGAGAATTGTGGAATCTAGGTAAGGAATCAAACTCTTAGTTGTGTAATTGAGTTAGATTTTACAAGAATTCAAGTGAATTAGATGAATTCATGTAAGGATTGAGCTAGAATTGAAGAAAGATAAGTCATTCCATACATGCATGCATATTTATAGCATTCTGAGGTTGTTTTCAAAGATTTTCTCCATGCATGTTGTAATTCTAGCATAAGTTGAAGAATTCATAACATTTCTCATCAATGGATCACATTTGATCATGTTTTAAAAGCCATAAACTCAAGTGAACACATGCATGTCATATTCATACCATGTTTTTACATATCAAGTTGAATTGTTGCATGTTTGACATACTTTTGAGCCTTGATTTCATGAAATGATTTTCCAACCATAATATTTTACAATTTCCTAGATGTTCTTCAGAATTTGGCCCAAGAAGAAGAGTTTTAGGGTGTAGAATTCGAGCTTGGAGCTGGATATTGCAATTTGGAAATTCTAGATTTTGAACTTTCGCTCGAGCGATCAGAAGTCCGCGCGAGCGTGAAATGCATGCTCCCAGAAGTTCATGTGTTTTACATATCACTCGAGCGACGAAAGTCACGCTCGAGCGAAGGTTTGAGTCTCACGCTCGAGCGGGGATCGAGCGTCCGTCGAGCGTGAAAAACAAACAACTAGTACTTTTTCAAAGTTTATAGACCGCTCGAGTGAAGGAAGTTGCTCTCGAGCAGACCCTCACATTTTACATGTCTACTCGAGTGAGGAAAGCCACGCTCGAGTGTAGACCCTATTTCCAGTAAGTTTTGAAAAATATTTTCAAGTACATTTTTGCATCATCATTCCATCCTAGGCGTTCCTAGGCCAAAATCAAGACACTATAATGAGGATAAATGCTGGAAACATACTAAGAACAAATGAAATAAGTTATGTACAATCCGAGCGTGTGTTCCAATGTATGTATCTATCATGTTATATAGGTCACGCGTCTCAAGTTAAGTGAATTGCCTACTCTACTCGTCTGTTTGGAGCCACCAGTTATGTGTGAGTAATAACTTAGTAAAGCTATATTCAAGTTAAATTATTTTTTTCAAATGAAATAAGATCTGTTCTATGAAATGCTATGTTTTGTACTATAAATGATTGTCCAACTTTGGCAAATATTTGTGACATTAATGCTATGATTCAAGTAAGCTATCTGTACCCGGACCAGAGGTTCCTTAATGGAACTGACAAGTTATCTGTACCCATTCCAAAGGTTCCTTAATGGAACTGGCAAGTTATCTGTACCCGGCTGGAGGTTCCTTTATGGAACTGGCAAGTTATCTGTACCCAGTCCAGAGATTGGCAAGTTATCCGTACCCGGCTGGAGGTTCCTCTATGGAACTGACAAGTATAATCTATGATGTTCTGTATATGATCTGTTAGCGCTAACGGATGAACTATGAATGATCAAGCATGATTCCTGAATTCTGTATACGCACTGAATGAGAACACGAATATGAATTGGTTCTATGTATGGATTTAATTATGGGACATCATTCATTTAAACCTTTACTCTGTTGTTATGCACTAGGCTTTCGCTCAGTATCTATATTATGTATGTAGGTGATCAAGCACGTGACCAGGCTCAAAGTTGAAGACCTGGTGCCTCAGTTATTTTTGTCAGCCAGCCGTTGTGCCTCCCGAGGAGGTTCCAGTTTAAGTTAAGTCTCGTGGCTGTGTTTTGTGGATGTATAAGTTTTTCTTCCCTCTGATCACGAACAAGTTTTTCTGTTAAATTTACATGAAGTGACGTATTTTGTTTTGATCACCTGTTTAATTATTAACATATAAGATTATCTGTCTCATGTATGTCTTCAAAGCTCGATGGACTATGTATATTTCATGTATTTGCTTCCGCAGCCCGTATCTATATGTTATTATGCTAAAAGGCCTTTGGTAATCCAAGGATTATTGGTCGGTTACGACACTAAACTTATAGAGGCGGGTTTAGGTCGTGACAGAATGGTATCAGAGCACGCGTCTTACCACACACATGAGTCCATACGAGCTTAGGGTGTCCTAGTAAGAAGTAGGGACATTTCATCTACATGTGTAAGTGTGTGTATGTTCATTAAAAGTGAAAACCAAATCTAAACATAACGACAAGAAATGGAAACAAACGATCTGAGTATTATAAAAGGACTATTTGCCTATGTTTATAATGTTATGTTTACCTATAGCAGATGGAAAATGCAAGAAGTGATGGTACAGCTAAATCATCCGAAGCCTGAATGAACAAAATGGAGCAAATGCTCGCAGCGCTAACCGAAGTAATGACACAACAACAGAAGCAGCAACCCTTGCCTCCCCAAGAGTGAGGATTCTAAGGTATTGGTAAAGGATGAAGAGATTAAGGAAAGATGGAAGAATTATTTTGAGAAACTATTAAATGAGAAATATGGAGGTACGACAATATGGGAAAAAATAACCAGTAATATGATAAACCAAGACTATAGGTTCTATCGCAGGATTAGGAACTTTGAAGTGGAGATTGCACTTAAGAAGACGAAATCAAATAAGGCTTTAGGACCCAATGATATCCCTTTTGAAGCTTGGAAATGTTTGGATAAAAAGGGGGTTGCTTGGTTGACTAGGTTGTTTAGCAAAATTTTGTTTACTAGGAACATGCTAGATGAGTGGAGGAAAAGTATTTTAGTGCCAATCTATAAGAATAAAGATGTCCATAATTGCAACAACTATAAAGAAATCAAGCTAATGTGTCATATAATGAAAGTGTGGAAGAGAGTGATGGAATCCTGATTGCAAGATATAACAGAGGTGTCAGAGAATCAATTTGGGTTTATGCCTGACAGGTCAACAATGGAAACGATCTATCTTTTGAGGAAAGTAATAGAAAATATAGAGAAAAGAAAAGAGATATTCATATGGTGTTTATCGACATTGAGAAAGCATATGATAAAGTGCCCGGGGATATAATATGGTGGGTGTTAGAGAAGAAAGAGGTGACAAAATGTTACATTGATGTGATTAGGGATATGTATGAAGGGGTGGTAACCATTATTAGATCACCTGCTGGAGAGACAAATGAATTTCCTATCATTATAGGGTTACATCAAGTATCTATCTTAAGTCTTTATCTTTTTGTTTTAGTTATAGATGAGTTAACGAGAAATATTCAGGATGAAGTGCCATGGTATATTTTTTTTGCAGACGATATCGTGCTAATGGATGAGACTAGAGAAGGAGTTAACACAAAGTTGGAGATTTGAAGAAAAGCTCTTGAATCTAAAGGATTCCGGATAAGCAAAACTAAGACAGAATATATTGAGTGCAAATTTAGTAACAGCAAATTTAGTAACAATGTAACAACCTCGACCTCTGATTTACATTAATTCGTAGTTAAATAAGCCTAATCAGAAATTAAGAGAAATTCTGAATTAAATTGCATATGTGTGTGTTGCATTATTGTGCTTATATCTGTCTATCGTAGGAATATATGTTTCCATTTCTACTTCGTTCTGTGAATTGAAGGCCTTATCGGCATATAATCGCGAAATTGACTTGAATTACGCGTTAGTTGGAATTTTTAGAACATTGTGGTAGGTTCAATTGAAATTCGATTCGGAACGAATTAAATTAGAATAAACTAATGTCTAATTGATTAGTTGATCAACAAATCAAATAAGTCATTAGCCAAGCCTATATAAGGCATTAGTGGGCCCTCATTCACACTTTACACTCACATATCTACATCTTTGGTAACAAAAACGTGAGAGAGAGTGAGAGGCCAAGAACTTGAGATCAACTTGAGGTAGAGAAGGACATTACTTGGAGACTTGAAGGATTGCTCAAGATTACCTCTAAATCTTAAGGAATTAAGAAGCTAAGGTGACAACTCAAGCCTTTAGTCTTGCTTTTGAGTTGGCAAATTCATGAATTCAAGAGAATTGAGTGGGTTAACATGAGTTTTGAGCTAGAATTGAAGAAAGTTAAGTCATTTCATACATGCATGCATATTATATAGCAATTAGAAGTTGTTTTCAAAGTTTTCCTTATATGCATGTTGTAATTCTAGCATGGTGTGAAGAATTCATAACATTTCTCACCATTGGATCTCATTTGATCATGTTTTGGAAGCTATAAACTCAAATGAATACATACATGTCGTGTTCATATCATATTCTTATATTTCAAGTTGAATTATTGCACGCTTGTCATGTTTTGGGCCTTGATTTCATGAAATGATCTTTAACTCTTAATGTTTTCAAGTTTAAAACTGATTTTCTCAAGTTTTGGGGCCCAAAGGTTGAGTTAAATGGCTTTGAATTCGAGTTTGGAGCTTGGAAATACAATTTGGAAATCCCAGATTCTGCACTTCTGCTCGAGCGGCCACCCTGTGATTTTACACTTCCGCTCGAGCGACCTGAAGTCCGCTCGAGCGTGAAATGCATGCTCCCAAAAGTTTGCATGTTTTGCAGACTGTTCGAGCGAGGGCATGGGTCTCACACTCGAGCGAGAGTCGAGCGGCCATTGAGCAGAGATTTCACTTAACCAGTACTTTTATAAGGTTTACAGAGCGCTCGAGCGAGGGAAGTTGCGCTTGAGCGTCTCCTCACATGTTTGCATGTCCGCTCGAGCAATAGAAGTTGCACTCGAGCGGGACCCTTATTTCCAGCATTTTTGACCAAGTGTTTTCAAATGCATTTTTGCATCTTCATTGCATCCTAGGCATTCCTAGGCCAAAATTAAAACACTATAACAAGGATAAAGATGTAGAAATACACCAAGATAAGAGAGGATTAAGTTAATATTTTCGGGTGTATAATTCAGTATGTGTTCGTTCTGTAATTGTGTAGGTCATGCGCCACAAGACATCTGATTTACCCATTCTGTCTGTTTGCCATGGAGCCATCTGTTAATCGTGAGTAATAACTCTGTAAAGTTATGTTTAGCTTTAATTATTTTCTGATACTATGAAATGACAGTTTTTCATAAATGCGATGTTTTGTATAAATGAATGATTCTCCTTATTTTGAAAAGTGTTCGTGGCAACAATTCCATGGCTCAAGGGTGTTATCCGTACCCAGTCCGAAGGTTCCTTTGTGAAACTGACAAGTTATCTGTACCCAGCCGAAGGTTTCTTTGTGGAACTGACAAGTTTTCCGTACCCGGTCTGGAGGTTCCTTTATAGAACTGACATGTTACCTGTACCCAGCTGGAGTTTTCTATATGGAACTGACAAGTATGACCCTTGATGCTTTGTATGTGATATGTTAGTGCTAACGGATATAAGATTATGTATGTATTCTGAAATCTGTTATTGACTTGTAAAAGAATGTGAATGTAAATCTGTTTCTGAAATAAATTCTAATTTCTGACTCTGTGATGGACATCATTCAATAAAACTCTTTACTCCGTTATTATTCACTGGGCTCCCGCTCACTATTTATTTTTATGTATGTACGTGAGCAGGCGCGTGACCAAGCCTAAGTTGATGCCTGGCAAGTTTTGGAGTCAGCCAGCCGTCGTGCCTTCCGTGGAGGTTCCCTTTTGAGTTCTGACCAAGTTTTGAGTCTTTGGGATTTTTTGTACATTCTAACGTTTATGTTTGATCTGAACATATTTGGAAGTTCTGTGCATGTGGCTCTGGTGATGTATGACTAATGCATTTTTGACGTCACATCTATATATAAATATAAGTTTGTTTCAAAAATTTATGTCTCATGTATGTCTGCACAGCTCTATGGACTATGTATATTTTGTATATTTGCTTCCGCAGCCCTTAATTATATGTTATTCTGTTAAGAGGCCTTTGTTAATCCAAAGATTACTGGCTGGTTACGACGCTAAACCTATAGGGGCAGGTTTGGGTCGTGACAAACAATAACAATGAAAGTAGAGGAAAAGTGAAGATTGAGAACTAAGAGCTGCCTAAGAGTGAACATTTTCGTTGTTTAGGGTCGATTATCACAACAGTGGGGGAGATTGATGTGGATGTGCCCATAGGATTAAGGCGGGATGGTGTAAGTGGAGAAGTGCGTCTAGGATACTGTGCGGTAAACAAATATCCACTAGACTAAAAGGTAAGTTTTATAGAACGACTATTAGACCAGTGATGTTGTATGGGACGGAGTGTTGGGAAACCAAGAAACAATATATAGATAAGATGAGTGTGACTGAGATGAGGATGCTAGGGTGGATGTGGCAAGACTAGACAAAACAGAATTACGAATGAGTGTATTCGGAAATGAGTAGGAGTAGTACCGATAGAAGATAAGTTGAGAGAGAATCGATTGAGATGGTTTGATCATATTCAACGGAGACCAATAAAGGTGATAGTGAAGAGATACGATGCTGTAACAGTAGATGAAAGTATTAGGGGGCGGAGTAGGCCTAGATTAACGTTGGCTAGCATTGTAAATAGAGATATATATCTACTTAATTTGACTAATGAAATGGTCATTGATAAGGTCACTTAGAGAAGAAGGATTCATGTAGCCGATCCCATTTGATAGGACTTAAGGCTTGACTTGGTTTGATTTGGTTTGGTTTAGTATTGACATTAAACTTAACGGTTGACTAACAAGATTATAATACCGTTGATTACACGAGACAAGAGGGATGTATTTTAAACATAAAATTTAGGAAATTCCGGTATAATTTTTACCCTTAAAATAGTTATACATTCTTTATATTTGAAACATTCTTTATATTTGAATATATACAAGACTCACAAACCAAGCAGTTAAAAAGTCCTTTATTGTGCTTCTGCATTCAATACCCCACCTTGTTTAGGCTAACCTCAGAACAAAATAACTCGTACTAATAAAATGGCTCCAAAAAACCAATGCTGCCAAATCCATCAAAAAAAATTTAAATGGTGATATATGATAAAATCAAGATCCAATCCTGTTCTAATTACAAGTAATGCAGCCAAATGCTTTAAAGAGAATCACAAAAACATAATATGGAGATAATAATACAACAATGCTAGGTATCATGAAAAACTTTTTATGAAAATAATCATGAAAGTTTTGTGACCCTTGGATTACGCTTAGAATAAAGCACCACACACTAATCAAAGTAATCCAAGGATCATAAATCTTTCATGATCATTTTCATAAAAAAAATTTCATGAATAATAATATCTGCTGATGCTTTGTCTAGAATTCAATGCTCCACATCCACCTCTAGACACACAAATTGATATTCTCGAGTACAGTGGCGGAACTAGGATTTTAATACAGATCAACTCACTCAATAACTCACACTCTTTCTTGGGTAATATAACTTAGCAAATAAGCTACTAATTAGAATGAGAATGAGAATGAGAATGAGAATCAGACGTAGCCACCATTGACACGAACGACCTGGCCATTAACCCACTCACCAGCGTCGCTAACCAAGAACCCAACAACAGGAGCCACATCGTGGGTCTCACCGAGTCGACCCAAAGGGCACTCCTCCACCACCTTCCTCACCATCTCCTCCGTCTTCCCATCGAAAAACATCTCGGTAGCAATCGGCCCTGGAGCCACGCAGTTAGCGGTGATTCCCGTCCCTTTCAGCTCCTTTGCCATTACCTTCACCATCGCTTCCACTGCCGCCTTGGACGCTGCATAAGCCCCGAAACCCTGCCTCAGCGACCCTACCTGCGACGAAGACAAGCATATAATCCTCCCACCACCGCCCCGCTTCAGCCGATTGGCTGCCTCCTTGCAGCAGAGGAAGGCCCCCCTCGTGTTCACCCTGAGATGAGATGAGATGAGATGAGATAGCGCTCTATTTGCTTAATAGGAATAGGAATGAGATTAATTAAATTGAATACCAGAATGAAATGATATGATATGATATGATATGATATGATGATTTTTCAAACTCGCTTCTACAATTATCATATTTCATTTCATTTCATTATAATGCTGATTTTATTTACAATTCATTTTTTATTATTATAAGAATAGACAGACATTTGAGGAAGGCTACTAATATATGTCTACTCTGTTTTTGAGGTGCATGCATATGGCATGTATATTAAATGTAGGAGTATACAATTTTTTTAACAAAATGTAAGTAGTATAATTTTTATTATAAAATGCCAAACTGCAGTTTTACATTATAATTTCGTCATTTGTAATTTTCATCACAAAATTTATAGTAACTTTTGTCACAAAATATTTATAATTTTTATCATAAAAATCACAATTTTTCTTTTCTTACAAACAAGGTACAAGTACACATATTGTACTAGCATTTTTCTAGATATTTTGATGAAAATAATTATATTCTATTTGATTGCAGTGAATCAATTTAATTTATATTACCTGAAAGTTTTGTCGAAATCTTGGATGGAAGTGTTGAAGAGGGTTGGGTACTTGGGGTCGACTACGCCGGCGGAGTTGATGAAGATGTGGGGTTGGGAATTGAAGGTGGATTCGGCGGCTTCGAATAGAGACTTCACTTGGGCTGGATCGGAGACGTCGGCTTGGACGGTGATGGCTCGGCGGCAGTCACTAGTACTACTATTGCTGTTGATTTGGGAGGCAACGAGTTCGGCTTGGGATGAATTGGAGGAGTAGTTGATGACGATTTTGCCGCCGAGGGAGGCCAGGTGGAGGGCGATGGCTCGGCCGATTCCTCGGGAACCGCCGGTGACGATTGCCACTCGGTCTTGGAGTGGCAGATTAACGGCGCCAGTACTTGCTTGTTCACTCATGTCGTAGTCGCAGTCGTAATCGTAATCGGTAAGGAGGAGAGAAGGGAAGGAGATGTGAAAGAAATCACAATTTGGGGAAAATTTTGGAGGAAGCTATTGTTTGGGTTTGGTAGGTAATAAGGGAAATAATATGGTGGATATGCCCTTTATAATTAAAAAATAATAATATAATTTTAATTTTTTGAATTATAATTATATATATTATAATTAAATACAATATGAAAGATTATTAAAGAATTCATAAGTTATAATTAAAAAAAATTAGTCATAATTAGAAAAGAAAATGACATAACTATAGATGTATATAGTATACTCTTTTTAAAATGATGTATATTAGAATTTCTCTATTAATAATGATAAGAAAAATGTACATATTATGGGGCTGCAAGTGGTAAGAGCTTGTTTTGTCCTATCTATAATTTTAGTTTCAAGTCTTGTCTTTTTTTTCTTTTTTTTCTTCTTTTTTTTTACATAAACATCAATTACAGATATATTTGGAAAAATTAAAAATATAAGATAGAAATGTGTCAATACCACTAACAGAGTTCACTTTATATATTCGAATAGATAATATTATATTAAATGAATTTTTTTTTCTTTTTGAAAAAAAAAAAAAGGAAACTTCGTGGGGATATCATAACTTTCTCAAGTTCTGACCTTGGTATAACCGGTTGACAACCAGATTTAACCTAACTTAAAAGAATGGACCCCAATTAAGATAACAGTGGGCTCCACACCCACTCGACAACAAAAGTCTTAGGACTCTACAAGAGGAGTACAAAACAATCTTCTGAATAAAGTTGCACCTCTCAAGTGTCGAAAACCAGACATCTTGTATGGACAGAGGGCGAAACTCACTGGACCACCACCTCAATGGTTATTAGGTAAAAATTGAACTTCAAATCTTAGATCTTAAATATATTAAAAAAAAATTTAATCAACCACATATAATATATAATAAATATTTTATTTTATCTTTATTTATTTACATTACATTAATGAAACGTGTCAACTAATAATATAAATATATATATATATAAAAATTAGTAGTTGCTATATGTATCAATTAGTGTATTAACTAGTGTACTAACAGATGATGTGACACAATTTTAGAAATTTTGAATATTTGTAATTCGTATAATAGGTGGGGTCAATAATAATGTCATAACACTAATTAATACACTAATTGATACACTAGTTGGTGCATATAGCACCACCAATAGATAAATCAAAGAATTCAATAAATAATCATAGAGCTACATTATTGCAATCAATGAAAGGTTTAGGATGCAATATTGTAATCGATGAAAGGTTTAGGATTCACGATGCGACGAGATTAATTTTCTTTGATGGGAAGGGAATAGATATTATTAGATAAATTACGTTGACACTCTTTTTATTTGTCTGAAATAACATTGACATTCTCTTTATTATCTAAATGTCATTGTACTCCCTCCTATTATAGGATAATGTAACACTTTAATCCTTTCCTTAGTCAAACCTATGTTGACCCAACAGACAAGTATGACATCAGTCAGAAGATGGTTTAAAATGACAACTTTGCCCTTGTATTACTGTTGAAAGGAAATTTTATTTCCACACACTTACTTATCTTTGTGCACACACTTAATGATTTATTTTTTTATTATAATTTTGTCCTAACATAAAATTACTAGAGTATCCTTATCTTCTCCACCAAAACTCTAGTTTCTTAACCCTAACCCTAGCCACCGCCCATCGCTATTGCCGTCATTGCCATCAACTCTGTTACAACTTCTTTGTCGCAAAACCGTCTCTCTCTCTCTCTCTCTCTCTCTCTCTCTCTCTCTCTGGTCTTCTTCTTCTTCATCTAGGAGGAGCATTTGAGAACCAAATTCTAGACCAGTCCAAAACCTAACCCAACCCACTATGTTCATCTTTTTCCCAAATTTTTTTTTAATAGAGTGTCTGGGTTACTTTACATATTGTTAAAGTCTGATCAAAGTCACAATTGTCATTAGATCCAAAATGTCTACAGTCTTCAATTACTCTCTCTTTATATAGACACAGAGATATATAACTATATACGAATTAGGTTTGTGTAGTTACGGTGCAAAACATACTTGTGACTGGTGGTGCTGGGTATATTGGAACCCACATGGTGCTTCATGTAACAATCCAAAAATTTAAGTTGTCCCTTCAATTTTATATTAGTATCATTTAATTATAAATGGAAAGGGCCCTAAATGTTTAATTAAATATTCTATAGGAATCAAATAAAATAATTAATTTAATGATGATATGCGATAAAGTGTAATTTAATTTATATTAGAAGTTATTACATAATTATTCTATTAATTTGAAGTAATGTAAAATTAAGTAGATAATTATTGAAGATAAACCTATGAATATAGAAAATAAAAATAAAAAAAGAAGATCAAGATGCTTATCGGTAAGGATAAGCATGCCAGCAAGGTTGGGCCACGTGGTTGCTTGGGGAGGGGGTAAATGGATTGGAATGAAGAGGAGCAAGGAAGCGCCTATAAAAGGGTGCTTCGAATAAGAAGAAGGGAGTCAGGGAGGTGTAGACAGTGATTAAAAAGGGGAAGTTTGAGTGAATGGAGAAGTAACAGTAAGGGATTAATATGAAGGTGAGTTATATTATACCTTGAGTCACCATAATGTATTTTACATATATTTTGAATTACCATAATTTATTTTATACAAGTTATGTTTTATAACTTATATTTATATTTTAATTACGTTGATTATTTTCTGAACTCTATTTTCTTAAAATGAAACACATGGATATGTTTGTTTAACTTTTAATGATTATTTGACAATGATTTTGTAAACAATTATGTTTTGTAAATACCACCACGGGAGTCTCATGCCTTGGTGGACTTAAATAACCATTGGCCTCTGTTTGCTATCTCTATAGTTCGTACGAGCCACCTTTTGAGTCCATACATCTGTTCTGTTACCGTGGTTATGATTTCTGGTGTGGAGCAAAGTGTTGTGTGGAGCTAAGTGCTACACTGTGGTAGGAGCCACCTCTTGAGTCCATACATCTGTTCTTTTCATTTCTGTACCCTGGTTATGATTATTTTGTTTCTGTATTATATGTCAAATAATCTTTGTATTATATACTCTGTATTTTAAAGTTTTGTTTAACCAATAATTATCCATAGTGAATTTTATACCCTTATGCTCTTAATATAATATTTCTCACTCTGCCATGTGCTTATAGCTGTTTACCAATCTTCAGGAAACAATACAATTCAGAAATAGATTTTGAAGAGTCTTAGACGCGAGGCTGCGGAATAGGCATACACAACACTTTTATGGTATTTTTATTTGTAAATATTGGCCTTTTTGGTCAATAAATTTTGTTATAAAAATAGAAACTCCGATGATTATTTTGGTACCCTAGCTAAAAATATTTTTTTCCGCTCGTGATTAGTAATTTGTTTAAGAATTGGCCGAAGGTAAGTTTAGTTACCAGCCATCATGATACTTAACCCTTGGGTACAGGGAGCGGGTTGTGACACTTCAGTTGCTTTTGGGTAGGTATAAGGCGGGGTGATTGACAATCTCGACAACTCCTCCACCATTGCAATCAAGCAAGTTTAGGAACTCGCCGAAAAGTATGGCCCAAATCTTACAGTGGAAGGGAACTGGAAAGGGATGACTCAGTCGCCATCCAATGCATGGTCTTGGACGGCAACAGGTGACGAATGCAATGGTGTTAGTTTAGAGTAGAGCGAATTAATGCGAATCGGTGTAGTTTTAGCGAATTGGAAAATATTTTACACAGCCCTAGGTGTAATAGAACTTTGGATGCGTTTAGTGACTTGGATTGGATTGTTTTCGGTTAACTTTTTTATTTTCTTATTATTTATTGTAATAATATTGCTATATGGAGGTTGTGTCTCTTCTTTGTTAAGATTTTTTTAAGATTCTTTCCTCCTATAAAAATTTGTTAACTCCTTATGAGATATTTTGTTACCAGTGTACAAAATTGACCCAATTTTTTTATTGATTTTACAATGGAAGTCGTTATAAATAAAACTATAATAAAAAACAAACCATTAACACCACACCACACCACACCACAACACAGTGAGAAAAATGGCAGTCATTGCATCTACCGAATACAATCACATGAAGGAAATAAAAGAATTCGACGACTCCAAAATCGGCGTAAAAGGCCTCTTCGATTCCGGTGTCACCACTGAGAGGGTAATTTATGAACAAATTGAGCCGAGCTAGGAAAAGCCTTCTTTGGAAGTTAGGTCGCGCAATGGGCCGAGATAAGAGCTGATGTAGCTCGATCTTGGGCTAAAAAGACACTAGGTCGGCCAGAGATGGGTTGCTAGGGCCTGGACCTAGCTATTTGAAAGTAGTCTTTTATCGGACCGAGATGTTGTCAATAGAGAGGGCCGAGCTATGTGTAGCTCAGCAGGGTGCAATTCGGTAAATCGGCTTTCGATCACATGGCCCGAACGACAGGAGATCGAGATAAGGCAGCTCGGTCAGAAATGTATATCCGAGCATAAGGGAGTGGCCATCTCACTTGGCAAGCAGTGAGTAAGGAGTTATCAGAATGTGTATTATCCTTGGGAATGTAATTCCTAGGAGGACTCTGCTAAGGAGAGTAGAGTCCTACTAGGATTGTGCAAACCATCTCACTTGGTTGGTAGTGAGTAGGGTGTGTGATTCCTAGGAGGACTCTTATAAGGAGAGTTGGAATCCTACTAGAATTAGGCCAGGTAGAATCTATAAAAGTTCATAGCAGGACCTATGTACAAGTATCTCAATTCTTACTCTAGAATACACAGAGCTTATTGTTTATTGTCTAGTTGCTGACTTAGGCATCGGAGGGGTTTCCGGCACACACCCGCCGGTTAGCTCACGTTTGTGTTTTCAGGTGGCAAGGCAACGATATATGGAGGAGTGCAAACTTGATCAACAGGATTATACGAGAAGATTATTTTGTGCTCGTACAATTGGTACCGTCTGTGGGAATTGCAATCACAAAGAACGAACCTCTTGATTAAGTTTTCTTTCAACTGATTTCAATGGCGCACAATGAAGACTTGCCACACTCTGCCATTGGTGGGCAAACCCCAGAGGGGGGCGGAAGGCGCAAAGGCTTACTTTTTATCCCGCCCATGACAGAGTTAGATTCCCAGCGACGGAACCCGCGGAAGGATACCCGTGAAAGATGGGGATCCAGTTCTCGTCACTCCCAAAGCCCTAAAAGGCAGAGGCGAAGGTTGGATCCTCAAGTTTTGGAAGATCGAGTAAGAGAGCAAGACGAATTGATACGGAGGATGATGGCAGACATGGAGACTATGAAGCGCCAGATAAAGGGAAAATGGGCAGCGGAAGAAGAGGTGGGCAAGAGCAGGGCGTACCCTCGCCACTCAGAAGATCGTGATAGACAAGTCACGCCATCACAAGCAGAAAGTAGGAGCCTTAGAATAGGCGACACTCATTCAAGGACTTCCAGGACTCGTTACTCTAGGTCTGAGAGAACGAGGACTGAAAGGTCACAAACAGAGGGAAGCAGCTATCGGCCCTCGCACACGCACCAAACAACATCTAGGCACACGGAGTTGCCTAGGACGGCAGACCCGCAGACAGTGCTTACGGGAAGGGCTCGAAGGAGAGAAGACACTCAGGCTCGCGACCCCCGCAGAGTCTCCGCATTACAACGGTTGGCTCCTAGAACACATGGGAGTGTCGAAGTTGGAATGCCAGAGCCGCATCTTGCCTATGAATCGGCAGATAAAGCGTTAGCAAGGTTGCAGAGTTCGCCGTTCGTTCTAGCGATAGAGAACGCACCATTACCCTCTGGTTTCCACCACCCTAAATTCACTATTTATGAGGGAAAGTCGAACCCTTACATGCACTTGAGCCACTTCCGCCAGGTTATGGCGGTGTATCGGCGAAACGAGGCTCTAATATGTATCCTATTTCTTTCCAGCCTGGGTGACCTGGGTCTAACATGGTTTGAAAGGTTGCCAAAAGGTAGCATAGTTTCATGGGTACAACTAGCGGAGGCATTTATGAAAAGATTCAAGAACAAACACCAAGACGCCTGTAGAGATTGACCAGCTTCTCTCCATAGATATGGGCGAGAAAGAAACATTGGGGTCTTACAATAACCGATATTGGGAGACTTTTAATCAGATTGGAGATTGCCCCACAAACCTAGCTATCGCACGGTACAAACAAGGTTTGCCGACTGGCAATAAGTTGAGGGATTTAATGACAATGACGCCACTCCTTACTACGGAAGCCCTGATGGAGGGAGTGCATCAACACATCCGGGTAGAGGAAGATGGGACGCGCACCAAGGAAGATTTCGGCACAACAGCGATACCAGACAAAAAGCCTTTGGCAAGAGTTAACACGGTTGATAAGTAGACTGACTGCGTAAAAGTCTTTGCCCGACTGGGGGGCAATTAAGAAGGTTGGCAAGAATAACCAACATTTTGTTCTCTTCAACCGAGATTAGGATCTAGGCTGAAGAGGGTTGGCAGGAATAACTAACATTTTGTTCTCTTCAGCCGAGATCAGGATCTAGGCTGAAGAGGGTTGGCCGGAATAACGAACATTTTGTTCTCTTTAGCTGAGATCAGGATCTAGGCTGAAGAGGGTTGGCAGGAATAACCAACAATTTCTCTTCCTCTAGCCGAGATAAGGATTATGGCTTAAGAAGGTTGGCAGGATCAGGTAAGGCCAAACTAATTAATTCGGCTAGACATGAAGTCGGAATGATGCAAAACATTGAAAAAAACACGGTAACCGAGCAAGAGATCGAAAATTTTCATTAATTGGCGATGATTACAAAAGTGGGACTATAGCCCGACTACAGAAAGAACGCCTTCTTGTACGATTGCGAACTCGAAGGTTTTAAATGTTGAAGACAAAACGGCGAGCTCCTTTTCAAAAAATTTTGGGCAAAGTGAAACGGCTGGCATAGTACGATGGGCAATCAACGCGTCCTGGTAAGGACGTGATGTCAGACTTTTTTGGGGAGACAGGCCGTGCGACCAGCACAATTTCAGGATGTCGAACAAGCTTTAGTTTGGCTGGAATCATAGCTTTAGTTCGGCTGGAATCATAGTTTTATCTCGGCTGGAATCATAGTTTTATCTCGACTAGAATCGTTGTTTCAATGCGGTTGGACTTGGGTAGGGGCAATTGAGAGGGTAATTTGTGAACAAATTGGGCCGAGCTAAGAAAAGTCTTCTTTGGAAGTTAGGCCGTGCAATGGGTCGAGATAAGAGCTAATGTAGCTCGGTCTTGGGCTAAAAGACACTAGGTCGGCCAAAGATGGGTTGCTAGGGCCTGGACCTAGCTATTTGAAAGTAGTCTTTTATCGGACTGAGATGTTGTCAATAGAGAGGGTCGAGTTATGTGTAGCTCGGCAGGGTGCAATTCGGTAAATCGGCTTTCGATCACACGACTCGAATGACAAGGGACCGAGATAAGGAAGCTCGGTCAGGAATGTATATCCGAGCATAAAGGAGTGGCCATCTCACTTAGCAAGCAGCGAGTAAGGAGTTATCAGAATGTGCATTATCCTTGGGAATGTAATTCCTAGGAGGACTCGAGTAGAGTCCTCCTAGGATTGTGCAAACCATCTCACTTGGTTGGTAGTGAGTAGGGTGTATGATTCCTAGGAGGACTCTTATAAGGAGAATTAGAATCCTACTAGGATTGGGCTAGACAGAATCTGTAAAAGCTCATAGCAGGACCTATGTACAGGTATCTCAATTCTTACTCTAGAATACACAGAGCTTATTGTCTATTGTCTAGTTGC
Organism: Camellia japonica; assembly: GCA_030407325.1. Classification (NCBI taxonomy): domain Eukaryota; kingdom Viridiplantae; phylum Streptophyta; class Magnoliopsida; order Ericales; family Theaceae; genus Camellia; species Camellia japonica. The sequence continues at coordinate 32,392,849 of JAPPVO010000016.1, forward strand.
TGACTTAGGCATCGGAGGGGTTTCCGGCAGACACCCGCCGATTAGCTCGCGTTTGTGTTTTTAGGTGGTAAGGCCGACATATGGAGGAGTGCAAACTTGATCAACAGGATTATAAGAGAAGATTATTTCGTACTCGTACAACCGCCATCCCCAAATTCTTCATTCAGCCGCCGGAACCTCTCTCCACTCTCAAATCTTCATCTTTTAACACCGGCGACATCCCCGTAATCAATCTCTCCAACATAAATTCCCCTAAACTCTGACCAAACATCGTCAGCCAAATTTGAGAAGCCGCGAAAACTTGGGGTTTCTTCCAAGTGATCAACTACGGCGTACCCAACTATGTTATCAACAAAACACTCATGTCAATCCGATCATTCCACGAACAACCCCAAGAGATAAAGGCAGAGCACTACGTTCGGGATGAGTTCAAAGGATTCGTGTATGCCAGCAACAACGATCTTTTCCGGTCGAAGGTGGCAAGCTGGCACGACTACGTGCATGCTTGGATGTCGCCGGAAGCTGTGGAGGCGGAGAAGATTCCGGCCGTTTGCCGGGAGAAGGTGGTGTTGGAACTTTATTTTAAGTTTTAAAATTTAAAGAGTTAATTATATGTTTCATCTCCTATAATTTGATATAAATTTCGTTTTGTTGTTATAGTTTTATTATCAATAATTCGGTCGGTAGAATATAAGTCTAATTTTAATTTGATTAATCTATTTAAATTAGATATTAAAATTAATAAATTCAACACACTTATCAATTTTCTAAAGTTATAATTTGAATCTTTCTTCTAAATTCGAAGTTAATATTAACAATTTTGAAATATTTGTCAATTTCTAAGGTGTATATATAGACAAAATTAACAAAAAAAATAGCACGGAATAACTAAATTAAAACTACATTTCAAGTGTAAAGATCAAATTATTTAAATTGAAATTATAAAGATTAAAGTGAAATTTGAGTCAAACCAGGAGTGAAAAGTATAATTAACTCAAATTTAATATAAGAAAATTAAATTTCACTTTAATCTTTATAATTTCAAATTGTACAATTTATTTCCTGAAGTTTAAAGCATAATTTCAGTGTAATCCTTTTTATCTAAATTAGAAATTAAAATTAATAATTTTTAAACACTTATAAATTTTTTAAGATATGCACATAAATAAAATTAATAAAAATTTACATAGAAAGAATAAATTAAAATATAGTGACTATATATTTTAAATAATATTTTGGAGATGTACTTTTACAGGAGAGGAGAAAAATAATCTTAATATGTTAACTTGTCACAGCTCTCAATACTCTAATTTTGATGCATAAATTCCTAACAGGTGGTGGAGTGGGACCGGTATGTGACGGATGTAGGGGAGAAAGTGGCGGAGCTGTTGTCGGAAGGGCTGGGATTGGCGGCCAAAAAAGTGAAAGAGGAGGGGCTTCTAGGTTCGAGGTGGGCCACTGTCAGCCCTACAAACCCAAACATCACAGTGGACTAGAGAGGAGTTGTCACCCAAAAAATAGAAAAGAAAAAAAAAAATTATACCTTTTTCTTTCATGCTAGTAGATGGATGTAATTAAGGCCCACGGAGCATATCATCTAATCAAAAAAATTAAATTAATTAGACATAGTAATAATGTGATTGATTTTTATTTGTATAAAAAAAATAATATACAAACTATTTTTAAAATTATGTTTTACAATTGTTAAGAAAAATGTAATTTGACTAATAATTGTCAATGTCTAATTAATTTGATGAATAATTCAAAATACCAAAATGAATGTGATGTGTGACCACAACCACACAAACTAGGCCATTTGGTCCAAAAATTGTAGATAGATGTGACAAACTTTGGGTGATTCTATTTCCAAAATATTAACTCAATACGTTTAATTAAAATTTTAGTTCTTATTAATATAAATTTTCTAATAAGGACAATATACATTTGTACGAACGTGAAATAATCTTCTTGTATAATCCTATTGATCAAGTTTGCACTCCTCCAAACGTCGTCGCTTTACTACCTGAAAACATAAACGTGAGCTAGCCGGCGGGTGTGTGCCGGAAACCTCTCCGATGCCTAAGTCAGCAAATAGACAATAGACACAAAAGCTCTGTGTATTTTAGAGTAAGAATTGCGTTACCTGTACATAGGTCTTGTATGAGCTTTTGTAGATTCTGTTTGGCACAATCCTAGTAGGACTCCAACTCTCTTCAGCAAAGTCCTCCTAGGAATCACACTCATCAGGATAATACCTATCCTAATGACACCCTTCTTACTACCAACCAAATGAGATAGCCCAAACCTCTTTACCTCGGCTCGGTAGCAACTCAACCGAGCTAGGAAGGCCTTGCCCCACACCAGACAAAACCAGGGCAGTCTTTAACCGAGATAACCACTCCGGAACACCGCAGCATTGTACCACGGTCCTGCTTTGATATAACCACCTCGGTTCAAGCCTTAGGCCGAATACTCGTCCAGTCTACGATCGAGCTTAACCCATTTTTATTTTTGCCCACGGCGCGGCACAATGACCAAGGAAATGAACCTAGCTCAATCCATTCAACAGATGGCTTTAGCTCGGCCTTATTTAGACATAAATTGCCCTTTCAATTGCCCCTTAATTCCATCTGCAGTGCATGTTTGGGATTATTCTTCTTCCAACCAAGCTAGTTGCACAAGCCTCCAACCGAGCTCAATATTACCCGAGCTCCCAATTCGTTTGGTCTAGAAATATCTTGTCAGTTACTCTGTACACCGCTCCACTACCCAAGCACGTCTGAAACGTTATTTATTCCTCTGGACACGTGGCACGCCCCCACTAGTCAAGTATATCTGTTACAGCCGTCTTGTACTTATGAAATTTGAACTGTCCCGTCCATTTCTACCCCAACTATATAGATTCACTTTTTTGAAAGGCCACTTACTGTTCATCTTCCCTCTTGCTAGCCTTCGCTCCTCTAAGCTTCAACCCTTATCCTTCCTGTGCTCAAGACTGGGCCTACGCATCTCTTGTTGTACTCAACACTACCTGCTTTCGTCTTGGATTCGGATTTCACTCCCCAATCGGTAAGTTCTTCACCCTTATAGCTATTTCTGCTTATTTCTAAAGATAGTGCCTCAGTTACCAAATATGTACTTATGAACTCAAAGGTCCAAACCAATATATAAAAAAAAAACCTTGAAACACCATGAGTAATCCAAACCAATATATATAAAAAAAAAAAAAAAAAAAAACCTTGAAACACCATGAGTAAACCTGGAAACACACTGATTGGGACTAAGAACCTGTCTAAAACTGTTTTGTTGATCCCAAATCACGCTACGACCAAACTAGGCAACTGTTTGTGACCTCTAGGCATGTAACCGACCAAACTAAAAATGCAATTGATAATAAACCGAGCTATCTGACCAATAACCGAGCTATAAACCTTAGCCAGTCTTGTTTATTGACCGAACTGGGAATGGTCTGTAACCCAGGTGTAACCGAGCAAGGCTTATTTTCCTTTGTCTATTTTACTTAGCCCAGTCCATTAACTGGGCATAACCATTGTTATTTCCACTTTGCAGACTTGACTAGGTTGGCTAGACACACCTTTGCACCTTGCCCTAGGGCGATTTTGCTCAACCGAGCCACCCAAAGCTACCTTAGTGCCAGGCTAGGCATCCGTGTTCATTTGTAATATAACAATTTTAAGTATAATGGGTAAATACCGATTCCTGGTGGACTCACCTAGGGCCATGGCAGAATTTCAAAGGAAATACCACATCCCAAATAACGTCCATCTCTCCCTAACCGAGCTAGACACAACACCATGGGGCAAGTAAGGCTTTGTTCCATTTATCGTGGTGTCTATTGTAGAGGGGAGACTTCGATTCCCAGTTCAACCCTTGATCTGCGAATTCCTTAGGCAAACCAGGCTATGCCCCACACAACTATCCTCTAATACTTATAGGATAATAAATGGCATAGCCAAACTAAATCACCGTCTTGGACTCAACCTCGGACTGGCCGAGCTTTTTCATCAATACTCGCTCGGCCAGAATGATGATGGTTGGGTATGTTATCTTAGAGTAAGAAAGGGTCGAGAGAAAATCATCAAGAACACACCTAATAAAGACCTGAATGACGATGATTTTCTCTAGGTGTCTGAGAACTTTGAAGATCATGAAGCCTAGATACCGAGCTACAACATTAACTAGAACAAGGGGACAGGTGGTAAGGATAGCTCGGTTTCTTCTTCATTTGTTTATCAAAATAACTACCGTACTAACCCTTGTGTTCATCATTCGTTATACAGATTTGAACCACCTGAAAATAACTTACGCTTATGCGAATCAAGACACACTCTGAGCCGCGCTATGATACCGACATCAAGACTGGACCGAGCTGCTCGATGTACAACCAACCTATCGTTATAGCGGTAAGAGAAAAACCAGGGTAACCGACTTCCTCCTAGAACCCTCGCCTGAGCTGGACCCTACTCTTCCCCAGATCAATCTAATTCCCTTGACTGAGGAACAGGAAATGGCAAAACGAAGGACTATGCGAGCTCTCATCACCGAGCAAACCTCCATTGGCCACCAAACCGAACAAGCACCATCCGGTCACCCATGCGAAACTGTGGTCGCGCTTCCAACCACCAGGGCAACAACGTCCAGGCCAAGTAAGCGTGTGCGCACCTTGTCAGCCGAACCACAACATTTGGTAGATGAGAAAGTGACCGCGCTACCAGACCCTGCGTCACCGAGCCCTGAGCTTGCCTGTTCAGGCTGAACAAGCCCCTCTGCTTGGGCACCCTCGATATTTTACAAAAATCGACCTATATCCACTAAGGATTCAATGGTGGCCGAGAAGGACCATCTACTTACATTTAATCTTTCCAAGAGTGTCTGTTTGCCAGCAGACATGGGTCACCATGATCACCTGACTGAGCTTAAAGCTATCCACTTGGCGACGAAGTCCATGGTGCTTGTAAGTTTTTCATCCCACCTATTCGTATCTAAATTTTCATCTGTCTGCTCGGTTTATTCTAACCACTACTTTTCCCCTTTATAGGCTTTGCAGAAAAACCACGTGGCCCACAAGCGTGTGCTTGAGCTCCGCAAGACCGCTCGGTCGGCCATGGCTGATGCAAACGCTAAGGCGGCCGAACTGAAGGAGGCCCAGCTAAAGTTGACCAAGTTGGAATTTGAAAACATGCTTCTAATCGAACTAGTCAACGCAGCGGAGACCGATAAGCAAAAAGTGCTGGCTGAGAAAAAAGATCGCTACTTGTGTGAATTGGCCAAGTTGGAAAAGAAGAAGAATGCCGAGGTCACTGAGCTGAAGAAGCAGATAGAAAATGCTGAGGACCGAGGCTACAAAGAAGGGGAGGCAACCTATGTCTTGTAGTGTGAGGCTGCTAAAAATATTTTTTTCAAATGCGGGTGGAAGGCTCCAGCTGTCAAGCTCGGGCAGGGGCAAGACACAGAGGTCTTTCTGAATCCTCCCCCTCACTTCATACCAAGCTACATGGTGAACTACACCAACGTCGTCCAACAAAAGCTTCTCCAAGAGGGAGAGGAGGAAGAATCCCTAGAACCTAATAATGCCCCGCCAACAAACATTGACCCCGGTCTCCATCCTTCTCATGCAGCTCAGGTGGATCCGCTCGGCCAACCGGTGTTAAATACAGTTGAAGGGGTGCCTGTGGCCGACATAGCCCAGGAAGTCTCTGCCAAAACCGGCCTACCGAGTGCCAAAACCCGGGTTGATCTAGATGCCAATTTGGACGACCTTTTTGCCTGATTTTTTTTTTTTTTTTTACTTTCAATGAAAAATGTAACCGGGATACGGGCCCTTCCTCTTGTACTGAATTTCCAATGAATGAATCTTTTATTCGATCTTTTTGTTCAGTCATCGCACTTATTTCCTTTAATGTACTAACTTTTTTTACAAGCCTAGCTGGCCTAATTCAGCTCGGCCTTCCCCTATCCTGCCCACTTTTTTTTGCCGAGATAAGTATGTCGGCCGTATGACAACTTCGGGATCTAGATAAGTGTTGGTCAAACCTACCACCTTTCTTGAGCCTAGATCCTTATCTCAGCTGAAGAAAAGAACTAAGTGTTGGTCAAACCTACCAACCTTCTTTAGCCTAGATCCTTATCTCAGTTGAAGAAATGAAAGTGTTGGTCAAACCTGCCAACCTTCTTCAGCTTAGATCATTATCTCAGCTGAAGAAAGAAAAGTATGTTAGTCAAACCTGCCAACCTTCTTGAGCCTAGATCCTTATCTCGGCTGAAAAAGAAAACTAAGTGTTGGTCAAACATGCCAACCTTCTTTAGCCTAAATCCTTATCTCGGCTGAAGAAAGAAAAGTGTTGGCCAAACCTGCCAACCTTCTTCAGCCTAGATCCTTATCTCGGCTGAAGAAGAGAACTAAATGTTAGTCAAACCTGCCAACCTTCTTGAGCCTAAATCCTTATCTCGGCTGAAAAAGAGAACTAAGTGTTGGTCAAACCTGCCAACCTTATTAAGCCTAAATCCTTATCTCAGCTACAGAACAAAGTGTGTTGATCGAACCTGTCAACCTTCTTGAGCCTAGATCCTTATCTTGGCTGAAGAACAGAGTGTTTTGGTCAAACCTACCAACCTTCTTGAGCCTAGATCCTTATCTTGGCTGAAGAAGAGAACTAAGGGTTGGTCAAATCTACCAACCTTCTTGATTGCCCCTAGTTGGCAATAACTATGAACAACTTCCACGAAGGAAAGAATTTTACTAAAAAAAAACTACTTGTTTTATTGCAAAAAGAAAAATTAAAAGTGTTTTAAGAAAAAGCTAAAAGTAAAATAGTTTGAGGTTGGCCGTGTTCCATGGCCTGGGAATAGCTTTGTTGTCCATATCTTCTAAGTGATATGCCTATTTTCCCGCTAAACCAATCACTTTGTATGGTCCTTCCCAATTACGTCCTAACTTGCCATCTCCAGGTAGCAAAGTGTTGCCCATTACTTTGCGCAGTACCCAATCTCCAATCTTGAATTGTCTTGGGTGCACTGTTTTGTTGTATTTTCTAAATAACTCTTATTGATATGAAGCAATGTGCATCAATGCCCTTTCCCTTCTTTCTTTTGCGAGGTCGAGTTCTAGGGTTATGGCCTCTCTATTCAAGTTTGGATCAAAATTTTCGCTTCTAATAGTGGGGAGGCCCACTTCCAGGGGAATTACTGCCTCCATGCCATAGGCCAATGAAAAAGTTGTTTCGCCAGTTAACCGTCAAGGTGTAGTACGATAAGCCCATAAAACATGGGGAAGTTCCTCAGCCCACTTGCCTTTTGCTTTTTCCAACCTCTTTTTCAAACCGTTTAAGACTACTTTGTTAGAAGCCTCAACCTGGCCATTAGCTTGGGGGTACGCCAGTGTAGAGTTGTAGAATTCTATCTTGTATTCTTCGCAAAAGCCCCTAAAGATTTTGCCATCAAACTGAGTGCTGTTGTCGGATATTAAAGCCTTGGGTATGCCGAACCGAGTTATAATGTTCTGCCAGGTAAACTTCTTAACGTCTTTTTCTTTTATGGATACGAGTGCTTCTGCATCTACCCATTTTGTGAAATAGTCTGTTGCTGCAAGAAAGAATTTTCTGTTGCTGGGCGCAATTGGGAGTGGTCCTGCTATATCTAGGCCCCACATTACAAAGGGTCACGGACTGGTCAATAGTAGAAACTCTCTGGTAGGTTGATGTATTTAGTGTGCGAACTTCTGACATTTCTCACATCTCTTGACATACTTCTCTGAATCTGCTTGTATGTACGGCCACCAACATCCTTGTAAAATTGCTCTGTAGGCCAATGATCTTCCCCCTTGGTGGCTTCCGCAGACGCCTTCATGTATTTCGAACAAAAATGCCTCGACCTTACTAGGATGGACACACTTTAAATAAGGTCCTGTGAAGGATTTTTTGTACAATGCTAGTGATAGATAGAGCCAAAAGCACTTGATTTTGCTCTAATTTTGTTAGCTTCTTTCTTTTCTTCAGGTAAAATGCCATCTTTTAAAAATACTATGATGGAGTCCATCCAGAAAGGGCCTAGCTCGGCACAACATGCTTCGGATGCTTCGGACTCTTTAATACTTGGTTTGGGTAGGAAGTCAATCGACAATAGGTGTGGGATAGATGTATCTGTCATTGACATAAAACTGGCTAGCTCATCTGCTTTACTATTTTCCTCCCAGCTGATTTGCTCTATCCGGACTACTTCAAACTTCATGATCTCATTTCTGACCAAGTCTTGGTACTTAGCCATCCTATCATCATTCGCCTCATAGTCGCCTGAAATCTGGTTGCCTACCAGCTGGGAGTCACTGTACACTATCAGCTCGGTGGCCTTCATGCGAAGTGCTAATTTTAAACCTGCTAGCAATGCTTCATACTCCGCCTCATTGTTGGATGTTGGGAAGCCAAGGTTGACTGCCTGTTCAATTGTTAGGCCATCCGGTGAGATGAGGACTATGCCAAGTCCTGCACCGTGCATGTTGGATGCTCCCTCCATGAAGAGTTTCCACGTTTCTCTGACGAATAGCTTCTAGCAAGTGGGGGGATCGGATGATGTCTTGGGATCAAGGGCGTTGCTGATGTCTTCTTCCAGGTTAATGTCTGCCATTGGTCTTTGATCCTCACTGTCTGACTGTCTCAAGACTTTGCTTTTGGGTGAGTCCTTGCTGGTAGTGTTGCGGTCTATTCCCTCTTCCCTTTCTTCAGGCCTGAATGGCTTACTACGCAGTTAGGCATCCTGTTTTGGGGGCTGCACTGTTCCTGCGGCACTTTCCTCCCTTCTTTCGGTTGCCTCAGTCAAGTCAATCGGGTAAATATGATGACTTCCTGGTGCGAACTTGGCCATGAAGTCTGCCAAAACTTGGGCCTTTATTGCGGTTCTTGGTTGAAACTTAACGCCAAACTGCCCCAACTCCACTGCCCACTTCAAAATTCATCCAGAAAAATTCGCCCTCTCAAACAAGGCTTTTAAGGGGAAGGCCGTTAAGACAATTACAGTGTGGACATGGAAGTAGTGTGACAATTTTCTTGAAGCCATCATCAAAGCTAAGGCCAGCTTTTCCAACGGCAAATATCTTGTTTCAGCGCCCAGCATTGTCTTACTCACATAAAAGATAGGCAAATGTTGTATTCCCTCAGTTCTCACTAACACTGTGCTAACTGCATGCTGGGATACTGCTAAGTACAAAAAGAGCTCCTCTCCTGGTACTGGAATCACCAACAATGGAGGAGAGGTCATGTAGTCTTTCAAGCTTTCCAGGGCGCGGTCACACTCATCATCCCACTCAAACTTAGCCTTTAATGCTGGAAGAATGGTCGACACCTGTCTGACGACCGACTTATAAATCAATTTAGTGCGGCTGCTAGGCCAATGAGATGCTGTACCTCCTTGACCGTGTTGGGCCTCTCCAGAACTTGAATGGCTTTGATCTGAGAGGGATCAGCTTCTATACCCCGGTTGGTCACTAGAAAACCAGGAATTTGCCTGACCCTACGCCGAATGCGCATTTAGATACGTTCAGACGCAACTTGTAGGACTTTAAAATTTGGAACATTTCATCTAGGTCCCTGAGATGGTCCCTCTCATCTCTGCTTTTGACCACCATATCATCTATGTAAGCTTCCATTATTCTGCCTAACAATGATTCAAACATTTTGGTGATCATCCGTTAAAATGTAGCCCCTGCATTTTTTACGCCAAAGGGCATGACCTTGTAGTAATATAGTCCTTTGGTGTTGTAAATGATGTGACCTCCTGATCCGATTCATACATAGCGATCTGATGGTAACCACGATACGCATTAAGAAAGCTAAGTCGGTTATGCCCTGCTGTCAGGTCCACCAGTTGGTCTATTCGTGGTAGGGGAAAGTTGTCTTTTGAGCATGCTTTGTTAATTGTTTTGTAGTCCACGCAAACGCGTCATTTGCTGTTCTTTTTTGGCACCACTACAATGTTGGAAATCTACTTGGGATAGTGTACTTCTCTAATTTGCTCCTGCCTCCAGCAAGTTTCCCACTTCCTCCGCCAGTACCTCTACGTGGTGAAGTGTCGATCGGCGAGTTTGTTGTATAATTGGTCTGGTAATTGGATGGACATTAAATTGATGGCAGATGAAATTAGGGTCAATGCCAGGCATGTCATATGGCGTCCAAGTGAATACTTCGATGTTAGAGGTCAAAAATTCCATGACCTCTATTCTCTCGGTGCTGGACAGAGACAAGCCGAGCAAAAAGAACTTTTCTGGGTTCTTTTCATCTATCCTTATCTCCACCAAGTCTTCCACTGCCTTCTATTCGGCTGTTTTGCCGACGTCTACGAACAATTCGTTGCTTTCTGGCTCTTCTACCATCTGTACAAACCCTTTTGCAGCTCGGCTACCGTTTACTGTGACAAAGCACTGTTTTGACATGATTTGGTCCCCTAAGACTTCTTCAATCACTCCGGTTTCGTTGGAGAACCGTAGCACCTGATAGTAGGTTGATGCTACTAATCGCATGGCGTGCAACCATGCTCTTCCCAAGATTATGTTGTAAGTGGAAGGGACTTTTAATACCAAAAATTCCACCTATTTCGTCATTGTTCCTGCCTTAACTGGTAGAATTATCTTGCACACCGGCCATTCAGGCATTGAGTTGAAGTTGACTAAGGAAGATGTTGCGGGTGCCAAGTCTTTGTCCTCCAATTTTAGTTGCTTAAAGGTCTCGTAGTACATTATCTCGCAAGAGCTCCCTTGGTCAATTAGGATTCGCTTGATGTCGAAGTTCTTGACGCGCAAAGTGACCATGAATGCGTCGTTGTGAGGGCATTGCCAAGTCTTTGTCAAAAAAGGAGATGACGTTCGTTGCCTCCGTTTTTTCCCTTTTGACAGTAGGTTGTGCACTTAGTACCTCTCTCAAGTGCTCAGCCTTTTTGATTATCCCTCTAAGCTCACATATCTGCTCGGGTTCGACGATCCTATGTATCACGTTGATTATGCCTTGGGGTGGACCGTCGACCGGCATCCCATTTGGCCTATTGCGGTCCTGGGAGGCCAGCTGTGTTCCCCCTCTATATACTGGTCCAAGTGACTAGTGGCCACTAACTCCTCCAGATGTTGCCTCAACGGTGTAGAATTTTCAATTCAGTGCCCTTTTTATCATGGAAGGTGCAACGGTATCTATCATCGTAGCCCCTTTGTGCTTCTCCCAACTTGGCTGGCTGCTGAACAAAGAGTTCGTCGCGTATCTCGCTAAGAATCCATTAGATAGGTTTGTTGAATACCGTGGTAATGGCAGTGCGGACTTTCAACTTCTTTGCTTGGGGGTCCTCTCTGTTGGCTCGTCTGCCTTGTCCATTCTTGCTCGGTTGTTCTACTGTGTTGACTTTTGCTGCAGTCTTTCTATCCAGCATCGCTGTTGTGCCAAATTTTTCTTTAGCACGAGCACTATCTTCTTCTACCCAGATGTGCTGATGTACTCTCTCCATTAGGGCCTCCATTGTGAGGGGTGGCATCATCGTCATTGAATCCCTCAACTTGTTACCTGTCGGTAAACCCTGTTTGTATTATGCGATGGCGAGGTTTATGGGGCAATCCCTAATCTGATTGAAAGTTTCCAAATGTCAACTGTTGTAAGACTTCAACGTTTCCTTCTCGCCCATGTCAATGGAGTGTAGCTGGTCAATCTCCACTGGCGTCTTGGTGTTTGTTTTGAATCTGGTCACAAATGCCTCTGCCAACTACACCCATAAAGCTATGCTTCCTTCTAACAACCTCTCAAACCATGTTAGACCCAGGTCACCAAGGTTTGAAGGAAACAAGATACATATTAGAGCCTCATTTCGCCGATACACTGCCATAACCTGGAGAAAGTGGCTCAAATGCATGTAAGGGTCCGACTTTCCCTCATAAATAGTGAATTTGGGCTGGTGGAAGCCTGAGGGTAATAATGCGTTCTCTATCATCGGAACGAACGGCGAGCTCTGCAACCTTGCTAACACTTTGTCTGCTGGTTCATAGGTAAGGCGCGGCTCTGGCTTTCCAACCTTGACACTCCCATGTGTCCTAGGAGCTAACCGTTGTAGTGCGGAGACTCTGCGGGGGTCGCGAGCCTGAGTCTCTTCTCTCCTTCAAGCCTTTTCCTCAAGCACTGTTCCTCAGGTCCGCCGACCTAGGCAACTCCGTGTGCCTAGACTTCGTTTGGTGCGAGTGCGAGCGCCTATAACTGCTTCCTTCCGTGTAGGACCTTTCAGTCCTCGTTCTCTCAGACCTGGAGTAACGAGTCGTGGAAGTCCTTGATTGTGCATTGCCTGTCCTGAGGCTTCTACTTTTAGCTTGTGACGGTGTGACTTGTCTGTCACGATCTTCTGAGTGGTAAGAGTATGTGTTGCCTCTGAGCCCCTCTTCCGTTGCCACCCCTTTGCCCTTTATCTGGCGCTTCGTTGTCTCCATGTATGCCACCATTCTCCGTATCAATTCATCTTGCTCCCTTACTTGATCCTCCAGAACCTAAGGATCCAATTTTCACTTCTACCTGTCAGGGTTTTGAGAGCGACGAGGGCTTGAGCCCCGTCTCCTCGTGTGTGTCTCTGTGGGTTCCGTCGTTGGGGGTCTAATTCTGCCATAGGTGAGATAAAAGGTAATCCTTCGCGCCTCCCACCTTCCTCCAGGGTCTGTCCATCAATAACAGAATGTGGTAAGTCTTCGTTGTGTACCATTGATCTCAACTAAAGAGGAAGCTTGATCAAAAGGTTTTGTTCTTTGTGTATTCCCACAGACGGCACCAATTGTACAAGCGCGAAATATAATCTGTTGATCAAGTTTGCACTCCTCCAAACATCGTCGCTTTACTACCTGAAAACACAAACGTGAGCTAGCCGGTGGATGTGTGCCGGAAACCTCTCCGATGCCTAAGTCAATAATAGACAATAGACACAAAAGCTCTGTATATTTTAGAGTATAAATTGTGTTATCTATACATAGGTCCTGTATGAGCTTTTGTAGATTCTGCTTGGCGCAATCCTAGTAGGACTCCAACTCTTTTCAACAAAGTCCTCCTAGAATCACACTCGTCAGGATAATACCTATCCTGATGACACCCTTCTTACTACCAACCAAATAAGAAACCTCCTTACCTCGATTCGGTAGCAGCTCAACTGAGCTAGGAAGGCCTTGCCCCACGCTAGACAGAACCAGGGCAGTCTTTAACCGAGATAATCACTCTGGAACACCGCACCATCCTACCCCGGTCCTGCTTTGATATAACCACCTCGGTTCAAGCCTTGGGCCGAATACCCGTCCAGTCTACGATTGACCTTAACCTATTTTAATTTCTGCCCACAACGCGGCCCAATGACCAAGGGAATGAACCTAGCTCGGTCCATTCAACAGATGGCTTTAGCTCGGCCTTATTTAGACATAAATTGCCCTCTCAACATTAAATCCTAAAAAAAAATATACCCTAATCACTTATACATATTTTTAATGTTCAAATTTTTTCATCTTCTTCCCAAGTTTGAATCCTCTTTCATTTTGAGACACGTGAATGATTGCTTATAACAGTTTTTTCCTTTCATGATTTGTTTGTTTATATTGATTGCTCATTCAATAGAAGGAAGGATTCAATTGTATATTTCCTTCTAATTGCGCAATAAAACATCTGGGTTTGTAGAATTTTTTTGTTAAGTTCTTTCAAGCCAACCACGTCAAAACCAGAGGACCCAATTGTTGCAGAGGAGAGAAATCCTCTTCTATTATCAATCCAATCAAACATGAACCCTAGGCCGAGAAACATGAACCCAAGGCTTCATTTGTTGCTTATGACACTACTTCTTGAATCAGGATGCTAAGCCAAGTAAGTTGAACGAAAAGAAGAAAATGAGGATGAAGAAGAAGAAAGATTTTATCTTGAAGGATAATTTGAGTTAATTTGTTTATTATTTGGGTGTATCACAAATTATGATTTTATCTTGAACAGTAATTTGTGAAAAAGCATAGGATGTATTGAAAGTAAATTATAATCATAAATAATTTAATAGGAAGTACTAAAAAATTGAGCATACTGAATAATTTTTTGGAAAAAAGGTTGAGACCCCCTTTTTCCTTGACCCCACCACCCCCAATGTATTGGGATTGGCCAACTTTTTGCTTTTTGTTTTTTGTTTTTTTCTTTCTCCTATCACTCATTAACATGTATCTGTGAGGGTTATAGGGTCAAGGAAAAATGAGTCTTTATCATTTCTGAATTTTTTAGTTACAAATAGAATCACCCACAAACTTTCCATAATTCCATTTTCAAAATATAGATACATACATGGGTGTAGATTGTACTTTCAAGAGTGCCCTAATGGCACATCATTCTCGTGCAAAAAGTTTACATATGATCAACCAAAATTTAGGTATTTATATACATATGGAAAATGCAATATATTAACAAAATTTTAACTTGATTTTCTCATTATCACTAACAAAGTTTGAGTCTGACGTACATTTATTAATATTTTGGATTTTTTTAATTTTATGTTTAGTGAGAAGACTTCACATATTTCAGATTATGTCAAATGGAGAGTATAGAAGGGTAGAGTATCGTGTATTGGCTAATTCCATGAAAGAACCTCGAATATCAGTTGTTGAATTTTTCAGCTTGCATAAGAATGACGAAATTCATCGCTACAGACCATTTCCAGAGCTTTTAACAGCTGAGAAACCAACTTTGTATCGAAACTTGTCATACAAAGAATTTCACGATAATTTCTTCACAAGGGTTTGGACAGCAAGTCTTTTGTGGAGAAACTTATGATATCCCATGAATGAGTGAATATGAAATATGAGGTGTTTTCATGTCTGTCACTGTGTGTTTGTGTTTGTGTTTGTCAATGCAGATGCGGATGATGTGAACTACTAGATGCATATATTCACTGTGATAATACTCACTGTGTTTTAATATTTCCAACTGTTATTCAAGTTCTATGAAAACAGTGTTTATTGTTAGAGAGTTGTTGCGGTCACTCTAAATCACCTAATTTAAGGGTAAATTATACCACTAGCTCTCTCTAATTTGAGCGAAATTTTATTTTAATCCTTATATTTTCAATTTTGTTGTAATTATTAAATTAGAGAACATTTCAAACAGTCTTGGCCACAAATTGCAATCTTGGTGGTTGGTTCTGGTTTTCTGGTTTCGATCCACAAATTGTGGAGAAATAGATTTTTTCTCTTTGGTTCTTTAGTTTCAGTTCTACAAAAATTGCAATGGTGTCCAGTTATGATAGAGACAGATAGAGAGAAAGGAATAAAGTGGAGATGGAGGAAGGGAAGGCGGTGATATGGGTTTGGGTGAATGATAGTGGTGTTAAGGATTGGAGACGGAACATCGTAGTGGTCGGTTAAGAGAGCTGATTGTAAGAATTAATAATACGTGTAACCATAATAATAATGCAGAATTAAACTTTACAGGATCTTGAATTCAATACAACTCAAGAATAAAATGAGCATACCTTTGTCAGCCATTGAATTAGAGAAGTTTAGAAAATACCCCTAATAGTTGAACCTTTAATTCTTGGCTCACCTTCTTCTCTCTGTCTCTCTCAATTAGGATGACTATAAAACTTAGTTATGGAAAAAATACTTATGATATGAAAGGGAAGTCACCCATCCTTATATAGAGGAGAGAAGAGAGCCAGATAAACTCTATCAGAAGAATTCCTATCCATCAAGGTTTCCTTCTTATCTTAGAAGAGTAATTATATTAAAATTATAATTACTGAACTTTATCTCAAATATTGGCTTTATCTAATTGTGGAGTCCAAATAAAATAAAGCATGTAAAAAATATGTAGGCTATTGGGCCACACTAGAAAATAAATCCAATATTCTCCCACTTTGCCCATTAAGCCGATTATGATGCAATCATGAGTTTTTCCAAAAAAATATTCAATTTATAAAAATTTTGACTCATTGGATTTCATACTAAAAACTTTGACACGTGATCACAAATTTTAAAAATAGCCAATCAGTTCAGATATATTAGAAACTATAATACTGTGATTACTTCAGATCACCAATGTGAGTCATAGCGGCTGTATAACATTTATGTCATATTTCCTTCTATGCACTACACCATCGATAACCTTCACCAACCCAGTCCATTATTGGAATATGTAACTATTTTCCTGAAAGGCCCCTGTAATTTGTCTTTGTTAAGACATTTCCTGTTTATCAATATTCAAATTAATGTGTATACACACTTTTAGAAACAGAAAAATAGAAACAAAATTATTATTGCGCAAATAGTGTCAAATAAAAATAAGCACTCATGATTCACCATACACATCAAGGGTTGCTTGCAAAACTCATCCTGATAACATGCTCTTTGCATGTCTTTGGTGGCAATCCCTTTGTGAATGGATCAGCAATCATAAGAGATGTGCTTAAGTTTTCAATTAACACTTGTTGTTTCTAGACTCTTTCTCTAACAACTAAGTACTTTACTTCTATGTGTTTGGAACCACTGGAGTACTTTCCATTCTTAGAGAAGAAAACTCCTGAGGTATTGTCACAATATATCTTCAGTGGCCTGGCAATTGAGTCAACAACACCAAGTCCTGAGATAAAATTTCACAACCATAAAGCATGATTTGTAGCCTCAAAGCATGCCACAAACTCAGCCTCTATAGTAGATGAAGCAATAGTAGACTACTTCACACTCTTCCATGAAATTGCTCCACTAGCTAGTAGAAAAACAAAACCTGATGTAGATTTTCTACTATCAAGGTAACCAACAAAATCTCAGTCTGAGTATCCGATCACTTCCAACTGTTCTGATCTCCTATAGGTGAGCATATAGTCCTTTGTTCCCTGAAGATATCTCATAACCTTCTTTACTGCTTTCCAATGTTCCATTCCAGGATTACTTTGGAATCTTCCCAACATTCTAACTGCAAAACTAATATCTGGCCTGGTACATGTATGGGCATACATCAAGCTTCCTACTGTTGATGCATATGGAATGTCCTTCATTTGTTTTCTTTCCAAGTCATTTCTTGGACACTGTTTTTCACTTAATTTATCACCCTTCGAGATGGGTGCATCACTGACTGAACAAAACTACATATTGAATCTCTCCAAAACATGATCAATATATCCTTTCTGAGATAATCCTAGCAATCCTCGAGATCGATCCCTAAAGATCTCTATGCCAATAGCATAGTTTGCCTCACCCATATCGACCATTTTAAAGTTCTTGAAGAGATATTCTTTGGTTTCATGCAATAAGCCAAGGTCATTACTAGCTAACAAAATGTTATCCACATATAGCACCAAAATAATGAACTTACTCCCACTAACCTTCAAATATATGCACTGATCAACTGCATTTTCCTTAAATCCGAAGGAGGTAATGGTATCATTAAACCTTAAATACCATTGCCTGGAAGTTTGTTTAAGGCCAATTTGCAAGCTAAATGTTCTTTACCTTTCTTTGCAAATCCTTTTGGCTGCTCCATATAAATTTCTTCATTCAAATTCCCATTCAGAAAAGCAGTTTTCACATTCATTTGATGCAACTCTAAGTCATAATGAGCTACCAATGCTAGGATGATTCTAAGCGAGTCTTTCTTAGATACTGGAGAGAAGGTCTCTATATAATCTATGCCTTCTTTTTTAGTAAAACCCTTAGTAACAAGTCTGGCTTTAAATCGTTCGATATTGCCTTTTGCGCCGCGCTCGGTCTTGAAGACCCATTTACACCCGACCTTTTTACAATTATTAGGCAATTAGACGAGATCCCAAACACTATTCTATTCCATGGATTTTAACTCTTCATTTATAGCATTGACCCATTGTAGACACCCCATTTTTTACCGACCTTAAGACTCAGACGTCACCGATTGAGCGCTCGGTGATGTTTGCATATTGTGCTCGTTCAGAAGTCTCAGAGTCTCGGCCGTGAGCCCTGCCTCCGGACTTCCGAACCCTCTTCTGTGTCTTACCTCGGTTTGCGAACCAGACTCGATTTTCTCTGTTTCTTTTCCCAGAGGGAGGGCTAGGTCTCGTAGACCATCTCTCGGTGGCCGTGGGCTACATTCGTGGTCGTAGGCCATTTTGCCCATTTCAGAGCCCGGTTCCCGATTTTCGAAGCCGTCAGGCCATGTGCCTCGGTTCGGGACCGCCTAACTACCTCCGTTTGCTCCGGTTTTTGGCATGCATCTTATTTACTCCCTTTGAGGGACACTGTGGTCTGAGAGACCCACTTCGTGGTCGAATACCACTCCCGGTGCTTAACAGTCAGTTTTCGGGGCCTCGGACTGCGCGTTTCGACCCCCGAACCTTCATTTTGCATCGGTTTTCGTTTATTTTTGGCAGGGACCTCTGTTTCATCACCAGGAAGGTCATAGGAGGGTGGGGCCAGCAATTGTTTCAGCAACCAGTTATATTCCTTCATCGCCCTCCGACGCCCGTTTTTCTCACTTCAAAGCCAATGTTGACCACCCTGAGGCCACTTTCTTCAGCTCCAAACCACATATTTGTGTTGTACACACCTGGGAGGACACAAATATCACATGGCCGGCCAGTAATTCCATTTGACCCTTTTGAACCCCTTTGAAAAGTGGCTTATTCTCTCTCATGTTTCACTTTCTCCAATTTTGGACCACAGGGCTGTGTTGAGGGCATCTGGGAGGACACCAATTTGTGGTGGCCGGCCATTAATTCACCTTGGCCTTTTTGACCCTTGGCCGGCCGGCCATGGGGGGTGGCCGGCCGGCCACCTGCAGCTTCAAAACCTGGCCGGCCAGCTTCCTTACAGGGAGTACACTGCAGAAACACAGTTTTTTCCCCCCAAAATCTGTATCCGGGGGGGACTTCTTTTTTTTGAGGGAAACTTGATGCATTTTCCCTCCCTTTTTTCCCCCTCTTTCTCCCTCTCATTTGTCTACATAACCAGCTGCCCAACTCTGGTTTTAGGGTTGGAAAATTGATCCTTGGAGCTTGCATACACACCCCTCCCTTTTCCTTCCATTTCAAGACCAAAATCATCCAAGTTCCTATCCCTTTCTATACCACCACCTAGCACCACCACCACCACTCCATTTCCAGCAGCTTGGGGAGTTTTTCAGAGGCAAAGAGGCACCATTTCTCAGTCCAAGAAGCAACCAAAGATTGGTCTACAAGGGTGAGTTGATTTCTCCCTCTTTCTAGCTCATTTTTGCACCATTTCTTAGCCCTCTTTTCTTACTGTTTTGAGCTCCGGCCCTAACTGAAAATGTCATTTTTTTGAGCTCCTTTTCATCTTCCATTAAGGGTCCTTCACTGTTTGGGACCCCCTTGTTGCACTTGCTTCATTACCCTCCTTTATGCCATAATCTTGCATGATTTTTTTGGCCTATGTGTAGTTTGTTTCGAGCTCTTATGTAAACTGTGAATAGGCTTATTTTGAGCCCTTATTCAACATTGAAGAAGGGCTAATCCTTGTTTGGGACCTCCATGTGTCACTTGCCATTGAACCCCTCTTTGGTCCCCATTTTTGCATGATTTGTTAGCACATTGAGCTTCTGTTTTTCGACCCTAATCAGAACTAAAAAGGGTCTTATTTTGACCCCCTCTCCATGTTTCATTGAGGGTCTTTGGCTGTTTGATGCATATTTTGTATACTTCATGTTATAGCCCTCTTGGTGGCCTCATTTTTGCATGAGATCTTTAGCATACTTGTATCTGTTTTTGGGGCTTGCTATAAACTGAAAACAGTCATATTTTTAGTCCCTCTTCAATGTTGTAGAAGGCCCCTTTCCTGTTTGGGGCCAGAATTTGTGACTTGCTTCATTACCTCCCTTGCGGAGCCATTTTTGCATGCTAATTTAGCCCTACTTGGGCCCACTGTTTGGCCTCACTCTAAACTTTAAAAATGCTTTTCTTAGGTCTGCCTTGCTTCTGTCTTTTTATTTCATATTCAAATTATGTATGCATTGTATAGTTATAGGCCATTTCATGCGCCAAAACCCGTGTTTCGGGACTCGTTTCATGCATCGGGTTTCATTTTACCGGGTTTCGGGGCTGTTTTGCATCTCATTTTACCTCTGATTTTTGCATGATAGTATGCCATTTTTTTGTGTTTTGCCATGTCTTGTTAGAGTGGCATTCCGTGCCGTAGGTTCGGTTCTCGATTTGCGTGCACGCATGCACGCATCTCGAGTTGTCTCATTTTCATCTAATGGCCTCCTATGTGAGTGTGGCCGAGGTCCACTTGTGTTGGTGTAAGCCCATATTGCATTGTGTATGCCATTTCATTCCATAGCATTGTGTATGCTAGGTTGTATATTAGCGCATTGTGCATGCCATCTCACCTCGTGCATCGTGTATGCCATTCCATCACATGTTGCATGTTAGGATGTATCTTAGTCACATTTCATGCATGTCATGCTTATTGCATCGTGTTCGGGATAGGAGTTAGCCTGGGCACGGGAAACGAGGTACGTTCCGTACTCCGAGTGACGGAATGTGTCTCAATTCCCCAGTCACCGACACTCCGGATTGTCCATGATGGAGTTAGGTCTTTGTTGTGTTTTCATGTGCATTCATTCCATATTGAATTGTGCAAATCGACTCCTCGGCCATCGTGCATCGAGATGCGTGATTGGTGGCACGAGGATCGAGGCATGCATATATTTGTGAAAATACATTGCTATGCCCCTTTCCTGCTCTCTGTTGCAGCAAAATCAAGAATCAGCAGTCTTCCGAGGCTTGGCACGCATTTCAAGAACAGGTGCAAAGAGAGGCTAATTGGGGCATCCCAGTGGATTTCCGCGCAAGGCAGCCCAAACATACACCATTCATCAGAATCAAGGCAGTCCCTGGCTTGCATGCCAGTTTTATTATTTTCTTAGTTAATTTGTTAATTAATTAGGAATTTGTACATTATTTGGACTGTATTATTGGGACTGTACTATTCTTTTATTCGGGACTGTATATTTATTCGGACCCTCTGCGCGAGGGCAATGTTGTAATAAGTGTGCGTGAGTGTGATGTATGTCTTCCAACCCCACGTCTTTCTTTCCCTTTTATTTACCTACTTATGATGGTTAGATTAGGGCATGTTTCAATTAGCATACAGTATGATAGCATGTTGCATTCATTCATCTGTCTTGCATGCACCGGGCTCGGCGCACCATACTAACTGCATTAGTATTTCAATTCCAAATTGAATACGTGTTAGTTGTAGCATTCCATATGCCATGTTTAGAATATAGCCGAGCCTGCTATAGTTCGCATTTTTGCATGTGTTGCATTAGGCATTTCAGTATATTTAGGATCATGCATGATTTCTAATGAGCTTTTGTTTTGGCTTGGAGTACTCGGTGAGTTTTATGCTTTAGCATCCTTGCATGCGTGTGAGTGTTGCCATGAATAGCATACTTACCATGAGGCTATGTGCTTATGTGATATAACTGCCTGAATGCCTGTGGGTGAAGGTTGGGTTATTTGAATTGGAACAATTCATCAAATGTGTGTTTTAAGCCCACTAGATAGTGCAAAATCATGTTTTCTAAGCCCACCCGAGGGTGGCAAATTCACGTCTTAGCCTACCTGCGGATAGCACCATCAAACCATTTTTTTTCAAACAAACAAACATGAAGTGTTTTGTTCTAATTCAGACGACTCAGTCTATACTTGTATGCTGTGCGCATCACATAGTAACCTAGGCTAATAACCGGAATAAGAACGCACAATGTTTTCAAAATCAGATATCATGGTTAGTAGAGGCCGGTCTTTGACCGGGCGAGCGGGGGTGCTCACGAAGTGACCTTCCCCAATCGTACCCAAGTTCCGAGCCGAGGCAACTTTGGTGATGACGGACACGTGGCCTTTGGCACCGAGTCAGGGTTTCCTAAATTTCCCATTAAAAAAACATTTAGGTGGCGACTCTGTATCTGGCAAAGCAGTCCATGTTTGGCACTTCTTTTCAAAAAAATCTGTTTTCAAAATCGATTTGCCGGATTTGGACTCTTTGGTTCAA
Source organism: Camellia japonica (assembly GCA_030407325.1). NCBI lineage: Eukaryota > Viridiplantae > Streptophyta > Magnoliopsida > Ericales > Theaceae > Camellia > Camellia japonica. The sequence goes on from JAPPVO010000016.1 coordinate 32,414,864, forward strand.
GATTAAGAACTGTGACAGAGTCCGAGCTGTAGCGAGGTCCCCCGCGGGCCTGTCTACACCCATTTAGTAAAATCATCACTATTTATGGCTTGTGAAAATGAGACTGGATCTTTGTTAATCCCAATATCAAAATCAGATTCATGTAGATACACCATGTAATCATCTGGTATGGCAGGCTTTCTTTCCCTTTGAGATCTTCTCAGAACTGTCGATTGTGGTGGTTCTACAATATTTTCAATGGTGGTATCTTGTGGTGAAACATGAGGTGGTAAAGGATTTTCATTATGTTGTTCGTTTCCCTCAGGCTGTGGAATAATCTGAGGAACAATAATTTTTCGATAAGGGTCAAATGTTGGCACATCCACCCTAATTTCTTCGAAATTCACCACTCGTGTTTTCTCACTCCCACTAATTTCACCATTCTCTAGGAATCTAGCATTACCAGTCTCTATTTTCCTCGTACTGTGATTAGGACAATAAAATTTGTACCCTTTAGACTTATCTGGATAACCAATGAAATATCCAGACATTGTTCTTGAGTCCAACTTTTTCTCTTGTGGGTTGAAGATTCTTGCCTCTGCTGGACAACCCCAAATATGTAAGTGTCTCAAACTAGGTTTCCTACCAGTCCACAACTCAAAAGGAGCTGTTGGGACTGCCTTACTAGGAACCTTATTTAAGATATACATTGTAGTCTTTAAAGTTTCACCTTACAGTGAAATGGGTACAATTGAGTAATTTAACATACTCCTAACCATATCTTTAAGTGTACAATTACGCCTTTTAGCAACTCCATTCTGCTGTGGCGTACTAGGCATTGTATATTAAGCACGAATGCCTTTCTTTTCTAAGAATTTGGGAAATGGGCCAAGATTTTGGCCTGACTCATCATATTTACCATAATATTCACCACCCCTATCTGATCTCACTATTTTAACCTTTCTATCTAATTGTCTCTCAACTTCAGTTATGTACACCTCAATGATGTCAACAGCCTGAGACTTTTCATGAATTAGATACACATATCCATAATATGAGAAATCATCTATAATGTGATGAAATATTTTTCACCACTAAGACATGGGATGTTGAGTGGCCCTCAAATATCTGTATGAATTATCTCAAGAAACTCATTACTTCTTGTGGCACCTTTCTTAGTGTGTTTGGATTGCTTTCCTTTGATGCAATCCATACATATCTCAAAATCAATGACGTCTAGGTTTTTCAAAATCCCGTTCTTTACCAATTTTTGAATTCTATTTCTAAAGATATGCCCCAACCGTCTATGCCACAAGATTGAGGATTTTTCATTAATTAAACCACGTTTTAAACCAATATTTGAATGCAGAGTTACTAATGATTGTGTAAACTCATAATTTAAGGCAATTTTATATAAACCATCAATAAATTACTAGAACCAATCATTATTGAATTAAATATTAAATTGAGTTTTCCACAACTAAATAAAACTGAATGTCCAACATGATCTAATTTGGATAATGAAACTAAATTCTTAGAAATTGAAGGAACATAAAAAGTGTCTTCTAGATCTATCTGATGACCCGTCTCTAAGATCAGTCGATAGGTTCCTACAGCTATGACTTCAGCTTTGAGACGGTTCCCCATATAGACAAATCTTTCATTTTCCTTCGGTTTTCTAACTGAGAGGTATCCCTACATGGAATTTGTAATGTGGGTCGTGGCGCAGAGTCAATCCACCAAGTATTAGAAGGTACTTCAGCAAGATTTGATTCATAACAAACAAAAGAAAATTTCTTATATTTCTTTTTGAACCAAGCCTTTCGCTTGTTGCAGTCTTTCTTCACATGTCCTTTCTTGCCACAAAAGTAGTACTTGACAATGAAACCATTCTGAGCCTGATTTTCTTCCCCAGGCCCATTCTTTTTCTTGGGTGGATTTTTCTTTGATTTTACAAAATTACCTTTCTTTTCCTTTATAGTTCCATGAGTTACAACCAATGCAGTTTAACGTCCTTCCTCCCTCTACCTCACTTCCTCCTAAACACAAATATTAGTCAGCTCATTCAAACTCCACTCATCTTTATAGGTGTTATAGTGAATTTTAAATGTGCCAAACTGTGATGGAAGTGAGTTGAGAATAAACTGAACGCGAAAAGTTTCATCAACTTGCATCCCTAAAGTTTTAAGTTTTGCAGCTTTGTCATCCATATTGAGGATGTAATCCTAAACTCCTCGGTTACCATCATATTTCATTGTTGTCAATTCAGCCATAATAGTGCCAGTAGAGAGACGACCAATGCAAAAGTGTGCAATGAGGTAGGAACTGTCACTGAAATAAGATAAAACATATGACGTCCCAAATTTTACTCTAAGGGTTAGAGTAACGTCACTAAAGAGTCATTTGGTCAATAACCAAGTAAAATCCCAGGATGGTCGGAGGAGTCAATATAGTTTCCCTTCTAAGTCCAACCACCTTAGATAGCAAGCTATCTTTTTGACAGATCTTAAGAGGTATTAACACAAGGTCTCATAACTAACGCAAAAATAGGCATAAACAATATACATATTAAAGCTTTGAGAATTATAATGATGAACTATCGATATCACATAAGTCTTTCTTTTGGGCAAAACTTAGGTATATCTATTGTCCACTCATCAAAAATCACTTATGTAGGTCTAAAGTAATTTATGTAACTTTTCAGCTAGTCATGTTACCTTTGGGTATTCAATTCTAATCTGTCAAATTACATAAGTTACATTACCCTACCCAGTTCATAATTATTTGAAAGTGACTCTCCTTTGGGCTAGTTTCAATCTCCTAATTATAACTGCAATTAAGAATATTATCGACCTTAATGTTACCCTTTTAACAATTCTTTTATGTAGTTCTATATTCATAAGTTTTACAAATCTAGGCCACTTTGGTAACTACTAAATTAGTAAACCTTATGAATACGGAACTAATCAACAATATTCTCTATTTATTAATTTGAGTAATTTAATTATCATTAATTCAATCACTATTTTAATAAAATCACTATTTATGATTTCTAGAATTTCTTTTATGTGATTGTAATTACCAATATAATAATAATAACTCTGGACGAACATGAATATTTATATATCAAATTATGTAATATAACAATCATGAATATCTCATATAATGGTCAATAAGAATTACACCTAATATGAATTAACCACTCTAATATTTAATATTCAATGTCATTATATCATGATATCAAATTTAAATCATGAAAATATATAAATATCAACAATAATAGACAATAAGTATATATAATCAGATGAGGTAAAATCATAATTCTTTAATAGACCGAATGATTCAACAAATTGCTTTTCATCTATGCCCCAACCGTCTAATTAAATAATAATTTTATAATCATTCAATTCTATGGCATATAGGAGGAAGTAATATTCTTCACTAATATTATAATGATTCTAAAATAATAAACCGAAGCATACATATTACTTTTTGTAAAGGAATATGAACAGCATGTTAACAGTATAACAAAATCAAAAGATGTATTACACGTTTGATCAATTCAAACAAATTGAGATAATACTTTAAAGTCAATACTGATAATAAAACGAAAGTACCGTTTATTAAAAACAATATAATAAATATATTATTATTTCAAGGTGTATTGATTCATCACAAAATGAAAGCTTTGATACCACATGTAAGAATTAATAATACATGTAACCATAATAATAATGCAGAATTAAACTTTACAGGATCTTGAATTCAATACAACTCAAGAATAAAACGAATATATCTTTGTCAGCCATTGAATTAGAAAAGTTTAGAAAATATCCCTAATAATTGAACCTTTAATTCTTAGCTCACCTTCTTCTCTATGTCTCTCTTAATTTGGATGACTATAAAACTTAGAGTGATGGAAAAAATACTCATGATATGAATGAAGAGTCACCCATCCTTATATAGAGGAGAGAAGAGGGCCAGATAAACTCTATCAGAATAATTCTTATCCATCAAAATTTCCTTCTTATCTTAGAAGAGTAATTATATTAAAATTCTAATTACTAAACTTTATCTCAAATATTAGTTTTATCTAATTGTGGAGTCCAAATAAAATAGAGCATGTAAAAAATATGTAGACTGTTGAACTATACTAGAAAATAAATCCAACACTGATGAGATGGAAGGAGAATGAGAGAAAAAATTAAGGGTCAAACTTAGAATTTCAAAAATGATAAATTATTGGCATTGAACTTAACGGTTGACTAATAAAATTACAATACCGTTGATTACACGAGAGGAGAGGGATGTATTTTAAACATAAAAATTAGGAAATTCGAGTATAATTTTTACCCTTAAAATAGTTATTCATTCTTTATATTTGAATATATACAAGACTCGCAAACCAAGTAGATTAAAAAGTCCTTTATTGTGCTTCTGCATTCAATACCACAACTTGTTTATGCTAACCTCAGAACAAAATGGCTCGTACTAATAAAATGGTTCCAAACAAATGCAGCCAAATCCATCAAAAAAAATTTAGATGGAATATGGTGAAATCAAGATCCAATCCTGTTCTAATTACAAGTAATGCAGCCAAATGCTTTAAAGAGAATCACAAAACATAATATGGAGATAATAATAATATCTGCTGATGCTTTGTCTAGAATTCAATGCTCCACATCCACCTCAAGACACAGAAATTGATATTCTCGAGTACAGTGGCGTAACTAGGATTTTAATACAGATCAACTCACTCAATAACTCACACTCTTTCTTGGGTAATATAACTTGGCAAATAAGCTACTAATTAGAATGAGAATGAGAATGAGAATCAGACGTAGCCACCATTGACACGAACGACCTGGCCATTAACCCACTCACCAGCGTCGCTAACCAAGAACCCAACAACAGGAGCCACATCGTGGGTCTCACCGAGTCGACCCAAAGGGCACTCCTCCACCACCTTCCTCACCATCTCCTCCGTCTTCCCATCGAAAAACATCTCGGTAGCAATCGGCCCTGGAGCCACGCAGTTAGCGGTGATTCCCGTCCCTTTCAGCTCCTTTGCCATTACCTTCACCATCGCTTCCACTGCCGCCTTGGACGCTGCATAAGCCCCGAAACCCTGCATCAGCGACCCTACCTGCGACGAAGACAAGCATATAATCCTCCCACCGCCGCCCCGCTTCAGCCGATTGGCTGCCTCCTTGCAGCAGAGGAAGGCCCCCCTCGTGTTCACCCTGAGATGAGATGAGATAGCTACCTCTATATGCTTAATAGGAATAGGAATAGGAATAGGAATAGGAATGAGATTAATTAAATAGAATACTAGAATGAAATGAAATGATATGATATGATAGATTTTTTAAACTCGCTTCTACAATTATCATATTTCATTTCATTCCATTATAATGCTGATTTTATGTACAATTCATTTTTTGTTATTATAAGAATAGACAGACATTTGAGAAAGGCTACTAATATATGTCCAGTCCACTCTGTTTTTGAGGTACATGCATATGACATGTGATGTAAAATGGATATGGAGGAGTATAATTTTTTAAACAAAATGTAAGTAGTATAATTTTTATTATAAAATGCATAACTTAAGTTTTACATTATAATTTCATCATTCATAATTTTCATCACAAAACTTGTAGTAACTTTTGTCACAAAATATTTATAATTTTTATCATAAAAATCACAACTTTTCTTTTCTTACAATGTACAAGTACACACAACATATTGAACTAGCATTTTTCTAGATGTTTTGATGAAATAATTATATTCTATTTGATTGCAGTGAATCAATTCAAATATTACCTGAAAGTTTTGTCGAAATCTTGGATGGAAGTGTTGAAGAGGGTTGGGTACTTGGGGTCGAGTACGCCGGCGGAATTGATGAAGATGTGGGGTTGGGAATTGAAGGTGGATTCGGCGGCTTCGAAGAGGGACTTCACTTGGGCTGGATCGGAGACGTCGGCTTGGACGGTGATGGCTCGGCGGCAGCCACTGCTACTACTATTGCTGTTGATTTGGGAGGCAACGAGTTCGGCTTGGGATGAATTGGAGGAGTAGTTGATGACGATTTTGGCGCCGAGGGAGGCCAGGTGGAGGGCGATGGCTCGGCCGATTCCTCGGGAGCCGCCGGTGACGATTGCCACTCGGTCTTGGAGTGGCAGATTAACGGCGCCAGTACTTGCTTGTTCACTCATGTCGTAGTCCTAGTCGTAATCGTAATCGTAATCGTAATCGGTATGGAAAGAAGGAAGGTGATTATTTATTTATGGAGATCTCCAATTTGGGGAAAACTTTGGAGGAAGGTATTGCTTGGGTTTGGTAGGTAGTATATTAATACGGGAAATAACATGTTGCATATGCATTTTACAATGAGAAATGTTAGGGATTATGAAAAAAAATTTATGAAAATAATCATAAAAATTTTGTGATCCTTAGATTACCTTGATTAGTGTGTGGTGCTTTATTGTAAGTGTAATCTAAAAGTCACAAATCTTTCATGACTATTTTCATGTAAGACTTTTCATGACACCTAGCATTACTGTTTTACAATTTAAAAAAAAAAAAAAGTGATTGACTAATAAGTTTCATAATTTGGACTTGTAATTTATATAGTTTCATATTTTTTTTCTCATGATCTATTTAATACCTTTTGAATATATAATAACTCATTTATCTGCCACAAAAAATATCACATTTAAAAAAATACGTTAAAGAGTTTTTAGTGTCACATCATACCCGGCACGTTAGAGTATTACATTTGAGAAAATACACTAAATCTTTTTAATTTTTTTAGAGTGTCACATCATATCCACCACATTGGAGTGTCACATGTCATGTTTGAAAAAAGTACACTAAGGAATTTTTTTTTTTTTTTTTAAATGTCACATTGTAGCAACTACGTTGTCACATTTGGAAAAAGTATACTAAGGAATTTTTATTTTTTTAGAGTGTTACATCATATATGTCACGTTATCACGTTTGAGAAAAGTACACTAAGAAGTTTTTAATTTTTTTTAGAGTGTCATATCATACCCGCCACACGTTGTTACGTTTCATGATGTCACATTTGAGAAAAGTACATTAAAAAATTTTATTTTTTTTGAAGTACCACATCATACCCGCCACGTTGTCACGTTTGAGAAAAGTATACTAAAAAGTTTTTAATTTTTTTTAGACTGTCACATCATACCCGCCACGATGTCACGTTTGAGAAAAATACATTAAAGAGTTTCTATTTTTTTTAAAGTGTCATATCATATCTGTCACGTTGTCACATTTGAAAAAAGTACACTAAATAGTTTTTTTTTTTTTTTTTGAGTAAAAGTTTTGAAGTGTCACGTTATATCCGTCACGTCGTCACATTTAAAAAAAGTACACTAAGGAATTTTTAATATTTTTAGAGTGTCACATTTATACTTGTTACATTGGAGTATCACATCATATCTATCACATTAATAAAAGAGTATACATGTCTACTAAAATACTACCAAAATAAAAAATAGGACCATAGGAAAAGAAATTCTCCACTAATAAGACTTAATAGATCAATAGAAAAAACTTGGAATTAATTAGAATGCTTGTTTGTGAGACACGATTTATTGGTAAATATCTCTTAAAAAAATAGTATAATTTTAATTTTTTGAATTATAATTATATATATATATATATATATATATATATTTATTATAACTAAATACAATATGAAATAATTAAAGAAATCATGAGTTATGTCACGACCCGCTCCCGTACCCAAGGATTAAGTATCGTGATGGCCAGTAACTGAGGTTACCTCCGGCCAATTCATAAACAAATAAATAAATGCAAGCATAAGTAAAATTTAAATGAGGGTACCAAAATAATCATCGAAATTTTTATTTTTATTACAAAATGTATTGACCAAAAAAGTCGATATTTACATAGAAAAATATCAATAAAAGTGCTATGTGTGTCTATTCCACAACCCCGCATCTTAGAGTTTCCAAAGGCTATTTCTGAATTGCATTATTTCTTGAAAATTGGTAAACAACTATAAGCACATAGCAGAGTGAGAAATGTTATACCAAGAGTATAAGGGACACGAAATAACCATGGATAGTTAGTTAGGCCAAAACATTTAAGATAACTTAGTCAAAACAAATAATCCTTTAAGTAGCAAAACTGAGGTTATGTAAATAAATCATTTAAGTGGCAGAAGCTGAAATATAGAAATTATGTAAGTAAATGACCATAACCACAGTACTGAATAGAACAGAACAAAGATCACAGAAACGACAGTCAAAACAGAGATATGGATTCAAGAGGTGGCTCGTACGGATTCTAGAGGTGGCTCCCACAATAGTGTAGCACTTAGCTCCGCACAGCACTTTGGTCCGCACAAAACAAAGGTACGGATTCAAGAAGTGGTTCGTACAGATTCTAGAGGTGGCTCCCACAATAGTGTAGTACTTAGCTCCGCATAGCACTTTGCTCCGCACAAAACCGAGGTCAATGGATCAGAGGGCCACAAAGTAACCAAACAGAGGCCAATGGTTATTTAAATCCCCCAAGGCGTGGGACTCTCGTAGTGGTACTTACAAAACATAATTGTTATAAATGCATAGCCAAATATTCTTTAAAATATAAACAAACATATCCATGGTTTCCTTTTAAGCAAATAAGGTTCAAATATAAAACAAGTAATTGAAATATTTATAAAACATAACTTTTATTAATATGCTAAAAAATATAACTTGTATAAAATAGATTTTGGTAAGTCAAAACATACGTAAAATACATTTTGGTGACTCAAGGTATAAAATAATTTATCTTAACTTTAATACCTTACTCTTTCTTTTCACTATCAAAAATCCTTTCAACTTCTACTATTTTTTCCTTCATTTCCTCTCTTTCTTTCCTTCTTTTCTTTCTTTTCCTTTCCTTTCTCTTTCTTTTCCTTCTTTTCTTTTTTTTTCCCCCAGTTTGGATCCACTCATCCTATTTATAAGAAGATAAGGAGATTACGTGGCCAGCGCGAATCCTCAGTAGATTTGATCATAAATGAGATAAATTTATACTTATCTTACATAATATTTAAGATAATTATATTTTAACTTAATATTTTAATATAATTATACAAATAAATTAATTTTTAATTAAATTATATTTTATCACATACTAATGAAAAATTAATTATTTACTTTAGTACCACATCCATTATTATTATTATTTATATTATCTATATTATTATTATTTTATTTTAACCTCTAAACTTTTAATAATTATATTATTTTACAAAATTACGCATAATAATATATAATAAATTATATATTTTTTGAACTGAGATTAAATAATATTAGTATAAATTCTACAGAATAATTAAAAATCTAGGTTGTTACAATCTTCCCTCCTTTTAAAATTTCGTCCTCAAAATTTGTCACAGGTGTAAGTTATCCGCTGCGCACTCTGATAAATACATATTAAATGATTAATCTGATAGAAAATATTACTTTAAAAAAAAAACTTTACCAAAAATAACGCACAGTCTAGTTGTCAAAAATTGGTTTGAGCTAAAATGAGAAATAATTGGTGACTTTAAAAACTTTTCACTCGTTTTGTTTACGATAATAATAAATAAATAATAAATAAAATGAGAACACAATGACAGAATCATATGCAAGAGTTGAAAAAATTTGAGATGAACTTTTCATTGATAGGAAATAGTTTCAAAATTAGTATCTTTATAATTTGAACCCACTTTTAAAAAAAAACCATCAAAATAAATTTTTCTTTTTTGAATACTCAACTTAAAATTATATATATATTTAATTATATTATAATTTTGGTAGGTGCTTAACCCCGACACCCTCTATATATTTTCTTTCTTTTGCTATAACAAATATAAATTATATCTAATATCCTTCACAAATTAGGTACACTAAAAAAAATTATTATATATATAATCATATAAAATTATAATATAATTAAATTGACGAACAAAATTTAATAATTCGGTACTAATTACCCGCTATCCTAGTTCTTAAATATGCGTGTGTCCTATGCTTCAATGATGATTTTTTTTTTTTTTTTTATAAACCATTGTTCTGATACCATTTGTCACGACCCACTCCCCGTACCCAAGTGTTAAGTATCATGATGGCCAGTAACTGAGGTTACCTCCGGCCAATTCATAAACAAATAAATAAACGCAAGCGGAAGTAAAATTTAAATGAGGGTACCAAAATAATCATCGGAGTTTCTATTTTTATTACAAAATGTATTGACCAAAAAGGCCGATATTTACATAGAAAAATATCAATAAAAGTGCTGTGTGTGTCTATTCCGCAACCCCGCATCTTAGACTTTCCAAAGGCTATTTCTGAATTGCATTATTTCCTGAAAATTGGTAAACAACTATAAGCACATGGCAGAGTGAGAAATATTATACCAAAAGTATAAGGGACACGAAATAACCATGGATAGTTAGTTAGGCCAAAACATTTAAGATAACTTAGTCGGAACAAATAATCCTTTAAGTAGCAAAACTGAGATTATGTAAACAAATCATTTAAGTGGCAGAAGCTGAAATACAGAAATTATGTAAGTAAATGACCATAACCACAGTACTGAACAGAACAGAACAAAGATCACAAAAGTGACAGTCAGAACAGAGGTACGGATTCAAGAGGTGGCTCGTACGGATTCTATAGGTGGCTCCCACAATAGTGTAGCACTTAGCTTCACACAGCACTTTGGTGCGCACAAAACAGATGTACGAATTCAAGAGGTGGCTCGTACGGATTCTAGAGGTGGCTCCCACAATAGTGTAGCACTTAGCTCCGCACAGCACTTTGCTCCGCACAGAACCGAGGTCAATGGATCAGAGGGCCACAAAGTAACCAAACAGAGACCAATAGTTATTTAAGTCCCCCAAGGCGTAGGACTCCCGTGGTGGTACTTACAAAACATAATTGTATATAAGGTCATAGCCAAATATTCTTTAAAATATAAGCAAACATATTCATGGGTTTCCTTTTAAGCAAATAGGGTTCAGATATAAAACCACGTAACTGAAATCTTTATAAAACATAACTTTTATTAATATATTAATAAAATATAACTTGTATAAAATAGATTTTGGTAAGTCAAAACATACATAAAATATATTTTGGTAACTCAAGGTATAATACAACTCACCTTAACTTTAATACCTTACTCTTTCTTTCTACTACCAAAAACTCTTTCAACTTCTACTATTTTTTCCTTCGTTTTCTCTCTTTCTTTACTTCTTTTTCTTTCTTTCTTTTCTTTTCTTTCCTTTCCTTTCTTCCTTCTTTTCCTTCTTTTCTTTTTTTCCCCCAGTTTTGATCCACTCATCCTATTTATAAGAAGATAAGAAGATAAGGAGATTACGTGACCAGCGCGAATCCTCAGTAGATTTGATCATAAATGAGATAGATTTATACTTATCTTACATAATATTTAAAATAATTATATTTTGACTCAATATTTTAATATAATTATATAAATAAATTAATTCTTAATTAAATTATACTTTATCATATATTAATAGAAAATTATTTATTTATTTTAGTACCACACCCATTATTATTATTATTTATATTATTATTATTTATATTTTAACCCCTAAACTTTTAATAATTATATTATTTTACAAAATTACGTATAATAATATATAATAAATTATATATTTTTCGAACTGAGATTAAATAATATTAGTATAAATTCTACAGAATAATTAAAAATCTGGGTTGTTACAAGTTATAATTAAAATAATATTATAATTAAAAAAAAATTAGTCGTAACTAAAAAAAAAAATGACATAATTATAGGTGTATATAGTACACTCTTTTTAAAGAGAGCTATATTAAAAAAAAATTCTATTAATAATAATACGAAAAATGTACATATTAGTGTGTTGCAAGTGGTAAGAGCTTGTTTTGTCCAATCCACAATCTTAGTTTCAAGTCTTGTTTTCTTCTTCTTCTTCTTCTTCTTTTTTATGTTTTTTTTTTTTTTTACATAAACATCAACTACAGAGATATTTGGAAAAATTAAAAATGTAAGATATAAATATGTCAATACCACCAACAACGTTCACTTTATATATTAAAATAGACAATATTATATTAAGTGAATTTTTTTTTTATCGAAATAAAAAAAACTCCGTGAGGATATCATAACTTCCACAAGTTCTGACCCTGATCTAACCAGTTGACAGCCAAATTTAACCCAATCCAAAAGAAGGGACCCCCACTAGGATAACAGTGGCTCCACGCCCACTTCACAACAAAAGTCTTAAGGCTTTACAAGAGCAGTACAAAATAGTCTTCTGAAGAAAATCGTGCCTCCCAAGTGTCGAATCTAGACATCTTGTATGGATAGAGGGCACAGCTCCACTAGACCATCGCCTTAGTGGTTGATAATACAATTTGGTCAATGAAGGATGGGTCGGACTGATCCACGCGTTCAGCGGGTCTGTTGGCCTTCGTCTCCTTGATGAGTACCTGCAAAGAGGTGCAGTAAGGAGGTAGAGGGATTGGAGTGGTTTCTTCCAATAGACACTCTAATGATGAAGTTAGATAGGAAGTAATAGAAGAAGTAGAGAGAGAGAGAGAGAGAGAGAGAGCGAGTTACTTGTTGTCGTTAACGTTCTTTACAATCTTCCTTATATCTTTTTCCCAATCATTTCCTTGTCCATTCAAGTTGTCTTATTGGCTGAAAGTCTAAGGTCTACTTGACGTCAACCTTGGCAGTTTCACCATACCAGGGAGCGAGAGGTCTTGTTACATTTTTATTTTATTTTTTTTATAGGAAAGAGGTATTGTTGCATTTAATGCCATGACATCCTAATTTAATGCTTGATGCCTGGGGTCAATAACTCTGCAGGATTTTTGTCTGCCACGTGGCTAACTCCCTGCCTACCAGGTGTCTAAGTGTCATAGGGTCTAGACCAATTTGGGTTCTTCGGTGGACCTACTGTTGAGCTTTACCTACCAGACTACAACTAAATACTTGTTTGGGTCGTCCTAAGCAATTGTGGATTGGGCTGTCCTGGGCCATGTGGGCCATGTCCATCAGTAGTCCCCCATTCTCGAGCGCAGCTTTAGACCAACGAAGAGAATAAGGAAGTTGACGGTAGTGCCCCAAGTTGCCAAAGATAGAACTGAGCGAGTAAGAGGGTTGGTGGGTGAGGAGGAGGAGGGTGGATAGTTGTCGTGGTGAGATAGTCGATCGTCAAGCTGACCGACCATTGAGGTGGTCGACCATCAAGGTGGCCGACGGCTGAGGTGGTCAACCATTTGTAACCGACCGTCAGGGTGGCCGACCGCTGAGGTGGTCGATCGTTAAGGTGACCGAAGTGGTCAACCGTCAAGGTAACTGAACGTCAAAGTGACCAACCGTTGAGGTTATCAACCATGAAAGCGACCAACCATCAAAGTGGCCGACCGTTGAGGTGGTCGACCGTCAAGCTGACCGACCGTTGAGGATGGTGCAATCCTAATTTTACCTTCAATCATCTCACTATTTAAAGAGTGATTCTACTTACATAATAGAACCAGCTCATTACACCCAAATTTTTCAAAATAAATTTATTACATCCTATGGTGGGTAAAAATCAAACCACTTAAGTTGCAGCAGTGACGCAACGGAGATTGCTTGATTCCTAACTTGAAAAACACTTGAATAAAGGTAAAAAGGGGTAGTTAGAGTAGCTTGGGGATACTCCGATACCTAAGTCAGTGACAAAAGTAGACAAAGGTACAGGATTATCTTAGTAGGGTTCAGGTAAAAGTGTTTGCATACCATCATTGCGCTGATTGCTTTCCCTTTTATAGCTTGCTTCTACTAACCGTTGTTGGCTGTTAGGTTTCCCTTCACTCCTCACGTCAGCCCCCTTTCCTTAAGGATTGTGTTCCACCATGTGCGGATTTCTAGGAGTTGGTTGAGCCTAAAATAAAAGGATATGGGTTGACTGGGTCTGCGCCTTTCTTGGGCGTGCGCTATGTCGCCTTTCTCCTATCTTAAAACTTCTCTGGCCTAGTCTAGTCCTGGGCTACCAGGCCAGACTCAAACTATCCTGGGCTGACTCTCCATTTTGCTGATGATGCTATCTTCTTGCTGCCAGCTCAGGAATTTCAGTCCTGCCTTATGTTGATTCATTTTTTTGCCTCCCACACATCGTTTTCAAAATTACCAAAAACACCCTCAAGACGTAACCCTAATTTTTTAATACAATCTCTCTGGCCACCACTGCAATTGCTGCCAACGACCTCCATTCCTATCTCTAGCAAGCTCTTCTGCCACTTCCATCACCTTTAGCGCCATAAACCACCGGAGATTTCCTTTCTTAACCCCTTTCCTCCAATGGTGAACCCCCTCCCCATAGTCGCCCATCACCGCTCTCTCTTCTCTCTTCTTCATTGTCAACCCAACTATGCTCCCCATCCCTTCTCCCGTCGTGCTTTCAAACCTATATCAATCGCGACCGGTATCGCCTTCCTCCACTGCGAAAGCAAGTACAAGAGAGAGAGAGAGATAGATTTGGAGTTCCAAATCTCCAGATCTGAAAAAATGAAGAATAAGATCCACATTTGCAAAAGCAAGTAAGAGAGGGAGAAATCTGGAACCCCATGAAAAAAAATTAAATAAGAGACTGGAATAGAAGTCGGAGATGAAGATGAGAGACCGGTCGGAGGTTGTTGGTTTGCAGAGGAAGAGTAACTGTGGTGGTTGGTTATGGTGGTCGAAAAGGGGAGGTGGTAGTGAAGGTGATCACAAGGAGATGAGGGCTAGGCTTGGGGCTTACTGGTAGAGAAAGGTGGTTGCAGTGTGATGGCCATAGTCGATTGCAATGGCTGCCTCCGAAATCGCTGGCAATGGCTATTGGATTGGTAGTGAGATCTAGGGTTTAAAAAGTGAGAGAAATGAGATAAGGGTAAGCTTGGTATTATCAAAAGTGTAAAGAGGAAAAGATAAAATTGATTATGGTATAATGAGAAATTAGGTGTAAGGAGACAAAATTATTGTGCAAGTAGAATTACTCCTCTTTAAAACTTATTAAATCAATGTGGGTATTATGGTAAATTCAACATGGCAGTGAATAGAATCATCTGACAGCGGAGGGCAGTGGTACTTTAGATAATAACTGGGGTGACAGTATTATTTCATAAAAATGAAAGGGGTGTAATTTAACCATGTTGTTATCCTGTGAATTAGTGCTCACAAGATCTTGTTTGGCAACATAAGTTAAAAAAATTAATAAATTATATTTAAAAAGTCAAAATTTATTTTTTTCTTTTATCTTTTATATATTTTTTAATAAAAAATTTAAAAATTATTTCAAAAATATTAATTTTTTTATCTTATATTTTAACTAAAAAATTAAAAAATTATTAAAATAACTTATTTTCAAATGAGAGAAGGCTAGCTTGGCTGATCATTCCCACACGCCCGCCTCACACAGGACAGAATCGGTCATCATGTAAACCAAATGAAAGATTTTAAGAAAAGGCCACGGCTTCTCTCCAGTCCAAATCTAGATTGGACGGTGTTGTTCGGTCCTTGGGGGCCCACTACGGGTCGTGTTTCGATAATCTAAACCGTTGAATGTGTAGAACTCGTCGAGTACTATATGCCTGTAAAAAATCACGTTGATCGGATATTGATATCTATATGATCAAAATCAGTTTTTTATGAAAAAAATGGACGGCGAAAAATAAACGGCTTACAAAAATTGATTTGATCATATAGCTATTGATATCCGATCAACGTGATTTTTTACAGGCATATAGTACTCGACGAGTTCTACACATTCACGGTTTAAATTATCGAAACACGACCCGTAGTGGGCCTCCAAGATTTGGACTGAAGAGAAGCTATGCCCTTAAGAAAATTATTAAAAATTGTGCATAATATTTATACGATTGTAATGAAAAATTTTTATTGCATAATTGAAGAATTGTGAAATAATTATAAAAAATTATTATTATTTTAAATTTAGAAAATTATTACAAATAACCTAAAGAAGGGGCGTTGTTTTGGACCCATGTGGCCCACTACAAATCCCGTTTCAATTATCCAAATCATTATTTATTTATTTTATCAAGCTCTCCGTATGTATCAACCATAAAAAATTTAGTTGATTTAATAATTATAATATATTTAATTTATCACATTTGTCACTAAAAAAAAATTGAACGATAATTATATTTTTAAAAATAAACCATTCATCTTTTTTTTTAGCAGTAGAGTGTGTCACCTGTAAAACATTTCGTAGTCTTGGCGGCACAGATTGCAATTTCAGTGGGCGGTTCTGCTTCTCTGGTTTTGGTCCACGACTAATGGAGAAATCTGCTTTTTTCTCCAGGTCCTTAGTTCTGGTTCTGCAAAGATAGCAATGCTGGCTAGTTGCAATGGAGTAAAGCTAGGTTGGAGAGGGAAAGAAAGATTAAAGGTTCGACCTGATAGAACAATCTCTTTAATTATAATTTAACTTTACTAATAAATTAATATCCTACAATCTCGGGCCAAAAAAAACACAAAAAAACTGGAATGGAGAGAAGGCAATGGCTTGGAGACGAAGGGAAGGTGGTGGATTGTAGGTGTCGAGGGTGAGTGATGTTGGTGGTGCTAGGAGTTGGGAAAGGAAGAAGGTGGAGAATTAAATTAGGAAATTTAAAAGAATAAATTATTGACATCAGCCTGTTCTTAGAACCTAGTGCTGTAGAAAACCACAAGAATGGGTGTATTTTCCAAAACAAGAGGGAAGAATTTATATTAAACATAAATCCTAGGGAGTGTCAGCACAATTTACCCTTAAAATAACTATACATACATTCTTTATTTGAATATATACCTTCAAAATATATAATCAATTAAAAATTAACCAATCACAAGGATACAACC
Source organism: Camellia japonica (assembly GCA_030407325.1). NCBI lineage: Eukaryota > Viridiplantae > Streptophyta > Magnoliopsida > Ericales > Theaceae > Camellia > Camellia japonica. The sequence continues at coordinate 32,431,772 of JAPPVO010000016.1, forward strand.
TCCACAAACAAACCAATCATATTAATAAGTCATTTTGTGCCTCTGCATTCAATATCACAAACTTGTACGCTAACCACAGAACAAAACATAACTCATAATAAAATGGTTCCAAAAACCAAATGCAGCCAAATTCATCAAAAATTGAGGAACATCATGATATATGGCAAATTCAAGATCCAATCCGGTACCAATTACAAGTAAAATGCTTCAAGGAGAATCACAAAACATAATATGGAGATAGTGTCTGCCGAAATAAAAGGTTGTACTTGCTTTGTTTAGAATTCGATGCTCCAGATCCACCCCTAGATGCAGAAATTTCACTAGTGTTCACTTGATCTTCTTCTTGGGCCTAAGCTGCAATACCGAATACGATATCAGAACCAATAAACCAAATACAAAAGAGAGTTGCAAGGAGAACTACTACAGATAATAACTCAAATTTCATGTGTTTAGTAATCCACATTAGATTGTAAATCATAAATAAAATATTTAAAACTTAGCAAAACACATAACAGTCAAAGAATTAAAAAGTTAAATTAACTAGTAATTCAGAGCAAAGCAGAGTAAAAACCTGGTTGCTATGGCCGCACTTCTTCTTCCGGCAGTTCACAGCCCTTGGATGCAGGCGAGCATAGCATCTAGCATGAGAGGAAAAAACAAAAAGGATAAATGAATATTTAACCAGTAAGAAAACAAGAGCATAAATAATTTAACAAGACAACTGGCTATAAAAAATATAAAAAAAATTACCAAGACAATATATACAAAACTAATAAACTGAGGAATAAAATAAGCAGAACCACTGATAGAAGAAGGCTGATTGAGAGAGAAAAGAAGGCAGAAAGATAATGGAAAAGTAAACAGGCAGAAAGAGAATGGAAAAGTAAACAGTCCAAAAAAATGTAACATTTATTGCAGAATGTGGCAGATCTTGTAAATTGATCTGACACTTTAAACATGAAAGTCATAATACCAGTAAAATTGTTTAAACTCCACAGGGCACTGCTTAAACTTCAAATGATTCTCTATCAAACTCAAAAAGTGACAAAGATCAATGCATGCTATTACCATACAGTACTGTTGAAGGGACAACTCTTGGGATAACCTGTTGATTGACATATGGAAACGGGCGCATATAGGTCCAGTTTGGTGTATGTTAAAATAATAATTCCAACTTTTGTATTTACTTGCAACAATAACTCCCTAGATTTAGACTTTTTCTCCTCCCAGAAAATCAAAGCCTAGACAGTCACCATCATAGTTTACCTTTTGGCCCTGTGGTCCTTAATTTGAATGAATCTTTACTTTTATCTTATCAAAGAAACAAACAAGGAAAAAAGTATTGAAATGTACATTCATTTTGGGCCATCAGATCCAAACAGTTTTCAATGACCCAAATTATGATGAAAACTAAAACCAACCACACGAACAGTCAGTATTAGATCAGACATCAAGTCAAGCTCTTTGCAAATGGTGCTGAATCAATTCCAACAAAAACCAGAAATAAAAAATAAGCTCCAAGAGCTCAGAACAGAAGAAATTAGAAGGTGCTCAGTATGTTGAGAATGGATTATAAAAATTCTCCTCATAAATTGTCAGATTAACGAGATTATAACATACCTCATCATTGCACCTCTTCAAAGATAGATATTGCAGGATATATATAAATCCACATTCTCATTGCTGAACTCTATAAACTCTCACCTAACCAACTAAAAGCCCCTAAAACCCATCCCTTAGGAACCCCCCAACTGTTCAAGTTTTTTAGCAATCCCTAAATAAAACATGTTAAGGTAGCTTATAACAATGCCAGATAGGCACTTATTGCGCTTATTTGAAGGGTAGGCTTGCACCTGCAGACTAGAAACAAGTCATGAAGAATACTCAAATACCAAAGGAAGAGGCAGACAAATAACACATCAGGCTCAATTGTTAAGGCTATATAAGGACCCCATGAATCAAGAATATGCTCAACCCCAGACCATAAAATCTCAATCCTCAAGAAGAAGTAGTTTATCTATGTCATGCTCAAGAAGAAGTAGTTTATCTATGTCATGCACCCTTGAACTAAACCGACATTTATATACCACAAAAAACAAACAATCAAAAGAATACACAATCCATGTTTAAAAAAAATACACATTCAAGTAGATAGCTTCACTTGAAATGTTCACACTCAATATAAATTGAAAACGCAATGAGACTAGGCTTAATATCTAACATTTCACAACAACGACATACTCCTCCAATATGAATGCACAGTCAACAGCAATAATAAAGTACTAATTTATTGCAAAATTTTCCTGCCTAAGAAACTATGTACCACTCATGAAAATCAACTGCAAATAAATCAATTCAGCTGACAAAGTTAAAGAATGATAGTCAATATAGGGAACAATGATACCCTCTTCAGCACTAAGCAGCAGAAGAGGTTTTAAATAATACTCCCATCAAGCAAAAGAAGCTAATAAACCATCAAATAACAGGGACATCTAAGTATTGATACACACCAAATCAAACAATCAAAAGAAAAAAAGAGGTGCCGATCCAAGCATCTAACAGTTCCAAGCCACTACTTACCACTATGTTAGTACTAGAATTGACATCAAATCACGCAAAGAAAAATAAATAAATACAAAAACCCAAGTCCAAGACTTCTAAATCTGTCAAGACTCCAAAATAAAAGAAACACTTGTAGTCTCTCGGCTAGGTGAGGGGAAAAAAAGAATGAAATGATTGTGCTTTCTCACCATCATATTTGGATTTGGATGAATAGAAACCATCATATTTGGATTTGGATGAATAAAAACCCAAAGTACGTAATACAAGAATATGGGTCGATCTTTTTTGCTTTCCTCTGAATTTTAATGGGCAATCACAATTTCACAAAAAATATATATATAAAACCTATCAGTTTGTTTCTCACATAAACTCAACACGTTTTGGTGAGGAATGAAACCTAAAAAACAAGGGAGGGGAGGGTTCTCTTTATTTTTATTTCTTATCACTTCTCATCAAATCACTAGAACCAAAGGTAGTGTTATTGATTGACTAAGGATTAAAAAATAACAGAAGCACAAGAACCAAAGTTGAATTTTCTGAACATGCAAGCATTCCAGTAAGAAATCACAAACAAACAACTCAAAAGATAAAGGCACATCAATTAACTGGAATTTATCATAGAGCAGTTTGAAGAACAGGAGAGAATAGAAACTTACTTCCTGCAGATCATCTTGTCTTGATTGTATTTGCGAGCCAAAGCCATCAAAGAAGGCTCTATAATCCCTCCTCTAAGCCTCAATACAAGATGAAGCGTAGACTCTGAATCCAAAAAACAAAAAACAAAAAAAGTCAATTTTTTGTATCAAAACCAAGACAAATGCTTTCAATTTATAATCATAAAGACTCGATTTTGCCTACATTTGTAGAGAGAGAGAGAGAGAGAGAGAGAGAGAGACCTTTCTGGATGTTGTAGTCGGCGAGCGTTCGGCCATCTTCAAGCTGCTTTCCAGCGAAGATCAGACGCTGCTGATCCGGTGGAATTCCTGCGCAGAATCACATAAATTTAACAATCTACTGTTCATTTCTCACTCTAAATATATTCATTATACATACAAAAACACGTAAACATGTATATATATGTATAGAGAGAGAGAGAGAGAGAGAGAGAGAAGAGTTTGAGTACCTTCCTTGTCTTGAATCTTGGCCTTGACATTGTCGATGGTGTCGCTGCTCTCGACCTCGAGAGTTATCGTCTTCCCCGTTAGGGTTTTCACGAATATCTGCATCTCTCTCTCTCTCTCTCTCTCTCTCTCTCTCTCAACTTTTTTTTTCTTTGTACCGACTGCTCTACGGCTTGCTTTTTATATGACTTTTTCTAGGGTTTCAAAGGTCGGTCCACGGTTTTTTCGCGGCCCATGTTCGATTCGGCTTAAAACAACAAATTTATGGGGAAAAGGCCCACGATATGGCATGTTTGGACTCAGCCCAAAGAGCTGCATAAAAATATGGGGTTATTACAACAACAACAACAACAACGGCAAAAAAAAATTCCAAGTTCGAGTTTTATAAGAAAAATAAATTTTTAATTTTTTATCGATTTAAATTCTATTTTTTTAATTTAAATTATTTGTCTATTTTCGTTAAGTAAAATCTACTGAAAATTATTATTTTAGTCATTAAATTCAATAGAAATATACATTAAATGTCTAAAATAATCGTTTTCATTAGTTTAGTGACTAAAATATCTATTTTTCCATCAATTTAACTTAACAAAAATAGTCAAATAATTTAGATTGAAATCAAATCAAAAGTATAAGTTTTAAATTGACAAAATTAAAAGACTCCAGATTTATATTGTTGCATGGCTCAAATCCTGAGATTTTTTTTTATTTTTTTATTTTTTTATTTTTGTAATTTACCCAATATGTAAGAATATAATATAAAATAAAATTGCACTATAAATTTTCCTCTATATCCATTGTATACTTGGTAAACTTTGTACTACACAAAAAATATATATATATTTGTCTACTATATTAGAAGCTCCCATTGTCACGCATCAAATTATTAATTCCATGCTCATTTCAATGTAGCAAATTTCCTCTATATATAAAATCCTATTTCTTTTTTAAAAAATTATAAATTATTTTAATATCACCTCTAAATTTATCCATATTAATGTAGCAAAGGATTGGATCTTGGTTGATTTTTAAACAAATTAACAACTGATGTACACTAATTTATATCATTAATATAAATTTAGAGGTGATATTTTAGCAGCATTAAGCATTTTTCATTTTTTAGGCCACATTTTAAATTTGTATTGTAGTTGGGATATTGTTTAAAATATCATGTTTAATTTTATACCTAAAAGCTAAATTTTTATTTTATTGAAGAAAATAAAAATAAAAAATAAAAAAAGAGAAAAAAGAAACCCCATGTTTGCACAATTTTTATTGAACAACGCCATACGTATTAAAAGTTTGTGTCCTACCAAAACTTGTGAACAAAATTCTTGCCTGGAGTTTAAATCCATCGATAGGCTTTTAACTTAGCCTTGGTTTGGCAAATCATTTTGGCTATGTAATCACAAAAAAATAAATAAAAAAAAGCTACAAAATCACAAAAAGATAAAAAAAAAATTACGAAATTATCAAATTGACCCATACACAAATAAAAAGTTAAAAAAATATTATTTCTAAGTGAAGGGCAATTTTGTTATTCCAAAGTCAAAAAATCAAAAAAAACCAAACAAAAATACCAAATAATCAAAAAAATCTCAAGCTAAAAAAATTAATAAAACCAAAAAATCAACTAAAAGGGCAAAACCAAACGAGACGTCGCCATAGGCATCGAATGATTTATATGATTTTGTGTCAACCCGTACATCATCTTTTTCTTTGTCTTTTTTCTTTTCTATCTTTAATTTAAATATCAATACAAACTATACACCCCGGTCACCTACCAACACCATCATCGTCACTTTTCAAAATAGACAAAAATTACATTAAACAAATCAAACAAAATGCAAAATCATAGAAAATCAAAAAAGACCCATAAATATCAGAAATTATTGAGTTTCATTATTTTGACATAAATTTCAGAAATTATTGACTCAAAATTATATAATATTTTCCTCTATGTTTCATTTTATTCATTTCCTTGTATTCATCTCGCCCTTGCTCTATTCCCACCACAGCCACCACAGATCCACCCAAAGCTCCACTCCACTAGTACTATCAACCAACGTCCAAAATCACAGTAAAGTTATGAAGAGGACTTGTATAGAAAAAAGAAAAATGTTCAGAGAAAGAATATCTTAGCTCTAGAGCAACAATCATTTTACAGAAGAATTTATTGCCACAGATTGAGATATCACTGAGATGGCTAGTCCAAAGACCAGCCGCCATTGATTCCCAAAAAAGGTTTCACATAAACTTGGACAATGTTTGTTTGGATAGACATGAACTTGAAATTAGACTAATAGTCCAATAAAATTATTAATCTAATGTTTGGTTAAATAATTTAAGTACGAAACTAACAATCCCTCAGAATATATCCCACATATGATGAATTATTTAATCCCATCAGAGGGAGATGGTATATAAATTGAAAAATTAGGCCAAAGTCTAAACTATTAATCTCTCTTGATAATCTTAACTCAATCCAAACATAAGATAGCATATACAATCCAAAAGAATTCGTAATCCTATAACTATTAATCATAAAAATGCTAATCCAACCTAATCCAGTAAGGCCATGTACACCCAAATAAACATGACCTTACTCGATTACTAATCAATCCAAAAATAAACCTCGATTAGCTAAGCATAGAATGGACAGATCTTGCTGAAGAGAAAAACACCCAAGCCTTGCAGGCTAAACAACCTATTTTAAAAATAACTTCACGAGACACAAACTACATGCATCACCGAAACAGCTAAAACACTGCTGAAGAGGGATAGAATAACACTTTCAATGTTAATTGCATAAACCGAGTAGTTTAATTGTATAAATATAAGGATAGCATATTTAAAAAGCTTGAAATCCAGCATTAGAGAGCGACTCGATATCTTTCAAACTTGTGGAGCTCCAAATCATCAAAATATTGTCTAAACCATATTCAAAACTACCAAAAAAAAAACAATTTGTTCAGAACCGAACATGAAATAAAAGGAAGCAACTTAACAACCAAAACTGCAGACATGCTTGAACATAATGAGAAGAATCAGAGCCTTCTTCCCCTTCTGCCACCCTTTCGGCGAGTGCTGTCGGTAGGAATCGGAGTGACATCCTCTGAAAAAGGGCAGAATGTCAAATTAGCAACCATAGCGATGCTTAATTGTGAGTCCAAGTTTAGAAGAAGATAATGAATTTCAATTTAACTAAAATGACAATTCTGTGACTCGTGCCACAAGCTTGATCAATTTGGAATGGGCGTCCCAGTAATGAATCAAATTCACATCAATATCTTAACATTAATTCAAATACTCAATAGCAGGAACAATTGACCCTACCCAAAAGGCCAAAGAAGTATAAGTATTCAGCAATTAACAAGGAACATGATATACGAAATTCTCAACAATCGCATAAATCAAAACTAGCAAGTGAAAACAAACCACCCACTGAGTGGTCCTATTATAACCCCAAAGAAGTATAGTATTCAGCAATTAACAAGGAACATGATATACGAAATTCTCAACAATTGCATAAATCAAAGCTAGCAAGTGAAAACAAACCAACCACTGAGTGGTCCTATTATAACGGGGTTACAAACACACCCCCAAATTCTAATAGAAGTACACTAAAGCAAAAGATTTTCGTACCTATGCGACCAATTTTCATGCCTGAACGAGCAAGAGCCCTGAGTGCAGACTGGGCACCTGGACCAGGGGTCTTAGTCTTGTTCCCTCCAGTAGCCCGGAGCTTAATATGAAGAGCATTAATGCCAAGCTCCTGCAATTAACAGCAATAACTAGTAAAGAAGAAGTCCTTGACAATAACGCTTATACATACATACATGTAGAGAGGGCATGCATTAGGCTAATCACATACATTAAGAAAGATAATGAAAATATATGCCATACAGAAATGACTGGAAAAGAAAATCTACATGATATTATATTCAATCCTCCCTCCCTCCCTCCCTCCAAAAATAGCAAGGACAAGAAATTATTTTCCACCCCTCTCCCAGGATATGTTACACGGCCTCTTCAAAATAAATCAAATACCCGTGTCGGACATTTGACACTCGAACAAGGATATAGGATATGTGTCGGATACTTTTTAATAGATGCTTCTTATATAATTGTATTATTATATGTACATATTGTTTTATAATTGCTATATATTTTTTTGACAATATAAGTTGCATATAACACCAATTTATCTTGCATACTTGATTAAAAATATAACATTTTTTTGACTATTCCGTATACCCTTGTTTATGGTTTGATGCGTCCGACATCTAGATACATATCAGCACCCAGCACCCAGCACCCAACACCCATACCCGAGTCCATGTAATATAATGTATTTAATGCATCAAAATACATTCAATCATAAAACACAAAAAAACAAATGGCTAAAGACCTTGCATCGTTGTGAAACATCTTGTGCTGCAAGCATGGCAGCATATGGTGAAGATTCATCTCTGTCAGCCTTCACCTTCATACCACCTGCACCAAGGTAAAGCATAAAAAGCCATGTCGTAGAACTGCGGATAAATAATAGAAAACATAAACATATGTCTCTCATAATCTCATTACAATTTACAAAAAAAGCGCATCCATTAACAGTGAGAAACAACTTAATCAAGATGCCACCAAGTAAAATAGGGATCATAAGATTTTATAACTTAAATTCTGCAATCTGCATATATTTAAAAAAGTTGTTTCACAAAAATAAAATTTGTTAAATGTCCAACTAATACAGTCCTCAAAAACAAAAACTGTTTAGCAACCAAGGTACAGATGATCTAATATGGTATCCACTCCAACATGACAATTTTAAACAACCGTAGCTGAAATATCAAAAGCCACTTGAAGAGAATAGACATAAACTAGTAAATCATACCAGTAATGCGAACCAGGGTTTCTCTTCCTGACAAATCAGTCACATGCTGTAACACAAACATTGCACTAATAAGTAATCAAGCCACAGACAGCTTTAATGATAAGAAAATAATGTTACCATACTTACAATGAAGGTGTCATTAAAAGACGCAAAAATGTGGGCCACACCAAACACAATCTCCCCATCTCGTACACTGGGACCAAGAGTCACAGTCTCCTCCTTAGGTTCCCTGACCTTTCTCCTCGACTATGAAATCACAACAGCAACGTGAAACTAAGTCTAAGCATCAAAACTCAAATATGGTATTGATTATTAAACTATTGACCAATCTGATTGCATAGTGAGCTAAACCTTAATTTCAAACTAAAGCCATAAATATATGATGCTACCCACCATAAATTGTATCTACTTTTCAAGCTAAAGACAGGATTTCATTCTACAAAAGAATGTGAAAAAAATTTGCTTCCTTTTTCTTCCCTTCTATAAATGAAAATAAGGATAAAATGAAGATTCAAAAAATCCTTTTTTCTTCAGCACAAACATCACAATTAGGGGCAAAAAAGCAGCAGAACCATAATTTGGCCATAACAGAATGCAGATGTTCGAGATACAACTTAGATACAGTCAGCAAAATCAAGCATTTTAAAGAATTACAGCATCTGGTGTGCATGAAAGTGTATTTAAATATATAATATGTGCATGTATATAGCTATAGCATTGATAGAACAATGGCAAATTCGTCGATTTTATTCAATATTCCTAAAGTAAATGGAAAAAAGAACAGAAAAGAAAAAAATAATTTCTGGATCTGATTAGAGTATTGTTTTTGGCTCTGAAAAATGAAAAATAAAAACAATAAAAAGACAATTTTTTGCCCTCGTTTTATTACATTTTCACAGTAAACAAACAGAGATTTAGGTCTCAGTTCAGGAAAAACAAAAGTTCATGATCAATCTGATTGCATGACGAGCTAAACAAGTTCTCAGATCGAGAGAGAGAGAGAGAGAGAGAGAGAGAGAGAGAGAGAGAGACAGAGAGACAGAGAGACAGAGAGAGATTACCATGGCTGCGAATGAATCTGAGAGAGAAAAACGAAGAGAGGAAAGGACTTCAGCTTGCGGAGCTTTGTAAACCCTAGCTGGTGACGCGCAGTGAGACGTATCAGCCACTTTTATAGCTAGGGTTGCTGATCTACTATCTACTGTGTATATTTAAATACCGAAAGTACCCCAATCGTTTTTCTCAATTACGGGCGTGCCCCCTGCTAATAACTATGATTTGATAATAAAAACAAAGACAAATTACAACCACAATTAGGGGTGTGCATAATCGCTGAAACTGTTAAAATCGTACTGAGTCGCATCATCAATGCAAATTCGTTATTATTTGCCAATCGAACCGCCAGTTTTTGGTAAGAAAAATGAAAAATTCTAGTGACACTTTTATCAATCCGTCGGTTTCTATTTTTCTTGCAAACCGCACCGACCCGCACCGCTATTAAATCATGTTTTATAAGATTCTAAAAATTCTTTTTTACTTAAGTTTGCTTGTTGTTCTATACCTTAGAATATAGTATTACATTACTGTCGAGGGAATTCAAGATGTCAGTAATCCAAAATAAAGTTGGATTCCAATTCACTTTTCAATTTTTTTTTTTCTAGCCATGTTGCAAACTTGCATCAGCTCACTTTTCAATCTAAATACTTTTCAACAGTAAACATTTTCAATATATTGTAAACCCTGAATGATATTAATTTTATGTATTGTATTTGATTATTGTACCTTCCAAAGATGCTTGTAATGAACTAATGGCATAGTCGTTGATATTATCATGTTGTTGCTACACTAGCTGCATCAGAAGAAAGTTTCGCAAGATGCTTAACATCACGGTATCTCTCGTCTTTTTTTTACTCTTTGATTTAAGTTTTGTAATTTGAATTATATTTTTTATAAACCGCCAATCCGCCCGAACCACCAAGGCAAATCCGCCATTATTTGCCAACCGAACCGCCGGTTTTTGATAAGGAAAACGGCAAATTCTAATAACACTTTATCAATTCGCCACCCGCCATACGGTTTCTATTTTTCTCTCAAACCGCACCGACTCGCACCGCGCACACCCCTAACACAACAACCAAAAAAATAAATAAATAAATAAAAATCCCAATTTTTAGCATGTTTTGTAATTTAAACTCTAGGGTTTTAATTTTGATAATTAAAATTTTGGAGTTTTTTCATAATCTAAGATCCCGTCCATCTCTGTTTCATAAAGTAACGGAGAAAGTCATTTTTGACACCAAAACCAACCCAAAATAACACCGTTTTTTATTAGCCCCATATAAAAGGCCCAAAATCTTTGATTTCATCAATTAGGGCTAAACTTTGCCCCCAATTTCTTTGATTTCATCGATTAGGGCAAAAGGGAAGACGAATCCAGAGCGGGATGAAGCTTTATTTTCAGCGATTGCGAAATACGAGTGAAGGAAACAGTTAGGATAGAAAAAATTATAGTGAATCGGCTCGTTGCAGTTGTGGATTGAGAGCGAAGATCCGAACTTCATGGACTCATGCGAACCCAGCTAGAATGTTTCTTGGTTGTCCAAATTATGGAGTAAGTTTTCCACTCCCGTGAATAATATGAAATTTGTTTATATTTTTGTTCCGTAAAACCTAGCTTTGATTAGTAATTTTAAATTTATTTATTTGTTTATTTTTATTTTTTTAGAAAAACGGGGCTTATGGCTTCTTCTCTTTGTATGATCCACTCACTTGTCCTCGTGGTAGACAATTCTTGCCAAAGTTGGTGCATAAGGTTGCAAGCTTAGAAGAAAATGGTAACTGAGATTACAAGATTGGAGGAGCTTATTCAAACTTATCATAGTAGACAGAAATGAATTGTAGCTGGATTGATAGTTGCAGTGATTGTAATTGGAATGTTAACAACGAGTAATTAGGGAATGTAGGTTAGTTAGTTAGTTAGTTAGCAGTTATGGTTTAGGAAATATAATGGCAACTATGCACTTATCAATTTGAACTTAATATATGATTTTGAATGAAATGAGAATTCATTGTTTTGTTTTTAATGTGTTTTTGGATCGTGGTAATGTTTGTTTGGTTGTCTAGATTTTGTAATGAAGTTTATGCATTTGTTTTGCCAATGCTCTGAATGTGTTTGACAAAATGTCCAAGTGAAGGGAAATTGAAAAGAAGCCAAGCATGAACCTGTTCCAAAGTAATAAACACCACAAACCAAACCAATATACACCAAGCATGAACCAGATTACAAAAGAAGCTATTGTTCAACCTGTTCCAAACCAATGGCCCTGTTTGGTAGGGCTTATTTCCAGCTTATTTCAGCTTTTAACTTAATCTAAGCTATTTTGATGTATTTGGTTCAGTTTAACAATACAGCTTATAACTTTTTGTAAGTCAAAAATCAACTTATTCTTTGAGTGGGGGAGGAGAAGCTTAATTTATAAGTCAAAAATCAGCTTATATTCACAGCTATAAGCTATAAACTGTTAGGCTATAAGTTATAATCACTTTCCCACAGCTCTACCAAACAGGACCAATATACAGCACAAACCAAGTATATATAAAAAAAAAAAACTAGTAACTTGTCAATCCCATTACAAACCAAGCATGTATAATAACCATCCAACTTGTCAATCACATTACAAACCAAGCATGTGTTGGAAAAATTGTGTATTATAGACTTATTTTAGGCCATCTTTGAGCCCAAAATTGAGTGGGCCCCGAACATCGTTGGGGGCAGGTCTGAAGAGGTGACATATTCCTTGCCACGTGACAAGTCATACGGTGAAGACGGTTCATCAAAACCATTTATGAGTGAATGGGAAGTTGATGTTATTTTCGGGTTCGAGGAATGGACATTTAAAGATTTAAATATAGGTTTCCTTTTATTAGGTTGTCCCACATTGAAACTTTAAGAGAGCTTTTTTGTGTATATAAGCTCTGGACTACAACACTTAAGTTGGGCTCCAAGGGACACCCCAAGTTTGTAGAAGGGAGAAGTTATAGACAAAGTGAACCTTAGCCCAAACCACCATACGCGTGCTGCTGCCGCCGTCTGTCCGGCCGTGCCAGGTGTGGGTTGTGGGTCAGGTCGGTTCTTGTATTAATTTTTTGGACGAAATTCATTTGAATTTAAATTTTTGTCCAAACAAACCTTTTCCTATCTATATTCCAACAGTTTTAACTGCTCTAAAAACAGTTTTAAAACTGCCAAATTGAACCTAACAAATTTTTCAGTCAGTCCACACAATTTTTCAAACTGTTCAAAACCAGACAGATTCAAAATCTAGACAGTTTTGTTGCAAATCTGTTTAAATTTTGAATGACATCTATTCAAACAGTATTCACATCTGTTCATTCAAATTTTGGAACCTGTTCAAACAGCAGTGTTTGTCTATAAATACCTATCAATTCTAGCAGTCTTGGTACCGAAAAAACAGTCTCAAAAATTTTCTTTTGCTGTCCAAATTTTTATCTTTGGTGCATTATTCTTCATATTAGTTTTAGAATAAAATTCAGAAAGTTAGAACACAGGTTTGGTTCGCCGTACAAATTGTTTGGAGTGCTACTACAATTTGTGAAGATCATTGTATCCTGGGAGATAGATGCCACATAACCGTAAGCACCGTAGCAGGGCGAATCTGTCTTAAGAACAAAGTGTTGCACACTCGACTTGGTCTTTTATTTTTTATTTGGTTCGACAAAATAAATTCTGTAAGTTTTTATTTTATTTTGTTTGATTTAGTTTCAATTTATTTTATTTACACAGAAGATTGTTCCAACAATCTTAAGACAGACTCGAATTATTCTATTTACAGAATTTTTCATTTGTTTCCCTTTCTCTTTCTTCTTTTACAAAAATTATTTTCTATAGATTTACAAAATAATATTCTGGTTGGAAAAACAAATAGTGATTACATGTTATTTGACAGATAGTAGTAATATACTGTCTATTTTCTTTAACAACTAGTAGTATTATACTGATGTCATTAATAATTCAGAATATTTATTTGTGAAATTTTGTTAGAAATTAATTTTAGTTTTTAGAAATTTTTTTCTGAGTGTTCATTAATTAAAATTTTGTTTCAATTTTTTAATTATTGAAGTGTTACAAAAATTTAATTTTCTGTGTGGAATTAATTTGGTTAAATAAAATTTTATTTTATTTCAAATTAATTGAAAATAAAGTTACATTCTTGTTTCTTTTATTTTTATAGAATTTAATTCTATGAATTTGGTTTAATTTTCTTTATAGTATAAATTCTAATTATAATTTTGTTTTATAATTTAGAATTCATGGCTACTGAAACAAATGCCCAAACAAGTACTAGTGTGGTTGCTACAATTGCGCCAACCCCCTCTCATGTTGTGACAGTACCGGTAAATCACGGTGAGAAACTAGAGAAGTTTTCTGGAACTGATTTTAAAAGATGGCAACAGAAAATGTTGTTCTATCTTACAACTCTAAACATGGCTCGTTTTCTCTGTGAGGATACTCCTACTTTGAAAGAGGATGAAATCGACCGGCAAGTAGTTGCTGCGATTGATGCTTGGAAACATGCCAATTTCCTTTGCCGGAACTACATCTTGAACGGACTTGACAACACATTATACAACGTCTACAGTCCTATCAAGACAGCAAAGGAACTTTGGGAGTCTTTGAAGAAAAAGTACAAAACAGAAGATGCTGGCTCAAAGAAATTTGTGGTTGGCAAATTCCTAGACTTTGTGATGGTTGATTCTTAGACTGTGATCAGCCAAATTCAAGATCTCTACCTCATTCTGCATGACATTCACGCAGAAGGCATGTCTCTCAGTGACTCCTTCCAAGTTACAGCCTTAATTGAGAAATTACCACAAGGCTGGAAGGAATTCAAAAATTACCTCAAACACAAGTGCAAGGAAATGTCTTTAGAAGAATTAATTGTGCATTTGAGGATTGAGAAGGACAATCGCAATTCTGAAAAGCGGGTTGGTAAGCATCCTATGAAGTCTAAGGCAAATGTGGTGGAACATGCTTCAAAAACCAAAAAATGAAAGTCTTCTGGAGAAAGTTCATCACAAGGCTCTAAAGGGGAGGAAAATAAAAAGTACAAGTTTAATGGCAAATGTTACATCTGTGACAAAGAGGGACATCGGACCAAAGATTGCCATAGTAAAGGCAAAAACAAAACAAGAACAAGCAAGAAGCATGTTCAAACCCATATGACCGAAGTGGACAATATTTCCAATGGTGTAGATGACATCAATCTTTCTGCAGTTGTTTCCGAGGCAAATCTTGTCGGAAATCCTAAAGAATGGTGGGTGGACACTGGTGCTACTCGCCATATCTATGCTGACAAAAAGAGGTTCACATCTTATTCTACAGTGGACAATGATGAACAACTTTTTATGGGTAACTCCTCAACTTCCAAAGTTGAAGGACACGGGAAGATTGTTCTGAAGATGACATTTGGAAAGGAACTCACTCTCAACAATGTGCTGCATGTACCGGACATTCGCAAGAATCTTGTTTCCGGATCTTTATTGAGTAAGAATGGGTTTAAACTAGTGTTTGAGAGTGATAAATTTGTACTTACTAAGAATAGGATGTATGTAGGAAAAGGTTACATGTTTGATAGCCTTTTCAAGATAAATATAATGACCGTTGTACCCTCAGTTATTAATAAAAATGCATCTTCTTCTTACTTGCTTGAGTCTTCAAATTTATGGCATGGTAGACTAGGACATGTTAATTATGGATCTTTACATAGATTAATTAATATGGAATGTTTACCTAAATTTGACATTGATTCAAATCATAAATGTGAAATTTGCGTTGAGGCAAAATTATCTAAAACTCCTTTTCATTCAATTGAAAGAAGTACGGAACCACTTGAATTAATTCATAGTGACATTTGTGATTTTAAATCAATTCAAACTAGAGGTGAGAAAAAATATTTTATCACTTTCATAGATGACTATACTAGATATAGTTATGTTTATTTAATTCGAACCAAGGATGAAGCTTTGAAAACTTTCATTCAATATAAGAATGAAGTTGAAAATCAACTTGATAAGAAGATTAAGAAACTTAGAAGTGATAGAGGTGGTGAATATGAATCACCTTTTGGTGAGTTTTGTAAAGAATATGGAATAATTCATCAAACCACCGCTCCTTACTCACCTCAGCAAAATGGAATTGCTGAAAGGAAAAATAGGACTTTAAAAGAAATGATGAATGCCATGTTAATAAGTTCTGGATTACCTCAGAACTTGTGGGGGGAAGCAATACTTTCTGCTAATTATATTTTAAATGAAGTACCCCGAAAAAAAGTGAATCAAACACCTTATGAAATGTGGCATGGAAGAGTACCATCCTACAAATACTTAAAAGTGTGGGGGTGTTTAGCTAAAGTGGCTATTCCTAGTCCTAAAAAGACTAAGATGGGTCCTAAGACCATTGATTGCATTTTCATTGGTTATGCCAAGAATAATAGTGCATATCGGTTTTTGATAAGAAATCAGAACATACCAAAATGCATGTAAATACTATTATTGAGTCTCGAAATGCATCATTCTTTGAACATGTATTTCCAAATAAGACTGGACAAGAGACTAGTACTAATAAAAGATCTTTTGATGCTATTACTAGTAATGATCAAGAACATGATCAAGAGCAAAAGTTAGATCAAAATGAGGAAGAGGAACCTAGGCGTAGTAAACGTGCTAGAACCTCAAAATCTTTTGGTCTAGATTTTCTAACATATTTGTTAGAAAATGAGTTTTTAACTTTTGAAAAGGCTATGTCCAGTCCTGAAGCTCCTTTATGGAAAGAAGCTGTCAATAATGAAGTTGAATCCATCTTGCAAAATCACACTTGGGAATTAGTGGACTTACCATCAGGTTGTAAACCTCTTGGGTACAAGTGGATTTTCAAAAGAAAAATGAAAGCAAATGAATCAATTGAAAAATACAAGGCAAAACTTGTGGTTAAAGAGTATAGACAAAAAGGTCTTGATTACTTTGACATATACTCACCGGTTACTAGAATAACATCCATTAGAATGCTAATTGCCATTGCATCGCTATACAATCTAGAAATTCATCAAATGGATGTGAAAATTGCTTTCTTAAATGGTAAGTTAGATGAATAAATTTACATGGAACAACCAGAAGGTTTTTCTGTTACAGGAAAAGAAAAGAAAGTTTGTAAACTGGTTTAATCATTATATGGTTTAAAACAAACGCTAAAGCAATGGCACGAGAAATTTGACAAGGCAATGTGTAACATGCCCGGGGGGTACCCGCACGCGTTAAACAGTTCGGACTCCCGAGATCTCTTTGATCTCAAGTTTCACGAGTGCAATGTGAAACATAGATGAGAGTCCAGATTTGGCAACTTTTATTGAAAATCCATTTTATTGCAATTTTGTCAAAAATGGACTGCGTCATCAGATCTTAGAGTCGCCACCTAATATTTTGGGAAATTAGGAAACCCATGACTCGGTGTCAAGGCCACTGTTCGTCGTAACCAAGGATGCTTGGCTCGGAACCTTAGGTATGAGAGGGGAATGTCAATAATGAGCACCCCCGCTCACCCGATCAAAGATCGGCCTCTACTAAACCATGATATGACTTTTTATTTTCTTTATATGTTCATGTTCTGATTATTGAATAAATCCTAAAATTTACTATGAACATACAAGTATAGACTAGTTTGCTCAAATTGGAACAATTCAATTTCATGTTTGTTTTTCGAAAAGGGTTTGAATCTGCCACTTGACAAAGTGGGCTTAAAGTTTGTGAATTTGCCACTGCAAAGTGGGCTTAAAACACATTTATTGAATTATTCCAATCTAAGCAACAAGCCTTCATCCACAGGCATTCATACAGTTTATCACTTAAGCAAATAGCCACATGGTAGGATGCTAAGCATAATAAGAAAATCACACACAAAAGGGATGCTAAAGCATAAAAACTCACAGATTGTCCGACGTCCCTCGAACAACTACAAAACAAAGTTAGTAAAATATGCATGATCTTATATACAGAATCCTAATGCAATTCACTCATGAGATGCACTAAAGATTCGGCTTCTAAAATATGGCATGTGAATCATCTCAAGAACATGAGATAGCGCATAGAATCACAGAAGAATTGATTAAATCCACACATGTAAATGTAGCCGAATCTTAATGCATGAGACATAAATGTAAAGTATGGATATGCATGACATGTCAGATATATACATACACACAGTTAGGGAAAGCGATTAAAGAATGGGATAGAAAGAAGCGAGGTGGGGGAATTATTACAATACTTGAATTATTACAGATCCGAATGAGGGAGAGAGGAGAATAATAAAATAAAATAAAATCTCACAACACTCAAAATAAAAATAAAATAAACAACTTCATCACTGGCACATGTCACTCCTTTTCGTATGTCTCGGGTTCCGCAACATCGCATGATTCACATTTTCTAGGTTCAAGCGGCAAACCAAGGAACGGATTTGAAATCTGACTAGCATGGCTTATTGGGAAACCACTATTGGATGATGTGCAAATTTCCTGAGAGTGTAGAGAGAGAAAGAGTGACTATCTCCTCTTTAGAACCTCGGAGTTGTACCTCGCATGCTACATTATATCATTCATCCACTCGCCACCTTTTCTCTCTCTTCAAAGATGCAATCCGAGAGAGAGAGAGAGAGATAAGAGTGTGGGTGTGTGCCGTGTGTGTCTGTATGGTGTGTGTGTATGGAGTGGGTGTATGGGTGTGTGTTAGAGAGAGAGAGCAGCCTAGGAATCTAGAGAGAGAGAAGAGAGCTGGGTTTGGTGTATGCCGTGTGTGCGTGTCTCCTCGAGCTGCTGCTGCTGTGATGTGGTGCCTCCCGTGGCTGCTACTACTGCGGCGTGGTGATGGCAGCGGTGGTGTCTGTGGCAGTATGCATGGTGTATGGGTTGTGTCTCTAGGTGTCTCACCGTGTGTGTGTGTAGTGTGTGCCTCTGTCAAAACCGTGTGTGTGGGTGATGAGTGTGTGTATTGAATGGTGGGTCTGTGTCAATGGTGTGTGTGTGTGCTGGGTGTGTGCCCGTGTGCATGTGTGATGGGGATGGTAGTGTGTGGTCTCCTCTCTCTCTCTACCCGTGTGTATGTTGTGTGTTATGTATAGATGGGTGGTCTGTCCATGATGTGTGTGTGCTGGGTTGTGTTTCAGCCGTGTGTATCTGTGTCTATCCTATGTGCCGTGTGATCTCCATGGGTGTGTGTGTGTGAGCTGCTGCTGTGTGATGTCTCTGGGTGTGTGGTCTCCTGTTAGGTGTGTTTAGTGTGGAGTGCTATCAGTCCCCGTGTGTGTGTGCCTGAGTGTGTATGTCTATGATGTGTGTGGAGTGAGTGTGTGTAAGTGATGTGTTATACCGAGAGGGAGAGGTGATGGGTGTGTGTGTTATGCCGAGAGGGAGAGAGAATTGTGTGTGTTCTGCTACCGAGAGGGAGAGGTGATGGGTGTGTGTGTGTCCTTATATTTTTTTTAGAGAGAGAGAGAGATGGTGTGTATAGATGCTCGGTCTCTCCCCCCTCAATCCTTTCTCTTATCTCTCTTTTTTTTCTTTTTCGTTTTTGCCCACTCTCACCTGCTCCCCCTTTTTGAAAATACTCTCCACCTTTTCTCTCATTACAATATCTAAAAACAATAATATCACTCCTCCACTCAACTTTCAAACCCCACTCCAGCACACCCCCTCCTCATGATACATGCCACTTCCTTCTCTATGATTAGATTCTCAGCACACATGGATGGATCCTTTCTTTTTTTGTATTATATTTCTTCTTTTTTATGTTTTTTTATTTTTTTTATTTTCTTTTATTTATAAAATATTTATCAATTTATGTAAAACACACCTAAACATATATACACACACATAAAATTATAAAATATTATACAATAACACAAGTTAATAATTTGGCCAAAATGAGTGAGGTTTAGAATTAAAATTTCAATTTGATTTTTTTTTTTTTTTTTTTTTTGAGGGTGGTCAAAACAAAGTACCCAAGTCTTAGGGCTGGTCAAAATGGGGTGTCTACACAATGATGTCAAATGGTTTTAAAATTAATGAGTGTGACAAATGTGTTTATATTAAAAACACAAACAAAGGTTATGTCATTGTATGTCTTTTATATACATGATATGCTCATCATAGGTAGTAATAATGATATGATTAAAACTACTAAGAAAATGTTGAGTAAACATTTTGACATGAAGGACATGGGCATTGCTGATGTAATTCTTAGTATGAAAATTACCAAAACATCATAAGGATATGCTTTGTCACAATCTCATTACATTGAGAAAATACTTGACAAATTCAGCAAAGATGATGACCATCTTGCTAGAACACCTGTAGATGTTAATTTGTTTCTTTCTAAGAATGTACAGGAAAATATTTCTTAATTAGAGTATGTCCAAATTATTGGAAGCTCAATGTACTTGATGAGCTGCACTCGCCCGAATGTAACTTATGTAGTAAGTAAATTAAGTAGATATACAAGTAACCCAGGAGTAGAACACTGGAAAGCAATTATAAGGGTTCTTAGATATCTCTGATTTACTCGTAACATTAGGCTGAATTATACTAGATATCCAGCAGTACTGGAAGGTTACTGTGATGCAAACTGGGTATCGGATACAAGAGACTCAAAGTCCACCAGTGTGAATTTTTACTCTTGGTGGGGCAGCTGTATCTTAGAAATCTTCTAAACAGACTTGCATAGCTAGGTCTACTATGGAATCAGAATTCATAGCTTTAGATAAAGCTGGGGAAGAAGCAGAATGGCTTCGCTACTTTCTTGAAGATATTCCAATGTGGCCAAAACCAGTGCCTGCTATATGCATATATTGTGATAGTCAATCAGCAATAGGTAGAGCATAGAGTCATATGTATAACGGTAAGTCTCGATACATTCGTCGTCAACATAATACCGTAAGACAACTACTCTCTAATGGAATTATTTCCATTGAATATGTGAAGTCTAAAGACAACATAACGGATCCACTAACCAAAGGGTTAGCAAGAGAGCTAGTTGAGAATTCATCGAGGGGAATAAGACTAAAGCCTATTAAATAAGAGTTACCACAACGGTAACCCAACCTAGTTGACTGGAGATCCTAAGATCTAGGTTCAAAGGGACAACTGAGTTGTGAATGATTCAGAAGGATCACTGGGGAGTCCAACTCCTACCCATTTCTAGGATGAAATAGTGATGTCTGCAGTGTTTTAGGTTAAGTAAAATTTTAATGATTCTTATATCTTGGTACACCTAGTGGAGTATGGCAGGATACTTTTCATAAGAATCACCTATGTGAGTGTGAACTGGACTGGTTCTATGAGATTTGTGAAAGGCTATAATTCTCTAGAGCACTCGTAAGAGACAAGCTGTTCAGGGCCAAAATGAACACAATAGTGAGAACTAAACTGTGTCTGAGGATATACTGTGCGAGTTCTATTATCTTGATTTACTCAAACGGCTAAACAGTTCAAGACATCATGTTCACTGGTTAGCTAGTAAATCCGATAGTGTCTCGCAAGGGAAGGTTCAAAGCGAAAAGCTACCTATCCTATGCAGAATATTTTCAATTTCTGTACTCTTTGTATTTAGATCATGTTGTTGTATTTTCTCTCGGTCAAATTCCATTCATGTGAGGGATTGTTGGAAAAATGGTGTATTATAGGCTTATTTTGGGCCATCTTTGAGCCTAAAATTGAGTGGGCCCCGAACATCGTTTGGGGCAGGTTCGAAGAGGTGACGTGTTCTTTACCACGTGGCAAGTCATATGGTGAAGACGGTTCGTCACAACCATTTATGAGTGAATGGGAAGTTGACGTTGTTTTCGGATTTGAAGAATGGATATTTAAAGATTTAAATGTGGGTTTCTTTTTATTGGGTTATCCCACATTGAAACTTTAAGAGAGCTTTTTTGTGTATATAAGCTCTAGACTACAACACTTGGGTTGGGCCCCAAAGGGAAACCCAAGTTTGTAGAAGGGAAGAGTTATGAACAAAGTGAACCTTAGCCCAAACCACCACATGCGCGCGCGCCGCCATTCGTCCGGCCGTGTCGGGTGTAGGTTGTGGGTCGGGTTGGTTCTTATATTAATTTTTTGGACGAAATTCATTTGAATTTTCAATTCAAATTTGAATTTAAATTTTTGTCCAAACAAACCTTTTCCTATCTAAATATTCCAACAGTTTTAAAACTGCCAAATTGAACCCAACAGATTTTTCAGTCAGTCCACACAGTTTTTCACACTATTCAAAACTGAACAGATTGATAACCGTCCAGACAGATTCAAAATCTGGACAGTTTTGTTGCAAATCTGTTTAAATTTTGAATAACATTTGTTCAAATAGTATTCACATCTGTTCATTCAAATTTGGAACCTGTTCGGACAACAGTGTTTTTCTATAAATACCTATCAATTCCAGCAGTCTTGATACCGGAAAAACAGTCTCAAAAATTTGCTTTTGCTGTCCAAACTTTTATCTTTGGTGCATTATTCTTCATATTAGTTTTAGAATAAAATTTAGAGAGTTAGAACACAGGTTTGGTTCGTTATACAAATTGTTTAGAGTGCTACTACAATTTGTGAAGATCATTGTATTTTGGGAGATAGACGCCACATAACCGTAAGCACCATAGCGGGGCGAATCTGTCTTAAGGATAGAATGTTATACACTCAACTTGGTTTTTTATTTTTCATTCGGTTTGACAAAATAAATTCTGTAAGTTTTTATTTTATTTTGTTTGATTTAATTTCAATTTGTTTTATTTACACAGAAGATTGTTCCAACAGCATGTACAATAACCATCCAACATGTCAAAACCACTGATGTCGAGTAAATTGTTCCAAATACATAATTTGCCTTTAATCCCATTACAAAAAAATTAAAAATCAAAAATTAAAAAAAATAGTAAATATAAAACAAAGTAAAAAAACATAAATGGTTCAAGTGACATGACCATTACAAAAAAGAGCAGTTCATAATCCCATCATTCACAATATTTAGTTGACCATGTCTCTATTAACACTAGCTTGACTACCTATGGCTTCTTCAACTTCATCCCTTCTTATGGTTACTATTGGTGTTGATCTCCTCTTTCTTGTAAATCTGAAAAGGTGGGGAAGGGGAGAACAATCATTTTCTGCATAAGCTTTTGCTGGAGATTGCGCACAATCATCCAAATCTGATCTTTATCCGTCGGCCTTATGGTCATTATTGAGGCCTTGGCCCTCCACCGGGTTACGAAGTCAGAAAAACTCTCCTTAGGCTCCTGCCTAGTCGTCTCGAGATCACGGGTTGTGATCTCGATCTGCGTATTATAGGAGTACTGAGCGACAAAAGCCTCGGCCATCTCATCCCAATTCCTCTTAACATCGTCTTTCAGTTTCGCGTACCAGATGGCCGCCACACCCGACAGGGTCCGGCCAAACAATGAAAGCTTCTGTAGTCTGATGAGGCCCATCGGCCTTAGTATGTCCGAAAACAAACGGAGATGCACCATGGGATCCCCAGACCCATCAAAACGATCGATTTGTGGCATCTTGAACTGATCTGGCAGCGTCACAGCCGCGTCGGTATACCCGTCCTCAATGTCTGGGATGGACTTCACACCCTGAGATTTCTTGAACAGCTTCTTAAGCTTGCTCAACTTCAATGTTGTAGGGTTCATCTCGAACTCAAAGGGAGAGTCCGGTTGATTGATAGGAGTGGGTGCCTTGGATAGTTGAGGTAGAATCGGGGGCAGAGTCGGCCCTGTCGGGATGTCTGTATCCTCCTGGATATTCTGAACATTTGGTGTCTCCCCGGGTATTGGATCTCTTGGTAGGGGAGGGGCTTGATGTGAGGCTGATACTCCGACTTGCTGCTGTAGCTGGGTAATTAGCTCTGCCCGCTGGGTCATAACCGCAGCCTGCTGTTTGGAAAATTCCGCTTGGCGGACAGCATCTTGCTGCATGAGTTTCATACTTTCCTGCATCTGACGCATCATTGCCTCCATCTCTAACGTGTTCTGCTGATCCATCTGACTGACTGGTATATCTATCCCTGCAGTAGAAACTGAGACCTCAGCCTGATTGTTCACTGGTGGGGTGGATAAGGGTCACTGATCTAGTAACTGCTGAACTGGTGATCTGTACCTGACTGGCCTTTTTACCCTGCCTCTGGCAAAGGAACACTGATTTGCCCTTGAACTAAATCTCTGACCTGACAAAGTCTATCAACACAAGTCCAATGAACCTCGGGGGATATCGGAGCCTTCTGAAGCTATGGTTCCAAGACTACCTAGCAAAAGAGAAAACAGACAACATCTCAGCGCATTTTTGCCAAAACAGATATGAGCGTAGCTGAATAACAGTGCTCTCTACCAAATTCTGCCCAAAAGTCCGCCTGTAAACTGATACCCTCAGGTAAAACTGATTCCCAAATACTGATGCCCGCAGGCCTGATACCCAGACTTGCAAACTGTTACATGCATTCCTGTAGAGGCACACTCTAAGAGCACATAACAAGCAAATGAAAGCCAAAACACCCCTATATTGGGGTAGGGTTTCCCTGTCCTAGTTTCGTCAAGAACTAGGGTTTCACTACGCACACAGCGGTTTCAAACAACCTATATCGGGTAAGCAACCTGTCCTAGTTTGGAATGGTCACTACGGATTCCGAATATGCACTAGGTCGAATGGTCAAAAGGGTGCCCCGGTAAAACCGGGGTTTGTGTTTCCATACTGGCAGAGCCCGTAACTGGTAAGCCTTATGGCACGCAGCCTCTGGCAAACCGCTCAGGAATAGCAGATGGCAAACACGGTGTCCTAGGCGCACCAATGCACATGCAATACAAAGAAACACATAAGTGTAGTCAAAACAAGATACCATGAGTTCGAGTCAAGCTCTCTAAATCTCCCCAGCAGAGTCGCCAGAAACTGTAGACGTCCCTGAACGCCCTGGGAGGATGATGTCTCGTTCTGTTCATTTTGGGCTCACTACAGTTCGGACTCAAATTGTCACGGTTCTTAATCTGAACCAAAGAATCCAAATCCGGCAAATCGTTTTGAGAAAATAGATTTTTTTGAAAGAAGTGCCAAACATGGACTGCTTTGCCAGATACAGAGTCGCCACCTAAATATTTTATTTTTGGGAAATTTAGGAAACCCTGACTCGTGCCTAAGGCCACGTGTCCGTCATCACCAAAGTTGCCTCGGCTCGGGAACTTGGGTACGATTGGGGAAGGTCACTTCGTGAGCACCCCCGCTCGCCCGATCAAAGATCGGCCTCTACTAACCATGATATCTAGTTTTGAAAACATTACGCGTTCTTATTCTGGTTATTAGCCTAGATTTACTATGTGATGCGCACAACATACAAGTATAGACTGGGTCGCCTGAATTGGAACAAAACATTTCATGTTTGTTTTTGAAAAGATGGTTTGCTACTCGCAAGTAGGCTTAAAAATGAAGATTTTGCCACCCTCGGGTGGGCTTAGAAAAGATGGTTTTGCCACTATCTAGTGGGCTTAAAACTCACAGTTGATGATTTGTTCCAATCTAAATAACCCAACCTTCACCCACAGACACTCAGGCAGTTATATCACATAAGCATATAGCCTCATGGTAAGCATGCTATCATGGCAGTCACTCACACGCATGCAAGTATGCTAAAGCATAAAAACTTACCGAGTAATCCAAGCCAAAACAGAAGCTATGTTAGAAATCCATGCATGATCCTAACTATACAGAGATGCCTAATGCAACACACGCAAAAATGCAACTATAGCAGGCTCGACTATTCTAAAGATGGCATGTGGAATGCTACAGCTAACAAGTATTCAACTCGGAATTGAAATACAATGCAGTGAGTTATGATGCGCCGAGCCCGGTGCATGCAAGACAGATGAATGAATGCAAACATGCTATCATACTGTACGCTAATTGAAACATGCCCTAATCTAATCATCATAAGCTGGTAAATAAAAGGGAGAAAGACGTGGGGTTGGAAGACATACATCACACACACACACACTTATTACAACATTGCCCTCGCTCGGAGGGTCCAAATAAATAATATACAATCCCAAATAAATAGTACAGTCCGAATAAGTACAAAACCCTAATTAATTAACAAATTAACTAAGGAAAGCAGTAAATAAGCATGCAAGCTCATGGACTGCCTCAGCTCTGTTCCGAATAATGAATGATGCATGCTTGAGTTGCCTTGCGCGGAAATCCATTGCGATGCCCCAATTAGCCTCTGTTTACAATTAAGCTCGGAATATTGCACGAAGCTCCAAAAGACTGCCGGTTTCTGATTAGCTGCAACAGAGAGCAAGAAAGGGGCATGGCAAAGTATTTTCACATATGTATGCTTGCCTCGATCCTCGTGCCACCAATCACGCATCCCAATGCATGATGGCCGAGGAGTCGAATTGCACGACTCAATGTGAAATGAATGCATATGAAAACACAACAAGACCTAAACTCCATCACGGTTAATCCGGAGTGTCGGCGACTGGGAATTGAGACACGTTCCATCACTCAGAGTATGAAACGTCCCTCGTTTCCCGTGCTTGGCTAACTCCTATCCCAAACACGATGCAAATGAGATGGCATACACAATGCGACTAACATACAACCTAGCATACGCAATGCTATGAAATGGCATACACAATGCTCGATGCAACATGGCATACACAATGCTCTAACATACAACCTAGCATACACAATGCTATGAAATGGCATACACAATGCATGATAGACTTACACCAACATGAGTGGACCTCAGCCACACTCACATCAGTAGCCATTAGATGAAAATGAGACACTCGAAATGCGTGCACGCATGCACGCAAATCGAGGACCGAACCTAAGGCATCAAATACCACTCTAACAAGGCATGGCAAGGCATGAAATATGGCATACAAACATGCAAGTTCCAACACTGAAATATGATGCAAAATGATCCCGAATCATGGACATATGTCATGCAATGCATGGAATAAACCCCGAAACCCAAAACTAGGCACATGTATTGAACCACAAGTATACAAAGCAAGCATTATTTGATCATGAAGTCTAAAGACAGAGCCAAGGCAGTCCCAAAACATGCACATTTACAGTTTAAAGCATGGCCAAAAGGGGTTCACATGAAGGGCTAAGGCAACATGCAAGATTGGCTAGTAAGTATGAGTTGTATGGCATGTATATGAAGCATATGAAATCTCACCAAACCAGCCAAAATCAGTGAATAAAACATGTCAAAATATGCCCAAATAACCTCTGAAATGCAGCCAACACATGCAAAAATGATGGGTTCCTTTAGAGGGCCATACAAGGTGTTATTAAGCACATACAAGATAAACACTTAGCATGGCAAAACTAACTCTGGAAATCAAATATGACAGCCCTAAAACTCACCAAATTGGCCCTGAAATGGGTCTAGGAAACATGCAAAGAAAGGCCCCTTTGAAAGGCCTTGAATGGGATTGCTCTACACATGCATCATAGACATAAAATATGGCAAAATGGGCTTCGGACAGAGCCGAGGCAGACCTCAAAATACTCAGAATGAGGTCTGGAAAGTGACTTCAATGCATGCAAAATAGGGTCTCTTTGGAAGGCCAAACATGTTAGTAAAGAGAATGAGGGTGAGAGGGTCACCCCTCTATGATTTCAAAGCTCAAAACCTCATCAAATCCACTGAAAATCCACTGGATTTCAGTGGCTAAGAGCCAAACCATAGCCAATGCAAGTGCTCTAATGCATAGCCCTAATCATGAGGAGATGAAGCATGCATAGGGGAAGATGACCCCAAACAGGAAAGAGGACTTAAACAAACTTGAAGAGAAGATCAAAATAAGATCTTTTTCAGTTTATGACAAGTCTCGAAAATGTCTACAAGTAAAGCTAAAACATGATGCAAAAATGGCCCTGAAAGAGAGATAGAGGACAAGGGGCAGTAGATGGCCTCAAACAGCAAAGATCCCTTCAACAAAGTTGAAAGGGGCTCAAAATAAGACACTTTACTGTTTAGCTCGAAGCCCAGAAATGCTCACAAATGAGGCTAATATATCATGCAAGATAAGGGCCAAAAGAGGGATAAAGCACAAAGGGTGGGTAGAAGACCTTAAACAGAGAAAAGTCCTTGATCAAACATGAAGATGAGCTCAAAATAATACTATTTTCAGTTCAGGTTGAACCCCAAAAATTCTTGCAAGTATAGCTTATAGATGAAGCAAAAAAATGCAAGTTTAAGGGAAATAGGTGCTTACCCTTGAAGAGCAGCAAATCAGGAGCTTCTGGACCAAGTTCGTGAGCTTTCAACCTCTGAAAATCAAGTCCAAGGGGTTGGAATGGATGATGGAGGTGGTAGGCTATGGGTTAGTGTGTAAATGGTGCAAGGTCAATGATGTTTTGAAGCTTGGAAGAGATAGATATATGGTTGTATGTATCAATGCCCCAGCTGGTCTCTAACCCTTAGAAATGGAGGTGGGGTGCTGCTTATATAGAGGGAGAGGCTAAGGAAAAGGAGGAAAAAACAATTCAAAAAGGAGCCAAAAAGGCAGACCCTCGACAGAGGGTCTGGTGCAAAACAGCTGGCACAGCTGTAATGCACCAAGAGGGACAAAAATGGCCGCCAGGTGCAAAAGGTTCAGGTGGCCGGCCAGTTTCAAAAGGTTCAGGTGGCCGGCCGCCACCTTTTTTGGTCGGCCTGCTACTTTTCCTGGTTTTAGGACAAAAAAGGGCTGCCGGAAAGAAAGGTGGCCGGCCAGTGATTGGGAAGTCCAAAGGTGCCTGCCAGGTGTCCAAATTGAAGCCCCGGAAGTTAGCTTTCCAATGGCGCAAACCTTGCATTAAAATTCCTCCTGTGCAAAAAGTTATTCCTGTTTTGGTGAAGTCACGCAGATTCGGTCCAACCGGAGTGATGCCCTACTTCAATCAACCATATCTCCCTCGTCCGGAATTGGCTTTAGGAGATTCTTGAGTGCAAAATGAAGCCCCAAAAGTCTTCTTTCCAACAGTGTGGCCTCATAGCTTGATTCCAAGTATGCAAATGAATAGGCCCGATTCAGCGAGGGTTGCTCGACTCTTTCTTAACAGTTCATGCCCATTTTCTCCCCCAACTGGGTTTCTTCCTTCTTCTCTTCTTTTCTTCAACTTCAAACCCCTAAGTAAGGTGTTTTGAAAGATTTTTCAAAGATTTCATCTATCTTTCATTCATTTCTACTTTTGTCCTTGCTCGGTTTACCGAAAAGCGCAACATTTAACAAAATGCGAGCGTTGGAACATCGTAGAAACTTATTTCAAAAACGTTTTGAAAGAGAGGGTTTTAAGGTCTAAAATCTTTTGATCAAGATTGTTTTGGTCCAAAAAGGGGTATGAAGTTGAGCTTTGACTCTCTCCTTGCCGAAGAAACTGAACCTTTCCCCTGCACACCTTTCTCCACCATGTAAACCATCAGTCGCGTCCAAGTCTTAAGGGCGGTCAAAAATGGGGTGTCTACAGCATGTCACGACCTGCTCCCCGTACCTAAGGGTTAAGCATCGTGATGGCCAGTAACTGAAGTTACATGTGGCCAATTCTTGAACAAATAAATAAACGCGAGTGGAAATAATATTTAAGTGAAGGTACCAAAATAATCATTGAAACTTCTACTTTTATAACAAAAATTCATTAACCAAGAATACCAATATTTACATATGAAGATTAGAATTATAAATACTATAAAAGTGCTATGTGTGTCTATTCTGCAGCCCCACGTCTAGGACTCTCCAAAAGCTATTTCTAAACTGCATTGTTTCCTGAAAATTAGTAAACAGCTATAAGCACATGGCAGAGCGAGAAATATTATACAATGAGCATGGGAGTACAAAAATCACTATGGATAATTATTTGGCTAAAAACCCAGAGATTAGTTTGGTAACTAAAATACATAACTAATTTTAATAACATAAGCAAAATGCGGAAATCATATAAGCAAATAATCATAACCACGATACAGAACAAAGGTCACTGGAGTGACAATCAGAACAGAGGTCAATGGATTCATGACAATACAGAGGTACGGATTCAAGAGGTAACTCGTACGGATTCTAGAGGTGGCTCCCACAATAGTGTAGCACTTAGTTCTGTATAGCACTTTGCTCCACACAAAATAGAGGTCAATGGATCCATAACAAATAGAGGGCCATAAGGTGATCAATCAGATGCTAATGGTTTATTTAAGTCCCCCAAGGCATGGGACTTCCGTGGTGGTACTTATAGAACTAATTGCTTATGAAATCATTGTCAAATAATTATTAAAATTTAAACAAATATATCCATGGGTTTCAATTTAAGCAAATAGGTTCAAAAAATAATCAACGTAATCGAAATATTAATATAATTTATAAAACACAAATTGCGTAAAATTAATTATGATAACTCAAAATATACGTAAAATATATTATGGTGACTTAAGGTATAATATAACTCACCTTAATATTAATTCCAACTTTTACCTTCCTTTCACTACGGCTCACTAAATGCTCCAAACTAAACTCAAAGTTTTATATATAAAAAAACACTAGATAGCAAAGAGAGAATTAAAGAGTTTAGGAAGATGAGGATGCTTTTGATGATTGATGGATGGCTATATATATAGTGAAAATGGCATGTGGAGCAAGTAGGCTTGGGGCGCACGTAAGTTGTTGTATAGAAAAATATAATAAAAATATCATAATACTTAGAAAATAACATCAAATAATAATATAAAGTTAAAATTATTTTTTTGAAATCATTTATAATTAAATAATACTAATATAAAATTTAAGGAACAACTTAAATTTTCGGGTTGTTACAATGCACATAATCCTCAACTCTCTCTTTTTGAAAGAAAATAACAGCCACAACATGAGGACAAGGGATTCTAGTTAGATCCCACTTGAAACAAGTGCATGTCCTATTCTCTAAGTTGACAACATAACCATTTACTCCATATCTAACTTCAAATTGAGCACCACCTGACCAAGTAGGTATCCATACTCTAGATTTTAGCTTTGACTTCTCAATCTTAGTTTGTATGTTTGCACAAATTGGCCCTTGGTACTTGATCATTTTGTCTCTACATTCATGTAGCCTCACCATCAAAGCGCTCTTAATCCACTTTACACATGGTGAGGATGGATCTATCTCTAGCTGGTAAGACCCAATTGTTAAAAGACTCTAAAATATTGTTTAACAATCTATTACACTTTGTTCTAGGATTGAATGCATGCCTAGACCACAGAGGTGGATTAGCTCTCATCATCTAATCATATGCTCTGCTATCTACACTATACACCCTAGTCATATGTTTCTCCCAATCATTCCTTATATATGCCTTTGCAGCTTTCTATACACAACTCTTAAGTTCCTTCCCTCTAAACTCCTTTTAAAATTTGCATAGAGGTGTCTGAAACAAAACCTATAATTACCTTCAGGGCACATTTCTTCAAGAGTTGGAACCAGTCCCTGTAAAAAATAAATGTAAAAACCATGAGGGATGAAAAACATTAAGCAACATAACAGATTAATGAAAAAACCATTAAACATAAAAATACCTTTTGTTGATCAGTGATGAAGGTCCATCCATGCTCTGCACTTGGGCCAATACATTCAAACAAATTATGTACAAACCAAGTCCAACTTTCTTTATTCTCACTCTCAGCTATTGCATAAGCAATTGGGAACATCATGCTGTTTCCATCTCATTCCACTGCAGCAAACAATTGCTCTTGACAAGGTCCTTTCAAATGACAAGCATCCAAGCCAATCAATGGCCTCACATCAGCTAAAAACCCTCTCTTGATTCCATCAAGGCACACAAAGATTCTCTGGAACCTAGGCTTAATTTCAAGTTGAGGTCTCCATGCATTGATGTCAACTCTTGTACTTGGATTGGTCTTTATTACCTCAGTAGCATAATCCCACAATTTTGTATATTGTTCAACATTTGTTTCCTCAATTTGCACCAATGCTTGTTTCCTAGCTCTATAACATTTCATTTTGGATACTTCTACAACATAGTCACCTTTCACAATGTCCTTGAACTCATTTATTTTCCAAGTAAGGGTGCTTCTAAATTTGTTTACATACTTAGATGGCAAAAATGCACTAATTACTTTTCTATTCCTGTAAGTTCTGTTGCAAGTGTGTGTAGGTTTCTATGTCGCAATCTGTAATGTGTTCTCTCCAGTCATCTAGATGCATTGTGCGTAGCTTCCACTCACACCCATGATTACAGTTCACTTGAACCTTTCATGTCTCACTTTTTATGAATTTGACATCATAACCCCTTTAACTACATATTCCCTCACAGCATTTTTAAATTCAATGGTATTATTAAACAACATTCCAATTTTAAATTCAATATTAGCCATATCAACCTCAGGCCTAAATTCAGGGTACTTTGGCTTTCCATTGCCCTCCTCATCTGATTCTTCAGGTCCCATTTGTTTTGAGAGATAGAGGGGAGATTGAGATTGAGATGGAAGTGGGACCCACTAATGTTGTGTTTGTTTTGGAAGATGGAGAGGGGATTCATAATCCCCTCCGGATTAGGATAGGCCTTGGGGAGGGGATTAGGATGGAGGTTTGGGACTTGGTATTAGAAAATAATCTATCAGACTATTTATTTATTTATTTTTTATTTTTTTACATGTTGGGAATTTTTTTTTAAACATTAATGTTTAATTTTTTGTATTTTTTGCTAAGTAAAAATCATAATTTTATTTTTTTTATTTTATCTTTTATTTTTTACATGTTGGGCATTTTTTTTGAACATTAATGTTTGATGTTTTTGTATTTTTTTAAATTTTTTTTATTATTTTATATAAAAATAATTTAACAATCCCTGCACCAACAACTATCATCAAAACAAATACAATTTTACTTAATCCCCTCACTATCAATCCCTTCACTACGAATCCCCTCCATTTTGCCTCTGAAAACAAACAGGCCCTCAGGGGTTAGTAATTCCTCCTCAGATAAATCCACATCATTCACAACACATTCCTCAAATGCATTGCCTTATTATCCATTTGGTTACTTGTCTACATTACCATCAAACATTATATCATCCTCAGTATGGGTCATCCTCACTACTATCCAAGAAATCACTGTCTGATAAGTCATCATTTTGGTCATCTTCACTGTTTACTTCATCTTCACACTCATGATAATGAGGATGTTGAGCATTTTCATCCTCATTTACAGGGACATCAGTAAGAAACAAATAGGGTAAAAAGTGTCTACATTGTATGGCACATGATGCTCAACAAATAATTCTAAGGTGTTTGTAGAGCCCAAATATTGAAACATTTCTAAACATCTTGGTCAGTAGCTAATCTTCTTAACCATCTAACCAGATCTTCTGTGGGAATCCTATAAAAAAAATTGTTTGTAATCAGATATCTCCAACTTCTTAACTATAAATATTAGCTCAGGCACATAAAAGGTATCAACCTCAACAGTATCAAATACATCTACTTTACCCCCAAACTAACTCCTAGGCCCATCATCACTATCAATAAAATACCCACTATGATGTAAAACCAATTTCATATTTATATCATCCATTGTTGCATTCACAAAACAAATATATCATAAATAATACATGGGACAACATATAACAAAAGAACCACCTTAACGACAAAAATGCATAAAAAATCAGTGGAATAAACAGGTAGCATAGGACCAACCACACTGTCAGCCAACCACTCAGTCAATGCAGTAGTCCATCAATGGAGATAAAAAATTTCATATAAAAAAAGACAATAAAGTAAGCAACACACACACATACCCATGCAATAAAGTAAGATACAAACACAGAGTTTGCCATTACGTTATTCACAAAATCAAAAAAACAAAAAAAGAAAACTTCATACGCAAATTACAAGAACAAAGAAACAAAAAAATTCGTATAAATCACTTACCAACACTCCAAATAACATTATGCACCAGTACTTCAAACGCTGCTCCAGATTTTCTTTGAAATCACAATAACCCCTTTGCCCTAATCGACGAAATCGAAGAAATTGGGGCAAAGTTTAGCCCTAATCGATGAAATCAAAGATTTGGAGCCTTTTATATGGGGCTAATAAAAAACGACGTTGTTTTGGGTTGGTTTTGGCGCCAAAAATGGCTTTCTCCGTTACTTCATGAAAAGAAATGGACGGGGGGCTTAAATTGTAACACGGAAGAAATTTCAGAGTTTTAATTGTCAAAATTAAAACCTTGGGGTTTAAATTGCAAAACATGCTAAACATTGGGTTTTTTTTTGTAATTTAATGAAAAAATAAATAGATAATGTGAAAAATACCAAAACTCACAATTTAAGTTTAATTACAATGATTGTGTGTGAACTTTTGAATTCTTATAAACTCGGTCATGTTATTATATCATGGTGGAAGAATTGTAAAATTTAGATTGGGTTGTCTATCAATTTTATACGTATATATATATATATATATTTTTTTTTAACAGGGAAAAAAATATTCTGAGATGTCATCATTTATGGGCCTAGGCCCCGGGGTAGTCGATTGTCCCACGGTTATCGGCCTGATTTAACCCAATCCAAAGGAAAGAACCCACCATTGAGGCACCAGTGGAGCTTATCGACCATCTCTAGCAGGGCCAAGTTTTGATTGGAGTACAATGCGAAGTCTCTGCAGAAAATCACTGAAAATTACCCAACATTTTGTGTCCCCCAGGAGTCGAACTTGACTCTCTACTAGGGAAGGCCATGTGACACCCTGAATGTTTAATTAAATACCACATAAATAATTATAGCTATATATAATTATGGTTGTATGTGATAATATATTATTAAAAATAAATAAATTAATAATAATAACAATAATAATAAAATAAATATATGGAATAAGAATAATAATGATAATAATAGTAGGAAATAGTAATACTAATAATAAGCATACTAAATATGATAAGGCCAAAAGCAATTAATTAGCAATTACTTAAGTAGATTTGTAAATCTCTCCAGGAGAGAAGGGTGTTGCGCCACCTGTGCCATTTAACTATTAGGGGGAGTGAGTCACCAATTTGAGGAATCATGACTAGGTGATTCATCATCTAAGGGCTTGTGTATATAAGAGGGTGGGGGGGCTGCGAATTGACTAAAGGAACGAGGGGAAAAGAAGGAGAGAAAAAAAAGAGAGACAGAAAGGAGGAAGAAAATAGTCTCGAGAAACCAACATAAATAGGAGGGAAATAGTAGGAATTAATATTAAGGTGAGTTATATTATACCTTGAGTTACCATAATATATTTTACGTATGTTTTGAGTTTATGCAAATTGGGTATTATAAATTATATTACTATTTTAATTACGTTGATAATTTTCCGAACTCTATTTGCTCAAATTGAAACCCATGGATATATTTTAATAATGATTTAATAATGATTTTATAAACAATAATGTTTTGTAAGTACCACCATAGGAGTCTCATGCCTTGGGAGACTTAAATCACCATTGGCCTCTGTTTGGC
Organism: Camellia japonica; assembly: GCA_030407325.1. NCBI lineage: Eukaryota > Viridiplantae > Streptophyta > Magnoliopsida > Ericales > Theaceae > Camellia > Camellia japonica. The sequence continues at coordinate 32,466,941 of JAPPVO010000016.1, forward strand.
TACTTTGTGGTCTTCTGTTTGTCATGGATCCATTGATCTCTGTTCTGACTGTCACTCCTGTGACCTCTGTTTTGTTTTGTTTTGTTCTATACCATAGTTATGGTTATTTATTTACATAATTTCTGTATTTCAATTTTTGCCACTTAACTAATTTGTTTAGTCAAATTAAGTTATATAAATGTTTTGGCTTAACTAACTATCTATGGTTGTTTTGTATACTCTTGGAGTAAATTTCTCACTCTGTTGTGTGCTTATAACTGTTTCCCTTTCAGGTGACGAGATGTAAGGAAGACCCGTAACCTCATGTAGTGGAACCTGAATAAGAATTGATGCTGATATGTTATTTGTTTTTTTTTTTCCTTTTCTTCCTTTTAATTTTTTTTACTGAGGGCCGGTCACTGCATAATAAAAATAAATAAATAAAAGCCTTATAGATGTACTTTCTTTTATCAAAATAGTCGAATGAAGTAAATTTTTTGTTTAATTATTTTCTTACTTTCATTTTGCCTCCGCCTATGCCATTTAATTTATTGAGCTTAGAATTAATTAGTAAATTGCAATTCTAGCCCGAAGCCCATGGGGTTGGGTTGTAACAAATGGTATCAGAGCAATGGTTCTTTTTTTTTTTAAAAAAAAAAAAAAACCTATTTTAATTTGATCAGAAAGTTCAAAAAGTTATAAATAAAAATATAAAAAACAATATGGCTAGATATAAGATAATAAAATAAAATGACTACATAATAAAATAATAAATATTACTTGCGACGTTGGTCCTTTTATATAAAATCTCACGGTTATTCTGGTGCTGTAGGAATATCCGAGCTTAACCTTGATGAGACATTTTAGAAGGAGCTTGGAGCTATCAATTTGGAAGATATTTTAACAGAGCACCCAGCCCCCGCCTCACCGGAAAGATGGGGAGATTCGAAGGATATCGTTAGGAGACTACACCGAAGCTTTGCCCAATTGATGGGTCAGCCAATATATATATAGACCGATCCTACTGATGTCTTATACTTACTATGGAGGCAAAGCTGTGTCTATATGCGCGAACGCTTTCTCGGATCCACTTGTGTCCTCGGCATTGCCCCAGGATATGATCGCCCGCATTATATCATTGGCCCTTTGCCCCCAGATTTTGTTGCAAGAAGGGGAAATGTGTACCCCGAGGACTATATTTTCACCAATATCCCTAACCCGCTAGAGATTATTAATATTCAAAATGTTGACTTTAGTAATGATTTGTCATATATCGAGACACCCGACTAGATTGTTGATCGAACGTTTTTGGGATACATACAGTCCGTCCCCATTTTCACTGTCCAGGCAATGTGGATGTGTTTTGGTGTGGTCCAGTTATGATGGGAATTTGAGCTTTTCATGCAATGCTACTTTCCATGGTTGTTGACCCATTTGACCCACCATTCTAGAGTTTGGAAGAATGTTTTTGTAAGTTAACCATGATTGGTTTTGATCCCTCTTTTGTTTTGTATTACAGGGATGAGACACTAACACAATTTTGGATTTTGGAACAAAGATGTAATATTATATCTACAAAAATAGTAAAGTTGGTATTTTAGATATACAATATATATGTATGCTGCGTTATGAATGTAATACCTCATTTATTACTTTGTAGAATCGCCAATAACGATAACGGAAGTGAGTCATCAGTCAGTGGCACTAAATTGATGGAAAGAATTATGGAAAGAGCAGTTACTAGCTTTTTGCAAGCCTTGCAGACCAACATCAACAATGGGATGCCGGAACGGCGAGAAGAGCCGATTACTATTAAACAATTTCAGGATCTAAAACCCACTACATTTACCGGCGGTCTAGACCCAATGGTAGCAGACGCTTGGGTTAAAGACATGGAAAAGATTTTTCGCACTTTACTCTGCACCAAAAGACAGAAGGTAACTTTCGCCACTTTCACTTTCAAAGATAATGCGCAGGAATGGTGGCTTCTCACCTTAGAGAAAGAATAAATTGTAACTTGGGCAAGATTCTTGGAAATATTTTATGGAAAATACTTCCCAGATTCGTTGAGGGAACAAAATGCGTCGTAATTCATACATCTAAATTAAGGAACCATGATAGTGGCCGAATACGAGAGCAAGTTTACACAACTCACTCGGTTTGTGACATATGTCATCCCCACCGAAGCTCGAAAAGCAATAAAATTCGAAGTAGGATTGGACGCTGAAATCAAAGATAGGCTTGAGGTTTTGAAACTACCAACCTATGCGCGAGTGGTAAACTGAGCGTACATTGCAGAAAAATAGATTAAAACCTCGCGTTCCGGGGAACCAAGCCAAAAGAAAAGATTTTGAAAAAGAGACAACAGAAAATCCGATGTTGCGCCTCCCAAGAAGGTAAATACGGGCACAACCAGTTCAGGCAATCAAGGTCCTACTAACCCCCCGAGTTGGCACTATTCAACTTGTCCTACGTGTGGAAAGGCTCATTGGGGACAATACCATCGAGACATGGGAGCATGCTTTAAGTGCAGTCAAGTTGGCCACTTGCTAAGGGATTGTCCAAAGCTGACCAATCATACAGCCAGTCCCTCTAGCCCAGTCAAGAAACCCGCAGGACCTGGAGAAGAGATGAAGGACCAAAAACACCAAGGACAGGTTTTCACCTTGGTACGTGGAAAACCAAAAGTTATTGAAAACGTTATGTCAGGTATCCCTTAGGATATATATTGTCTATGTCTTTTCCTTCTGGTAAGTCTGCTTGTAGTACTGATGTGTACAAATCATGTACAATATCCTTAAAAGGCAAAACCTTATACGTAGACTTGATTTTCTTCCGCATTGGGAACTTTGATGTGATCTTAGGGATGGATTGGCTGGCTGCCAACTACGCCTCTATCGATTATAAAGCTAAAAAGGTCTCCCTCAGGTTACCAAACCAACCCGAGCTTGTCTGTGATAGGACTGGAGTTTCCAACCCTCCTGTATTATATCCTCCATGACTGCCCAACGACTTCTAAAAAAGGGTTGATGTAATTATATTTGTTATGTGATCGATACACAAAAAGAAGTGCCCACCGTTGATGCAATCCCCGTGGTTCGAGAATTTCTGGATGTCTTCCCTGAAGATCTACCTGGTACCCCGGTTGACCGGGAAATCAAATTCACCATTAAAACTCAACTTGGTACCCAACCAGTATCAAAAGCCCCTTACCGCATGTCAATGACGGAATTGAAAGAACTGAAGACTTAACTCCAAGAACTCCTGGACAAAGGTTTCATTCGACCTAGTACCTCATCCTGGGGAGCTCCAGTACTATTCGTAAAGAAAAAAGATGGCACGATGAGGTTATGCGTTGATTACTGGGAGCTAAACAAAGGCACCATCAAGAATCGGTACCCCTTGCCACGAATCGATGACTTGTTTGATCAACTACAAGGCGCCCAAGTATTCTAAAAAATGGACTTGCATTCTGACTATCATCAACTAAAAGTCAAAACGGAAAGCAGTTAAAGTACTGCTTTTAGAACCCGTTACGGGCACTACGAGTTCCTTGTCATGCCATTTGGCATCACAAATGCCCCAGCAGCCTTCATGGACCTCATAAACCGAGTGTTCAAACCCTATCTTGATGAGTTTGCCATCGTCTTTATTGACGACATTCTCATATACTCCAAGTCACCGGAAAACCACGAGAAGCACTTGCGAGCAGTTCTACAAATACTACGTGATCACAAACTTTATGCTAAGTTAAAGAAATGCGAATTCTGGATCACTAGTGTACACATCCTCGGTCACGTCATTAACAAAGATGGCATCTCGGTTGACCCTCAAAAAGTCACAGCAATCGTAGATTGGCCACGACCTACCAATGTGTCAGAAATTCGAAGTTTCTTGGGTCTAGCTGGCTATTACTGACGTTTCGTGCAAAATTTTTCGAAAATAGCATCACCTTTGACCCAGCTAACTCAGAAGAACACACCCTTTGAATGGACTAGCAAATAGGAGCGTTGCTTCCAATAATTAAAAAGTCGACTTGTGTCAATTCCTATACTAGCACTCCCTATAGGAGCAGGTGGGTTCGTAAATTATAGTAATGCCTCATACAATGGTTTGGGTTGTGTTCTTATGCAAAATGAAAAAGTCATTGTTTATGCCTCACGCCAACTAAAAACTCATGAGAAAAACTACTCAACCCATGATCTTGAATTGGCCGCAGTGATTTTCGCCCTCAAAATTTGGCGTCATTATCTCTACGGTGCAACCTATGAGATTTACACTAATCACAAGAGTCTTAAATATCTGTTTATACAGAAAGAACTGAATATGAGGCAATAACGGTAGCTAGAATTTATGAAAGACTATGATGTAGAAATCCATTACCATCTAAGCAAAGTTAACGTGGTGGCAGACGCACTGAGCCGAAAGACAACCAGAAGTTTGGCATGTACTCTCATTTTCCGCAAGATCAATGGACTGCTCGCCAACATAACCGTGGAATCTACGTTGGTTGAAGAAATTAAAACGCGCCAATGTGAAGATAAACTTTTGAAAAAAAAGTACGAGGAGCAAAGGACGCCTGATCCTAATTTCACTATAAACAATGGGATACTAAAATTTCAAAATTGAATTTGCGTACCCGACATTCCGGAACTCAAGAAGAAAATATTAGTGGAAGCTCATAGCTCGAGATTTGCAGTTCACCCTGGCAACACAAAGATGTACCATGATCTGAAAGAACATTATTGGTGGACAGGAATGAAAAGAGACATAGCAAGCTATGTCTCCAAATGTCTAGATTGTTAGCGTGTTAAAGCAGAACATTAGAGACCTGCAAGAATACTGCAATCACTCCCTATTGCTGAATGCAAATGGGAGCACATTACTATGGACTTCGTGGTCGGGCTACCACAGTCATTTTCGAAGAATGATGCAATATGGGTTATAGTAGACCGATTGACGAAGTCGGCGCATTTTCTGCCAATCAAAATCATGTACTCTCTTAATAAGTTTGCCATCTTATACATCAAAGAAATTATTCGTTTGCATGGTACCCTAGTTTCAATTGTGTCTGACCGAGACCCCCACTTTGTGTTTCATTTCTGGAACAAATTGCAGGAGGCTTTAGGGACTACACTGAAGTTTAGCACTGCTTATCACCCGCAAACTGATAGGCAATCCGAAAGAACAATCCAGACGTTGAAAGACATGTTACGTGTATTCATGTTGGACCTCAAAGGTAACTAGGATGAACACCTACCTTTAGTGGAATTGTCTTATAACAACAGCTATCAAGCAAGCATTGAAATGGCACCGTACGAAACTTTGTATGGAATGAGATGTCGATCACCTCTATGCTGGACGAAAGTCGGGGACAGGAAACTGTTAGGCCCTGAGATCGTGCAAATCACAAGTGATAAAATCCAACTTATCCAGCAGCGAATTCGCACTGGCCAGAGCCGCCAGAAAAGTTATGCAGATACACGGAGACGAGACTTGGAATTTCAAGTAGGGGATCATGTGTTCCTCAAGATCTCACCAACAAGAGGAGTTATCTGATTTGGAAAGCAAGGAAAGTTAAACCCACGTTACATCGGGCCATTTGAGATACTGGAAAGGATTGGTCATGTAGCATATCGCCTTGCACTACCGCTTGAACCGTCCAACGTTCACAACGTGTTTCACGTTTCGATGCTTCGACGGTACCTTCGAGATCCAGAACATGTCGTCGACTATGAGAACTTGGAAGTCCAAGAGGACCTCTCTTATGAAGAGCAACCAGTGTAGATTCTCGATTATCGTGATCAAGTTCTTAGAAACAAGACTATACCTCTAGTAAAAGTCTTATGGCGAAATCATCGTATCGAAGAAGTTACATGGGAAATGGAAAGTCAAATGCGAGCCAAATACCTACATCTCTTCGAAAATTAAGGTATGTCAAGTTTGGGGACAAACTTCTATTTAGGAAAGAAGAAATGTGACACCTTGAATGCTTAATTAAATACCACATAAATAATTATAGTTGTATGTGATAATATATTATTAAAAAATAAATGAATAATAACAATAATAATAAAATAAATATATGGAACAAGAATAATAATGATAATAATAGTAGGAAATAGTAATACTAATAATAAGGATACTAAATATGATAAGGCCAACAGCAATTGATAAGGCCAAAAGCAATTAATTAGCAATTGCTTAAGTGGATTTGTAAATTGCACCACCTGTGCCATCTAGCTATTAGGGGGAGTGAGTCACCAATTTGAGGAATCATGACTGGGTGATTCATCACCTAGGGGCTTGTGTATATAAGAGGGTGGGGGATTGCGAATTGAGTAAAGGAACGAGGGGTAAAGAAGAAGAAGAAAAAAAAAGAGAGATAGAAAGGAGGAAGAAAATAGTCTTGAGAAGCCAGCATAAATAAGAGGGAAATAATAAGAATTAATATTAAGGTGAGTTATATTATACCTTGAGTCACCATAATATATTTTATGTATGTTTTGAGTTAACATAATTTATTTTACGTAAATTGGGTTTTATAAATTATATTACTATTTTAATTACGTTGATTATTTTTTGAACTCTATTTGCTCAAATTGAAATCCATGGATATGTTTTAATAATTATTTAACAATGATTTTATAAATAATTATATTTTGTAAATACCACCATAGGAGTCCTATGCCTTGGGGGACTTAAATCACCATTGGCCTTGTTTGGCTACTTTATGGTCCTTTGTTTGTCATGGATCCATTGATTTCTGTTATGACTGTCACTCATGTGACCTCTGTTCTGTTCTGTTCTGTACTATAGTTATGGTTATTTATTTACATAATTTATGTATTTCAGTGTCTGTCACTTAACTAATTTGTTTATTCAAATTAAGTTATGTAAATGTTTTAGCTTAACTAACTATCCATGGTTGTTTTGTATATTCTTGGCGTAATATTTCTCACTCTGCTGTGTACTTATAACTGTTACCCTTTCAGGTGACGAGATGTAAGGAAGACTTGTAAGCTCATGTAGTGGAACCTAAACAAGAATTGATACTAATCCGCTATTTTGTTTTTTTCCTTTTCTTCCTTTTATTTTTTTTACTGAAGACCGGCCACTGCATAATAAAAAAAATAAAAGTAAAAGCCTTATAGATGTACTTTCTTTTATCAAAATAGTCAAATGAAGTAAATTTTATATTTAATTATTTTCTTACTTCCATTTTGCCTTCGCCTACGCCATTTAATTTATTAAGCTTAAAATTAATTAATTAGTAAGTTGCGATTCCAACCCTAATCCCCTGGTTGAGTTGTGACAGGCCAATGCCTTCACTATTGGGCCACCACCCCCGATGTTAATTTTATACATATATACTAGGAGTGCAATCTAGGCGGTCTCAACCCGAGAAACTTGAGCTCAGCCCAAAAAACTTTAGGATTTAGGCAAAATATTTTTAAATTTGGTATGATCTTCGGTGAAAAAGTAGAAACCCGAATTAAGTTTGAGCAAGTTTAGACAAAGATACCAAAACAACCCAAGCAATTCAAAACCCGAATTATATATATAAATATTGAATATACATATAAATTATTAGTCATTAGATGATATTAAAGCAATTTATATCATGAGATTATATTGAATATATGTTATATACACAAGTAACACAATACAAAATTTTACTTATTTATTTTTTCTTACTCATAAATTATAAAGACCATCATAACAAACATGTCTCTTATATTATATAAATTATTTGTTTTGATGTTATTAATGATTTTATAAAAATAAAAAATTGTAAATAATCTAATTTTAACAAATTAATTAACTTAGTTGCTCTAAAAAATGAAATTTATGTGCAATTTAGACAATTCGGTTTTAACTCAGGTTGAACTTAGACAAACAACATTGAATTACAATTCAGACTTGGGCGAGTCTGGACAACTCTCAGCACAATTTAAGTTGGGTTTAGACAATCTCCACCGCACCCGAGTTGCACGCCTAATATATACACAACAATTAAATCTAAAAAAAATTGAATATTGAGTATCCATTTGGCAATTTAATTTTTTATTAATTTTTTGATGAAATGAAAAAAAGTTAATGTGCTTAGAATAAATTTTTTAGTTAAATAGATAATTGTAAATAAAAAAATAATTAATTGATATATATAACATGATTTTTGAAACTTCCAAGCTAAAGAAAAAACAAACAAACAAACAAGCTCCTTCAAAAGACAGAACCAGCAAATGGTTACCAACAAAAAAAAAAAATTGATAAAAAGGATGATTTGAAACAATTGTGTCTGAATCTGCTATAGACATTTCTGAACTTTCAAGGTTCACATAAATTAGCCACTCAGAGAAAAAATGATCACAATCAGAACATCCAGCAATTTTATTGAAATAATAATAAATAAATAAAAATACAACACGCTGTGTTTCCACCGGAGTAAGTCAGGTTCGAATCCTGAGGGGCACGCTATCTCTGCGGAGAGACTATATTATATTTTGATCGAAATTTGGCCTCTTCTGTGGTGCCTCGGCGGTGGGTCGCTTCTTATAGATCGAGTTAAATCTAATCAGCAAATGATTACTCCAAAAACAAGACCCACAAATGCTATAATGCCCTTATGAAGCGTCCTTTTTTTGGTGTTCAAAAAAAAAAAAAAAAACATATCGAAACCTTGAAACAAATAGCATTTTTAAATCATTGCCTCAAAACCAGAACAGATTTTTTTTTTTTTGAACGAGTAACCAAAACAGAACTTAATTAAGCAATAGAAGCGATTCTGGGAGCCACAATCTCTAAAAGTCCCTTGGGATTGTCAACATGAACCCAATGGCCGGAGTTGGGAAGAACATGCACTGAAAACTTCCCCTCGGATTCATCAAGGCTCCGACCAGCAAGGCTTTCAAGCCTCTGAATCACATCTGCATCCCATCTGTCGCTCTTCTCAGCTTGCACAATAGCTATCTCCATCACTTTAGGTGGGTGTTCCAGCAAAGGCCAATAATCCGTCTCCCTAAAAGATTGCATATTCTTACTCAAATTCTACTATGCAGATAAATAAAATGAAATGAAAAATAAAAAATAAAAGACGTCATGAAATGAGGACTGACTTCAAAGTGAAAGTGTATGTTTACCGGTAAGAATTGAACATCTGGACAGCACCGTCAAGATTAAAAGCCCATGTCTCGTGGTCTCCTGATTTTTTGAGGTTGCTGCCTATCCATTCGGACAATGATTTGGAGAACCCAAGCTTAATCATGTGGTCCACAAGCCACCTGAAGCCAGGACCGTATTGAACTATATGACTTGCAATATTAAATGTTCAAAAGAAATCATGTAAACATCTTGATTGAGAACATAAGGAAATTTGATAAAGAATAATTGAAGGTTAGAAGTTTTAGTTTACTGAGGAATCATATATATTTTTTTGGATGTTGAATTTGTTTAGGATTTTAATTCTTAGTTTTAATTTGTTTCTTTATTGGTTAGTGATTACTTGTTCGACCTTCACAAAATTTGGAATGTGCATAGTCCTGTATGATAGTAGCAAGTATGATTCTTGATTTGGGACTTGGTGTTTTTCTCTCTTCTTCTATCATCAGACAAGTTTAGACAAGTTAATTGTACAATCAAGCTGGTGAGTTGAGCTCGAGATTGACATCATGGTGACAAGCCAAGCTCAACCAATGTTAGCCAAGCTTGAACAACATTCCTGACTGAGCTGAACTCAAACAAACCAAAACTCACAGCCAGAGTTATCTGAAAGGGGATCATTTTGGAATTTTAAGATCCCCATCATTACTTGTCGTAATGGCTGCTATTTTCTACACTCAATTCATTTCCCATTATGGATTTGTACAAGAAGATGTACATAGAACACAATGAGCCAACTCAATTTCCTACTAAGGCGGTACACAACCACACAGAGAAATAACTATAGGTCAAAAGAAAGGAATAAAGATTTTACTTTCGTGATGGGACTGATGTAGGTAGACTCTGCAAGGTCTGCAAAACTTTCTCCACTTCTCCATCACTGTTTTCAGTGTTCACTTTTCCAGGGACCGAGTCCAGTACCCACAGCTGTCCTGCATCAGGTTTTTCATCCGTGAGTTAAGTTAAATATACGTCATCAAATTTATCCAGCAAAGGGAAGTCAGAATTCAATTCAATAAATGAGCTACACATGGCTCACTTGACAAAAGATTCCACAGAACACACACACACGCGCACATCTGTAGCATAGGGTTTATTTATCTAATATAATAGACAAGAATTGAGGATTGGAATCGAAATTCTATTCCTAAAAAAGATTGTACCCAATGCACAAGACTCTGCCTATAACAAAGTCTAAAAGAGACCTTCCTTCCACTTTTTTGTGGAGAGACTAAAACTCCAGTGACTCAAACCCACGCCACCATGCTAGGAACAAATAGCAATTGCCATCAGTCCAAGTCACAACCTCTAAGAGAAATCCTATTCCTATCCTTGTAATTCTCATACTTGGATTGCAGTCATTCATAACGAGAATCCCATTCCCCAAGAATGAAATCCACACTAAGAATAGGGATTCTATCCAAGCCAAAAGGGTGATAACCTTATTCCTAATTCTTTAGAACAAACTTTAATACTTAGCTAATAAGGTCGGCTGCATGAATTTTTCTTTGTCCAAATAACACTATCTAGAGGATCTCATCCATTTAAGCCCTCATACTAGAAAAACCCAAATGGACCTAGAGCAGGTTGTAAATATGTATTAAGAAGAAGAAGAAGATGAGGTCTAGGAAGACACACAGCTCAAAATTTTATAGAAGACCAAACAAAAGGGAAAAACTAAAGAAGATTGAGCCCCTCAGTACAGTCAAGTGAAACAAGTTGAAAGCAACAGATTTGTAACCCATATGAATCCCATTCATGAGATTAATTGCATCAAGCAGGGCACAGTCAAGTTTGGCAAGTCAAACAAGCCATTTCAGAGAGCCCAAACTCCAGCCAGGTATGGCAAACTCAATCGTAAAAGTAATATTGATTGCCAAGCGCCGCAAAAAAACATGCAATTAACTTCAAAAGCATATTATATTTAATACAAAAAAGGTCTTACCCTGTGCATATTATATTTGGTAGAAAGATAGAAAGAAAACCTATGTCAAATGGAGTTTGTAGCATAGAAAAAGTAAGAGTTAGTTGAAATGAAGCGGGCCAAGTTTATAAACATGCAACGTGCCCGTAACCTGTCTACCTACCCTTTATCCTAAAACAAGTTATAGAAAGGGAACATTAGTATATCCTGCTTTTGCTCAATTAGCCAGATGTATCCAGTTTTCCAAATACCATTTTCTTTCAAAAGAAAATGCACTCATCTGTGGGAACTTTCATTGATTATTGACACGATGATGCTCCAATAAAGCATCTTAAAGCTAAAAAACATGGTTATAAAAATGCTTCACACTGCAAAGGGAAAGCTTAACTAATAACCAAAGAACAACTTCTAGCACTTACAAATTAGAGCAACAGTGTGACAAAACTAGCATGATTTTGTTACTAGCAAGCCTAAATTGATATCTAACACCCAAACTAGTAGAAAATATATCTTACATTGATAGTTCTAACAAGTCCAACTGTTTTATCACAATAAAAGCGTTAAATTTAGAAAAGAAATTTGCAGTACAGGTCAGTTACGAAGCTTTGATAAAGAAATACCTGTTTAGGCAATTGAGCAGATTGACCATAATCACCTCTAGCACAACTCTCAGCAAATTGCAAGGCAACCTTACCACCCATAGAGTGACCTAGAACAACATCAGGCCAAGCCCAACCTTGAGACTTCACCAAATCAGCCACATCTTTAGCAGCATTGGCCATGTCATGGGGTGGGGATAAACTCTCTATCTCAGCCGATCTTCCATGGTTCCTCAAATCCACAAGAACCAACCTCCACTCTTTCAAAAATAAAAATAAAAAACACCTTCAACTCATAGAGAACTCACAGAGAACTGATATATACACACAAATAGGCACATATATGCACATTAAAACATTGAAAAAATGGATAGATTCAAACATTAATGTTGTGTTTAGATCATGGATTTGGGTAGGGATTTAGAAATAAAGGGAGGAATGGAGAAAAAGTTCAGCCTACATTTCATTCAAATTTGCCTTACCTTTTTCCTTTCCCTTTCCAAACCCTCACCCAAATTCATCATCCAAACACAGCTTAACAGTTCATCATCACTTTTGGATGATTGGGGTGACCAAAATTGTGAGAAATAATGAGAAAAAGAAAGAGATCTCATGTTTTGTTTCTCATCAAAATTAGTGAGATTTGGTGAGAAACCAAGTTATTGCATATATATATATATATTGATACCTAAATTATCCGACAAAAATTCTAAAAACAAAATATTGAAAATTAAAAATTAAAAATTAAAAATCATAGGTAACACACTGATGAAAAATCACAACTATTTCTTTTCTACGAGAAATGATAATCTTATCATTGCTTTTCTAATCAAACAGGAAAACATATAAAAATCCTAAACAAAATCAACTCACATATTATATATATATATATATAGAGAGAGAGAGAGAGAGAGAGAGAGAGAGAGAGAGAGACCATTAGAGAGATAGGAAGAGAGGGAATGAGAGAAGGATCGCCAGTTTCGGCCAGACCCCAAGAGGCCGTGAAGCACAAAAGCAGTGAAATTGTAGGGTTTCTCAGTAGTAGTAGATGCTCGAACCTCTTCGAAAGCTAGGGTTTCCAGAGACCTGGTCGTAGTCGTGGTTCGACGGAGATGCAGACTTGGTGAGCTCAGAAACCGGTTCAGGACCGCCAAACCCGATTTGTTCCTCATGGTTCTCGCCATTTTCGACCGCTTTGATCCTCTCTTAACAATGTGTATGTTTTTTTGTTTCATAGTCAGATCAGATCTTGTGGAGGACGAACGAACGATCGATCGTGTGAAACGGGGTCGTTGAAGTTTAGAACCTATAAAACGACGTCGTTTTTAATGATTTAGGAGAGAAAAAGGTTGACAGCTGTGGGATTTGAACCCACGCCCTTTCGGACCAGAGCCTAAATCTGGCGCCTTAGACCACTCGGCCAAACTGTCACATATTCGTCAGAATATTATACAAAAATTATATATCGTATGACAATTCTAATAGGATATTTGAGATAATTTATATAAGTATAGTTTTTAACTGTTTTTAAAAAGATGTATAAAAAAATAAAAAATAATATTACTTAAAAAAATTTAAAAAAAAAAAATTTAAATACACTTTTATAAAAAAAATGCCAAATAATGCCTAAGTGGAACCTTAAACAAGTGTGTCACATGGTTTGGCAGCAGTGAATGGTTTGGGGGTTTGGGCTATCTGATGACAGTTTTGGAATCAGGAGCACTATCAGTTTTGGCATATCTAATGACAGTTTTGGAATAAGTTTTGGCCTATTTGGAAAGTTAGTTATTTGGGTTAATTACATTAATAGTTTTTATAGTTTGGAATTTGTGTCATTTTAGTCTTTGACTTTTCAATTATGACACATTTGATCCTAAATTTTGAATCTTGTTTCAAATTAGAACAATTGAAAATATCATTAGATGTTTCAAGGGTAAAATCATCAATTTGATAAAATATAAACTAATTTGACAAAAATAAATGTCAAAAAAATATTTTTAATTTTTTTTAAAATTATTTTTATCCACCAATGATAAGATTATGTAAAATTAATAAAAACTACATAATTAATTTTTTAAAATTAATTTTACATGATCATCATCCAAACACATAATAAAAATTAATTTGGTAAAAAAAATAAATAAATGTCTAAAAGATTTATCAATTTTACATAATTATATTTTTAGTAGGTAGAAATATTTTTAAAAATTCAAAAATATTTGTTTAATATTTATTTTTGTCAAATTAGTTTATATTTTATCAAATTGACAATTTTACCCTTGAAAAATCTAATTATATATTCAATTGTCCTTATTTGGATCAAGATTCAAACTTCAGGGTCAAATATGTCACAATTGAAAAGTCAGGGACTAAAGTGACACAAGTCCCAAACTATAGGGACTTTTGTGTAATTTGCCCTAGTTATTTTAATTGGTTATTTTAACTTTAGTTAAAATAGTCATGTTTGAGGAAGGTATTTTTTTTAGTTGGTTTAATGGTTGTGAGAGAAAAAATGAAATGATTATGAATTGAATGTAATATTTTGTCTTATTGACTATTTTAACTTATTTTAACTTCGTTTGACATTGGCTAATAAAGCCAATTTTTTTTTTGTGTTGGGACATTTTTAGCTTGGCTTTTCTTAAACTCGTTTGGTTTGGATTTTTTGACTTTTTTTTATTTTTGTGAAAGAAAAAGTGTAATGATTATGAATTTGATATAATATTTTGTCTTATTAGCTTATTTAACCTATTTTACCTATTTTGTCATTTTGTGTTTTTTTAGTCCCAAAATGATAGCCAAACCAGGGCTTTATCTTTATTGTCTATTTTATTTTAGCTACAAAAAAAAAAACTAAAAACTTGCCAAACAGGGCCTAAAAAAACCAAAAAATCTCTAGAATTTTATTTGAATGGTTAAAATTCACTTGAAAGATGGATCCTACAACAAAAATCTAAAATATGGACCATAGATCTCAATTCTTGACAATTATGTGAGTATTTTTTCTAGGATCATAGGATTTTTATTTTGAAATTTATGATGAGAAAAATTAGATGAGATTTTTTATGGCTAGGGCAAATGCGTAACGAGAATGATAAATGTTCATGGGTGTTGATAATAAGAAGGCATTGAATAAGGGATGATCATGAACACTAGAAAGCAATGGAAATAGATTGTTCTCGCTTCAATAAGAGAAATTTAGATGAGTGGAGTTTTAAGTAATTGTTATGTCTTATATGAAATGAAATTTCAAATTAAGATGATGTTAAATACCAATTACATAAAATACTTTATCAGGTTAAAAGGTCCTATTGACTTTGTACTATTGTGTATTTGACAGTGCACAAAATTGTCCCAGCAACGTTGTTATGGCATGAGAATGGAGAATCCATGGCAGACAACACTTTTAGAGCAAAAATTTGTGTTTTCTTAAAACCAAGATTATGTTGGTGTCGTGTGAGAGAGAGAGAGAGGAACTTGATCTAACCGTAGATAATCTTTCATGACCATTTTCATGATATTTTTTTCATGATATCTATTATTCAGGATGCAATGGGTTGTGTTCAAGGTCATTGATCCCACACCAACCGTTGCATTCGCGCTAGTTGGACTAGAGCTCTCCAGTTACCCATGAACTGGGTACATTGTCACATTCATTACATAAAAAGTACTAGGATTATTAACTTGCTAGTAATGAAGGAAGGTGTCAAGAGCTTTTGCATAATCAATATTCCATGTAATATATATTTTGTGAAAGTACTTCATTATCTTCAAAACAAATGCATGCAAATCCTATTTTTATAGAGTACTAAAAATTGTATAACTGGGTACAGACAAATATCGGTGAACATTTTGCCTTTTCAATAAATACAATTTTTGGGGTAAAATTACGTTAAGCAACAGAATTACATCCTATGATGAGGATCTTCAATCTCTTTTAATCAAATGGATCAATTCGCGGGTCGTGTTCACTTGCCATAACCATCCCCGTGCAAAGGCATGTCGGGCACATTACCTAAGTGAACACCAAATGTAACTAGTCAGCATGACTCAATTATAGAATAAAGTTGGGATTACAATAAATTAAGTACAACAGATTTAGTCAGCAAATGAAAGCAGTCAACATACAGGTATGCTCACCGACTAGAGGAAACCCTAGCCTTTTTGTTAATCATATTAAAAATAGTATAATTCTACTCTCCTTACTTGTGAAGCATGAATTTCACCAGAAAAAATAAAAGAAAGCAAGTATTTGCTAAACATGTTCTTCTTTGTATGCATATATATATATATATATTTTGATAAATAAGCAAATTTTATTAAGAAAGCATCAAGACGATGCAACCAATACAAGAAAACCACCCAGTAACAGAACCAATACAACAAGGACTAACCAATCACCTCATCTAGAAAGTCTAAAAACACAAATAAATCCACCCTACCCTCCAACCAATTATACAAAACTAGAGAAAGACGACTTTATAGCCAAGAAACACTATGAGAGACCGCTAAGAAGGTACGTCGATTCCGTTCCAACCAAAGCAACCACATCAAGCAGAACGGAGCCAATAACCAAGCTCACCGCCGCTGCCTACCAAGACGAACGCCCTGCTAAGCCCAAAGGAAATCAAACACCCCTTGTGGCTGGACCCAAGCAAGTCCAAGAAGTGAACAAACAAAGCCCCACAAACCCGAAGCCACCGAGCAATGAAGAAACAAATGATTTACTAACTCCACATCCTCGCAACACATACAACACCGATTCACAAGGATGTGTCCCCGCCGCATCAAATTGTCCAAAGTAAGGTTCCAACCTAAAGCTACCGTCCACATGAAAAAGGCAACCTTAGTCGGAACCCCCGGAACCCAAACACTTTTCCAAGGGAAGACCCAACCAGCATCTCCCAACAACCCCTGATAGAAATGATGCTACTGTGAACTGCCCCTTTGCCCCCAACCTAGTCCAAACCAATACATCGGGGCCCACCCCTACCGTTCCCAAACCATATAAAAAACCCCACAACTCTACCAACTGAACGACTTCCCAATCATGAACCTGTCGCCGTAACTTAATATCCCAAGCTACCACACCCCCACCGTCTAAATAGGAAGCCACCAGTGCATCTTGATCTAAAGCAATATTAAAAATCAAAGGGAAACGGGTCTCCAACACCAACTCCCCACACCACAAGTCTTTCCAAAACCGCACCCTACTCCCCTCCCCCACCTTAAACCCTATCCACTTCCAGAACTCTACCTTTCCCAACCAAATCCCTTTCCATAACCCACACCCATAAGTGCAGGTCACAGACCCAGAAACCCAACCCCCTCTGCCCAGCCCATATTTAGACTCCACCACCTGCCGCCACAATTTGTAAGGCTCCAAAGCAAAATGCCAGAGCCACTTCCCTAACAAAGCTTAGTTAAAAGTCACCAACCGTCGAACCCCTAGCCCTCCAACTTGCTTGGGTTGACAAACCTGACCCCAATCAACCAAATGATACTTAAAATCATCACCACCAATCCCCCACAAGAAGTCCCTCTGAAGCTTTTCTAACTGATGTGCCACCGACACTGGAATAACATGGACCAACATGAAATAAGTGGGGATACTACTCAACACACTCTTAAGCAAAGTCAACCGGCCCCCTTTCGAAAGATATTGGCACTTCCAACCTGCCAAACGACGTTGGACCCGTTCCACTACTCCATCTCACACCCTCTTTGCCTTAAAAGAAGCCTCTAAAGGCAAACCCAAATAGGATACTGGCAAAACCGAGACCTTACACCCCAATACTGCAGCTAGAACAGGTAACCTAGCAACCGCCCCCACTGGAATGAGCTCCGACTTCCGCAAATTAACACGAAGGCCCGAAACCACCTCAAAACAAAGCAAAACACATCGCAAATAACCTTAGTTGCACGAAGCGGGAGCGGGGGCGGGGGCGGGAGCGGGAGCGGGAGCGGGAGCGGGGGAACGTGGCCACTTAGAGGAGTCGTAGATTAGGAGCGTTTATATATAATTTTTATTAATTATATTTTTAAATAATATATATAAATATATTGTGAGATATAATTCTTTTCTCCAATTAATATTTGAAATATATTATAATTATTATAAATTGTTATAAATTGTATTTTATTTTGTGTTGTTAGATTTTACTTCAAATTAAAATCTATTTATTTTGTAGATATAAAAATTAAGATTAATTTAATATATATATATATATAACCATTATATTTATATTTATAAAAGAAAATAAATAAATAGAGAAATCAACTCATTACATTTTTATTTATAAAGGTAAAATAAATATATTTATAAGTTATAACCCTTCTTCTATTTAATATTATATCTTCTTTTTTATTTATAAATATCTTCTTTTTTATTTATAAAGGTAAAATAAATACATTTTTATTTATAAAGGTGAAATAAATATATTTATAACCCATCTTCTTTAACAGATCGAAGAGAGAGAGAGAGAGAGAGAGAGGAGAGAGAGAGAAAAAAGAAGAAGAGATGCATCGACTGAGAGAGAGGAGGAGATCGACAGAGAAGATCGATCAAGAGACGAGATTGAAGAATCGATTGGCGCGAGACAGAGACGAGGTCAATCGAGAGACGAGATCGAGAGTGAAGAATCTTTTGGCGCGAGATCGAAGCCGGCGACCAGAGGGAAGTGGGTGAACAGGTTCTCCTTGTTCTCTTCTCTTTCGTTCCTTCTGTATTTAGGGCTATTTCGTCTCTTCTGTATTTTGGAAGCGATCAGATTCGCGTTTCTCTCGAATCAGATTCGCGTTTCTCTCGAATGAAACTCGCGATTCTTCTACGAATCTGAGTCAGGAGCGCAGAATCGCGCTTTTGAGGAAGAATCGTGGGCAAGTTGAACGATTCCTGCTACTAAGCAAATAACCAACCTGCGCTGCTTCCGCACCACAGAAGATCAAGGCATCATCCGCATATAACAAATGCGAAACCCCCAAAGGAGTCCCCGCTAATGAACCCACAACGAAACCTTCCAATAAACCTTCACGCACAGCTTTATCCAACAATCTACTCAACACCTCCATCACTAAAATAAATAGCAGGGGGGATAAAGGATCCCCCTGTCGAAGACCTCGATGAGTCTGAAAGAAACCCGCTGGAGTCCCATTAATCAACACCGACATCCGCACAGTCGAGATACAGAACTTGATCCACTGACACCAAGTCGCCCCAAAGCTCATACGATCCAATACATACAAGAGGAACTCCCAGTTAACATTATCATACGCCTTCTCAAATAACCAATTTGCAAATCAAACCAGGGCGTCCCTGACGGAGTCGAGAATCCACACATTCATTGGCAACCAAAACTGCATCTAAAATCTGCCTCCCTCCAACAAACGCATTCTGGGACTCTGACACCACAGTCGATAAAACTCATCGTAAATGATTAGCCAACACTTTAGCTAATAACTTATACACACTTCCTAACAAACTAATAGGCCTAAAATCCCGAATATCGTCAGCCCCTTCTTTCTTAGGAATCAAAGCCAAAAAAGTTGCATTGAAACTCTTCTCAAAATGCCTAGACACCAGGAAATCCTCCATAGTTGCAATGATATCACCCTTAACCAGGCTCCAACAATGCTGGAAGAAAGCTATAGTGAAACCATCCGGACCTGGGGCTTTATCCCCACTCATAGCCCGCAACGCTCCAAACACCTCTTCCTCTGTAAAAGCTCGCTCCAAACTCTCCCGATCCTCTCCCAGAATCGTAGCAAACTGAACACCTTCCAAACCCGGCGCCAAACCCCCTTTTGAGGCCAGAATAAATGCTGATAGAAGACAGCCCCCCCCTCCCGAATCTCGCCATCTGTGTGCAGCTCTCCCACCATCCACCCCTAACCTACTAATCTGATTAACCCGTCGATGAGCATTAGCCATACGGTGAAAGAATTTAGTATTCCGATCCCCATCCTTTAACCACAAACATCTAGACTTTTGACGAAAACAAACCTCTTCCATACGGGATATACGAACAAAATCCTATCTAGCCGCCTCCTTACGAATAATGGCCTCAGTAGGCAGCTCATCTTGCACCTCCAGCTCATCCAAGGATTGAAGTAAAGACATGACTGCAGCTTTTTGGCCCTCTAGCCGACCAAACACCTCCTTATTCCAAATTTTTAAGGCCGCTTTCAACATCTTCAATTTTTGAGCCAACACACAACTAGGGGAACCACGAACCTCGTAGCTATTCCACCAACCACCAACCAACTCTAGAAAACCCTCTTGTTGCAACCACATATTCTCAAAACGAAATGGCATAGGACCACGTCGGATCCCCCCACTATCCAACAAAATCGGCCAATGATCAACACAGGTCGAGGTAAGCGAAGCTGAACCACCTCAGAAAAGTGCTCCTCCCATCCCACAGTAACCAAGAACCGATCAATTTGAGACAAGCTCCGGCCATTTGACCATGTGAAGCTACCCCCCTGGATAGGCAAATCCACCAATTGTAAATCATCAATGAAAGAACAAAAAGCCCGCATAGCCCCCGAACTCCTTGCAGTCCCCGTCTTCTCCGATGGCCAACGAACAACATTAAAATCACCCCCTACACACCAGGGGACATCCCAGCAAAAGGCTATGTGCTCCATCTCCTCCAAAAACAAACCCCGCTCGGAATCCTGCACAGGCCCATATACCCCAGTGAAACTCCACCGAAAATTATCGTCCACACAACGGAACAAACAAGAGACAGAAAAACCTCCTATCTCCTCCTCCTCATCCATCACCACTACCCTCTTATCCCAACAGAGAAGAACCCCACCAGCCGTGCCTAACGAGGGCAAAAAGGTCCACTCCACAAACCTCCCCCCCCACACCTCGCGAATCAGCTCCACTCCCACCTCTTCCATCTTCGTCTCTTGTAAACATACAATGTCCGGTTTAGCACTCCGTAATACCGCCTTCACCGCCACCCTCTTATCCCTATCATTCAACCCCCGCACATTCCACGATACAATTTTTAACTTCATTTCAACAACAATGGGCCCCTCCGATCTCTCCTTCCACCCCGCCCTACAATCCTCACACCATGATCATAATTCACAGAACATTCCAAATTCT
Source organism: Camellia japonica (assembly GCA_030407325.1). NCBI lineage: Eukaryota > Viridiplantae > Streptophyta > Magnoliopsida > Ericales > Theaceae > Camellia > Camellia japonica. The sequence continues at coordinate 32,487,726 of JAPPVO010000016.1, forward strand.
TAAGCTCCCGATGTCCTTTAGAAGGGGTCACCAAAGATCGAGACACCCCTGGACTGGGACTCCCTTGCCTCCATGAAGCCTCCACTGCCGCAAAAAGTCGCATTGCCTCATCTTCGTGGCCCTCAAATGACAAGCCCAAACAACGACTAACTTCACTAATACGATCCAACACCCACTGGGACACGGCTTCTGCCGAAGGGATGTCATTCCCCGAAAATCCCCCAGTATCCTTAAACCTTTGTTTTTGTTTAAAACCAGCGACCAAATCAATATGTTGCACTACTAAGGGCTGCAACTCCAAGACCTGTGACTGACCCGCACTCTCGTGCCCCTCCTCACCTCGGTCAGCCCAAGACGCATCGTGAGACATCTGTAACACCAACTGGGACTGACGCTCAGCCGACCCTATGACCGCCACCTCAGAAGTACCTCTTTCCGACGCCATTAGCAAGCACGACCCTGGTTCGTCCACAGATGGCGCATCGCGAGGCATCTCTAGCTCCAGCAGGGACTGTCGATCAACCGACTCTGAGGCCGCTGATTGAGAAGCAACGCCTTCCGATGCCAGTAGCAGTCGCGACCCTTGTTCATCCGCAGATGGCGCATCGCGAGACAACTCTAGCTCCAGCTGGGATTGTCGCTCATCCAACTCTGAACCCACCAACTGTGAAGTGCCACTCTCCGACGCCTCTACCAATCACGAACCTTGTTCCTCAGCAGATGTGGCATCGTGGACCACCAACTCCAGTCCGGACGGCGACACAGATCCTCGCCGAGGACCCCCTGCCCCAAACGAAGCCACCCGACCCGACTCACTTGGGTGTAAATAGCATGAAGCCCTACAACCCAACCCACCCTCAGACCGACCCACAACCGTGTTTGCAAGACTATTGGGCCGCTCATTAAGACCCAAATCACCACCCCAACTATTGGGCCACTCAGAAAGGGCCAAAACACCACCCCCTAGTAGGCTTGAGAAGCCACTCTCCTGTGGGCTGGACTGATAAGTCACAGACCTCAATCCCTTAACCACCTGGGCCCCCAGATTAGTCCCCTTATGTTGAACCACAGCCCACCTACGTAGGCCCACCTCTCCTTTATCAAAAACCCGGGCCTGTCTCCAACCCAACTTGTCTTCCTTTGAACCCCTTAGATGACCCACCGCTGCCCCCACATGCTGGGTTAAATGACCCTGAAAACCCATGGGTCGCGCCTCTCTCCTAAATCGTTGCAGATATACATCCACCCCCAATTTCGGCTGAAAATCCTACCCTAGTTCCACAAAATACGTCATTTCCATAATCGACGCAGAAACCCCATCTGTCACGGTCGCCGGCATCCACAAGTCCACCTAGTCATATCAATGACTCGACAGACAAAAAGTGATTACAACGAGAAACCTAAATAATCAAGTAACACACAAATGGCGAATGTCACGTCACACCTTTTCTGAAAGACAAGTTCTATACAAATCCAGTATATCCTCAATATTGGTCCAACGCTGATAAACATCCTATGAAGCCGTAGTTAGTCAAATTACATACCTTTCCAGCGCCTGAGCAGTTTAAACACCTTTTGAGTAGTGGGTGCATGTAATGGGCGATCAGAAGCATTGGATACTGAAATAGGTTCAATTTTCAAACACACACCACTTGCAGAACAACGGGCACAGGCCAAGTACCCTGTCCACAGAATCATATGAACATGTGAACTCAGAATCATATGGCAAATAGGTCTTTTAAGTGGACAAGAAAAATGTCTACATAAATCATCGCAACTACTTGACACATACCAATTCCATGGCAATACTTGCACCTTTTCTTCTCTTGTTGCTCAACATTGTTAGCTTCAAGTATCATCAAAGCTGAAATTACACCCACTGCCCCACCTGAAAAAGATGCCACGATAGGGTCGACCTGACTAAATTGAGAAGACAAACAAGTGTAATTAGAAAATAATGACCTATTATGAAAACAAAATAGAAGTAATCTAACAGAAGATATTGGGACAAAATTTGGAATATCCTAAGAAGGTCACATTATTAAGTTATTGTAATAAGAGGGACCAGAAAGTTTCAGCAAGTACCTTAATTGCATAGGCAAATGCATGCTGCGTATAAAATCTTCATATGAGGTGCCTCCTATGCCTAATTTCAATTCCAACTGCCATGTGAAACAGGTTACTAACTTGCGTTTAAATCAAAGAAATTATAATAAAATGAAATAAAAACAAACGTTTATAGTCTGCAGGAATCTCATTTATACACTATAATTACTGCCATGTGAGCACTGGGCTCCCATCACAAAAGTCCACCCTGAAAACTAAAACTTTTTTAGTCACTCAAACAATACCTTTGTTCATCTCAACAAGTCAACATTGTTACCTTCTATTTTTCCCATCACTTACTTCCCAATATTACCTGCCTCAAGCTATGAGCTATTCCAACTCTTATTTCTAATATTAATTTTATTGATCCTTGTGTTCCCACTCATTGATCTCAACATCTCTCAATAGCTGCATTATAACATGACTGCTGCTTTTTAATTGCTTGAACTCTCTTTCTTTCAATTTTTTTATTTGATAAGTAGAATTCTATGGAGGAAGTCCAATCTTAACATCATTGCTTTTCCCTTGAAATTAAAAGTATCACTATTTCTTCACAAAGTCCAAATAAACTGACTAGGAAAAACATTAAGGACTCATTAGGCCATGTATGGGACTACATCAGAGCAGATTCAAGAACGGGATCCAAGAAAAAAACAATAACCTTCCTAGAATGAGGATACATTTTTTAGGTTAGAAAATTAACAGATACAGTACTTTCCCAAATTGAAGGAACTTGACTCCCCTTTCTACCTTTATTTTCATATTCAGGGCTACTTTTCCAAATAAATCAGCTAAACAAACCCAAAACCTATAACTGTATATCCTACAGGACCCAGGCAAAAAGAACTTGCTATCCCTCTACTTCCCAAACCTTAGTCATGAAGCACGGACACTGCTATGGTAAAGGCATGTTGTGTTGGACACAGCATGTTACGGATGATCTTGAAAAGCATGTTTGACACTTCTTAAAAGTGTCTTAATTAAAATTTTAAATTCCTAATATCAGATACTTTACGGCATATCGGCAACACTTCTTGAACCCTCCAACTACAATCTATGTGATGAATATCTTAATAATAACAAACAATGTTTCGTATTTTTTGGAATGCAACTCATGCACTCTAAATACAATTTGAAACATTTATAAGATGAAATATATTTCAATGTTCTACAATTGTTTTACATTCTTTAGATTGCAATTGTTCCATGAATGATATCTTGATGTCTAAGTTATAAATATATGACCTTAAGTTTTAATTAGTATTGTGTTACCTGTTTTCATTACCTTTGAATAAACTATTTGAATATTTGACATAAAGTACATTTATAAAAATATATAAATTTTCAACATGTTCCAAGCGTACCGTGTCCTACATTTAATACATTATATAGCCTCACAGCCATCTCAAGCTTTGTTTTGAAGCTATAAATGACTCTAAAACAAGTGACTGTATTGTAAAAAACAGTAGAAAATACCATAAAAAAGAATAAACTAGATGATGATTATAGAATATAAAACTTGGCACTAGTCAATAAAACCATAAAGTGAGAATAGAAAAGGAACTATCACTTGTTGGCTTCATGAACTTACAATTGGTGCAAGAAGACCCCCAAAGACAATAATCCCAGATATGAAAAAAAAGCTTGTCAGGTATAGCTGCTTCAATGTCTTTGGTGTCTACTTCAAAAAAGAGATGCACAAGGTTAGCTCAAGAATCATCACTCAAATGCATAGATAAATCATACCAAACAATTACCACCCATGTTGGCATGCACAACAAAGCATCTAAAATCTTTTGCCTTTTCTATTCTTAGCCATATATATACCCCTATAGAGCCCATTACACACATCACTGATTCCACAAAGCATGCATGCTGTTAAGTTAGGCGTGTATATTACAACTTCACTTTAGCAATGCCACGTGTGCTTTGTATGGTTGGTTGAATTTCATATAGATCACAAAATTTATTTGAGAATCACCACATGAGGGAGAAATGGAATCGATGATGGGATTTCAGGCATCTCAGCTTCCTCTTCACCATTCTCATCAAGAACCTTTTTAGCACTCTTTATGCGTTGTTGTACACGTAATCTCCGAACCTAGAGAAAAAACAAGAAACAAATAACAAGTATTCAATCAAGCAAAATGTAAAATACAAAAGGTGATATTTCATATTTAACAGAGGAGAAATGATTTCATGGAGTGAAAATCTGAGTCAATTTTACCTCTTCCATGAGGAGAAAAATCTTATTGCGCCTACTCCTTATATTGTCTTGGATTTCCAACAGCTGCATCTGAACAAAATCCTTAACAGTCTCTGGTCCTTCTATAATGCAGAAGCTACTGTGAAAACAACGTAAAAATCTCTCTTCAACCTTTAATCTCTGTTACAATGATTCTTGTATTCTCAGGATACTTTATTAGTAAGTACAAACACTTAAACATATCAGGAAGATTACAACAATAAGGTTAGCCTCGTATACATAACCAACAAAATGTTATAGATCAATGTTTAAACCACTTTAATTGTTCTCAAACAAAAAGGGGTGGGTCCATGGCTGGAAAATACACATATGCAACTGATATAGCTCTTTCATTGAATGATTTATCTTGTATATGACTATACATAATGCACTCTCATAGTTTCTATATTGAATTAACTAGTATAAAGTCAAACAAACAAACCCAATTAATTTTTCCTCAATAATGCATAGATGACGCAGTTCTTTATGCCAAAACAAACTCAGTTACATTATAGTTTTGTAAAAATATCATGATCATCAACCCCAACAATAATTAGCGATAACAACAACCAGTTTTTAACCATTAAAAGGCCAAATATAATTTTAGTTTCCATCCAACCCAGAATTCATTCAATTTAGCAACTTAAACTTAAGAACCAAAAATTCACCCAAAAAAAAAAAAAAACTCAATTACATCACAGTTCTCTTAAAATATCATGATCATCAACCCCAACAAATATTAACAACCACCAATTTTTAACCATCAAAAGACCAAATATAATTTAATTTCCAACCAAACCCAGAATTCATTCAAATTACCAACTTAAATTTCAGAACCAAAAATTCACCCAAAAAAATAAAAAATAAAATCAGTTACATCACAGTTTTGTAGAAATATCATGATCATCCACCCCAACAATTATTAACAACAGCCAATTTTTAATCCAACCCAGAATTCATTCAAATTAGTAACTTAAACTTAAAGACCCCAAAAAAAAAAAAAAAACACCACAACCAATTTTCTCTCATTTACATAATTAATCTACAGATAAGTGAATAAAAAATTAACAGGGTTTGAATCAGAGCATGAAACCTAGGGACGTTTTCGCCGGAAGGGACAGAATCAGAGGAGTCATTAGCAGAAGAACAGATGATAATTGGAGCTCGCAAAGCTTTTCTGAACAAGGAGAGGCGTTTGGGGCTTCCATGGGAAGATGTTCTGAGAAAAATCAGGGTTTTGGAGGAATCGAGCCTTGAATTGGAGATGGAAGGAAGAGGAGAGTAGAGCGAGAGAGAATTCATTGTCATCGCTATTCGGCTATTGCTCTGCTACTCATCCGAAATGTAGAGAGAGAAACATAGATGCATAATTGGACTTGGAGAGAGAGAGAGAGATAGGGGTTTTGTTGTGGGATTTGGAACCAGGGAGTTTTAGGTACTGTAACGAGTGAAGGCTTCTGTGATATATATTTTTTGTGTACCGACCAGTGGTAAAGTGATGCCGACGTGGCAGTCGAGCTGTCACGTGTCTTGGTTATTATGTCGAGATGATTTCGGTGTTGTCGAGGTGACCTCCGAAGATATTGGAATCTGAGATGAGCAGATAAGGGACAAGAGTCTTAGAATGAAGAAAGACTTCAAGATGGATAAGAATAGTATTCCTAGGTAGTCTATCCTTATCTCTTATAGAGTCTAAAATAAGCACTGAATGAAAGTTTATAGAAGTCAGGCTTCTAATGGGATTAGGATTGAGTAAAATATAAAAGAGAGACACCCCCATGGGTCTAAGGTACGCAATTTATGCTTTGAGCAGTGAATTTAGCACTTGATTATCTTTGAGAGATATACTGACTTGATTGTCGGAGTGCCCTCGGGTGGAAGAACCACCGCCGGAATCTTCTCTTTCTGTTGCAGATTAGTCAGGCGTCATCTATTCTGCCAATTCTCTCCAGCTGATCACTGAGTTGGCAGTGTGATCGGAAAATTACTCACACAATTTGGCGCCGTCTGTGGGAAAGACAGGAGAATAGATGGCCAGCAACGGACAAAAGGAAAAGATTGGGAACGACACTCCTGCTGGGAGTGGGAGACCTATTGACCTGGATGTCACAGGAGACGAATACAATGCAGAAACTCGTGACCAGAATCACGGAGTAAAAGACGTCGGCCAGACTAGCGACGCACCAAAGAAACCAAATCGAAGTGGCTATTACAACGAAGATGACCTCCAGGTATGGAAGGATAGATGCCTGCGGAGGGACGAAGAGATGAAGGAGATGGCAAACAAATTGGCAGACCTGCAGTCGGTTGTCAATTTCATGATGCAAAATAAGTCATGCAGCCACAATTCCCGCTGCAGGACACACCAATTCCAGCAGCCAATGCCCAGAAGGGAGGGCAAAGAACAATCCCCATAGCCCCTCAGCACAACGGGAGCGAAAGACACTCTCACCAACCTTCTAGGGAGGTCGGACGGAGGGAGCCAAGAAGAGAAGAATCACGGAGGACGCATCATACAAAGGAAACAGACCCCAAGGGACATCGGCATGTTCAGGGGCAGGTACTGTGCTTCGACACAATTCATGAAGAGGGGTCAAAGAGGACTCACCACGAGGCTGAAAGTAGTGCACCAAAAAGACTGAAAGCAGGAGATAGCCGAGCTCCTGAGAGGACAAAAGAGGACTTAAGAGATTACCTCAAAAGGAAGCAACAGAATGCCGAAGCCGAGGTAAAATTCCCCACATAGCCGAGGACACCATTCTCGGTGGAATTGGACAGGTTTGAGGCGCCGAAGAGATCAGTATGCGAGATTTCAATATACGATGGGAAGTCAGACCCCAACTTCCACGTCGGATTATATCTGAACTCAATGGCACTGTATAGTGGGAACGAGCCGTTGCTCTGCAAAGTGTTCCCTTCATCCTTTGGGGAGATTGCATTAGACTAGTTCCACAAACTACCGAAGGGGAGCGTGAAGACATGGGAAGGCCTGGCCGAGATGTTCGTGGCCAGGTTCATGACAAACAAGCTGCAGCCATTAAGGATGGACGCACTGATGGCTTTGAAGATCAGTAAGGATGAAGGCTAGGGCTGCAAATGAACAGAGCCGTTCATGAACAAGCTCGAGCTCGGCTTGGTAAGAGCTCGTTCGAACTCGGTTCGTTAATTTTTTTTGCCGTTCGAGCTCGAGCTCGAGCTCGTTAAATTTTTAATAAACAAGCCCAAACAGTCTAAAGCTCGGCTCGTTAGCTGGCTCGTTTAATATTTATTATTTATATATTAAATAATATAAAATTATGTATAAAAAATAAGAGAAATATGCTATTTATATATTTAAAAAATATAAATGTAAATAATACTTAACTATAGATAGTATATTTATATAATAGTGGTAGTAAATATTATTATTTTAGTAAAATATGAACTTTTTTTTAGTATGTTTATATATATTGTATATATAATTGTATAATCAAAGTTTTAATTGTAACTTTAGTCTCACATGCAAGTATGAATTTATAAATTTTTTGGCTCGTTAAGGTTCGTGAACAAGCTCGAGCTCGAGTCGAGCCTAAGCCAACTCGACTCGAGCTCGGTTCGTTAAATTTTTATTCAGCTCGAGCTCGTTAAAATCTTAATAAACAAGCCCAAACACACTAAAGCTCGGCTCGGCTCGTTTGCAGCCCTAATGGAGGCCTTAGGGCCTATGCAAAAAGATACTATGAGGTATTCAACTGAATACCAGAATGTTATCAAGAAGTGGCGGTCGTGTCATTCAAGAACGGCCTGAAAGACAACTGTCCACTACGGAAGTCTTTGGCAAAAACTTTGCCAAAAAGTATGGAAGAGCTCATGGCGAGAATCGAGAAGTATGCCAGAGCCGAGGAAGATACATTGGGGACTAGGGAGGTAAAGCAAGAGAAAGGAAACGGCTCGCCGAAGCGAGGCCGAGGTAACAACGGATCAAACAAGCATGAAACAGAACTGAGGGCTGCACAGGCGGTGACGATTGTGTTCCGGGCCCCAATTCACAAAGTCCTGGAACAAATTCGGAACCAACCCTATTTCAGGGCACCAGCAAGGGCACCAGGGGAATTCATGGGGAGGAACGTCGGTAGGCGCTGTGCCTACCACAATGAAGAGGGGCACACAACCCAGGGTTGCAGAGCCCTGAAAGCACACTTAGAAGACTTGGTAAGGCAAGGCCATCTGAGAGATCTGGTCGACGAGGCCAGAACAAGAGAAGAACAGGCAAGATTGCCTCAAGCACCAGCAGCTCCTCCCCCAGTACAGCAACCTCAGGCAGGAGGACCTCGGGTAGTCAATGTGATTCACTCAAAGGTCAACGAGAACGAAATCAGAGGGAGACCCAGAAGGTAAAACACCTACAACATGTCTATCAAGTCGGGGAGAAAAGACATCGGGCAGAAGGATGCCAGGACCAATGATAACCTTTACTGAAGCCGACCTAGAGATGGTCCAGCATCCGCATAATGATGCCTTGGTAGTATCCCTCCAGGTTGGGGAGTGCCAAGTGAAACGCATCCTGATTGACCAAGGCAGCTCTTGTGACATCATGTACGTCCGATGTTACAAGGAGCTCGGCCTTCACCCAGACGACATGGAACAATCCAATGGCCCAATGGTTGGGTTCAATGGAACGCCGACATGGCCACTGGGAGCAGTAAACTTGGAGGTGCAGGCTGGCACCAGGAAGATCAAGACAGAATTCACCATCATTGACACACCCTCCCCTTACAACATCATCTTGGGAAGGCCATGGTTGCATGCAATGGGGGCAGTTCCCTCAACATTGCATCAACTATTGCGATTCCCAACAGAACATGGGATAGAGGAAGTCAGGGGCGATCAGCTGCAGGCGAAGAATTGCTCCATGGCAGCAATGAAATCAACCTGCAGCATACGAGAGCCAAAAAAGGCAGAAATTGAAGATGAGGACGTGGAAGTCCTAGAAGACATCGGCAAGGAGCCAGCCGAGAAGAGCGAAGAGGCACTGAAGAAAATCCTCGTCCAGGATGGGGATGAAGAACGCTTCTTTCTTCTCGGCTCGGGCTTAGCCGAAGAAGAGGAAAAAGAGTTGGAGGCTTTTCTGCGAGCAAATATTGAGGTGTTTGCTTGGACACCTTACGAAATGCCTGGCATCGACCCCGAGGTCACTTGCCACAAACTGAATGTTGACAGGTCGGCCAAACCTGTAATTCAACGAGCCAGAAGACCGACATTGACGCACGTCGAAGCGGTAGAAGAAGAAGTAGACAGACTTCTGGAGGCTAGGGCCATCAGAGAAGTTCACTACCCGACATGGCTGTCCAATACAGTGGTGGTAAAGAAGAAGAACGGTAAATGGAGGGTCTGTGTAGACTTTACCAGTTTAAACAAGGCCTGTCCCAAAGACAGCTTCCCTCTACCCAAGATTGACCAGCTAGTGGATGCCACTTCGGGGCATGGAAGGATGAGCTTCCTGGATGCCTACAGGGGGTATCACCAGATAGCTATGGACCCAGCAGATGAAGAGAAGACTGCATTTATCACTCCCAAAGGGCTATACTGCTACAGAGTGATGCCCTTTGGATTGAAAAACGCAGGAGCCACCTACCAAAGATTGGTAACCAAGATGTTCAAGCACCTGATTGGCCGAACAGTAGAAGTCTACATTGACGACATGGTCGTTAAGTCCAAGGAGCCTGAGGGTCATCTCGCCGATCTAAAAGCAGTCTTTGAAATCCTTAAAACATATCGGCTCCGACTCAATGCATCGAAGTGTGCATTTGGAGTTGGATCTGGTAAGTTTCTAGGATACCTGGTGACCAGGAGGGGCATTGAGGCCAGCCCAGATCAGATCAAGGCCATCCTAGAGCTGAAGAGCCCGACGTCGGCAAAACAGGTGCAGATGCTAACTGGAAGGGCCGCAGCCCTGAACAGGTTTATAAGCAGAAGCTCAGACAAGTGCAAACCTTTCTTCAAATTAGTGAAGAAAGCCACAGACTTTCTTTGGACAGAGGAGTGCGAAGAAGCATTAGCCGATCTGAAGAAGTACCTGACCACAGCCAGTTCTTTCAAATCCAGAACCTGGGGAGGAGCTGTTCCTGTACTTAGCAGTTTCAGAACATGCGATTAGTGCAGTACTAATCCGAGAAGAAAAAGGGAGCAAAAGGCTGTGTACTATGTAAGCAAAACCCTAGCCGACGCAGAAACAAGGTATCTACCCTTAGAGAAATTGGCACTGGCTCTAGTAATGGCTTCAAAGAAGTTGAACCATTACTTCCAGGCCCATAAAATTGTGGTACTGACAGAGCATCCATTAAAGTCCCTATTGCAGCAGGGAGACTTGACAGGAAGAATAGCCAGATGGGCAGTCGCCCTAGGCCAGTATGATCTGGAGTACAGGCCCAGAACTGCAATCAAAGGCCAGGTTTTGGCCGACTTCGTGGCCGAGTTCACGCCAGAGTCCATCCAACATCGGGCTCCGTTGAGCAAGACAGACAATGTCCAGACAAGCAAGCAGAAGCCCAGCCAAAGGCTAAAGAACAAAGAAAGAAGAGAAACCCAGACCCTGCGCATTTACATCGGTGATTCTTTCAACTGTTGTCGATGGGAGTTCAAATCGACAAGGAGCGGGGGCAGGAGTAGTACTGATATCTCCAGATGGAGAAATATTAGAATAGTCCATTCGATTGGGGTTCAAGGCCTCAAACAATGAGGCAGAATATGAAGCACTAATTGCAGGACTGAAGCTAGCAGCAGCAGTACAAGCAGATGAGGTAATAGTTTTTTGTGATTCACAATTGATAGTTAACCAGACAACGGGCGAGTTTGCAGCCCGAGATGAAAGAATGTCGGCATACGCAAAGGAGGTCATCAGGCTGGCAGCCTTATTCCAGAACTGCAGACTGCTTCAAGTCAGCCGAGATGATAACAACCATGCCGATGCATTGGCCAACTTAGCTAGTTTAATACAACCAGGGAAAGCAAGGACAATAATGATTGAATACTTGTCGGGCCCGAGCATTGAACCAGTAATCACAGAACATGAAACAATATGTGTAGACATGGGACCAAGCTGGATGGACGCAATTGTTGCGTTCCTGAAAGAAGGAAAGCTGCCAGATGACCACAAGGAGGCACACAAGATCAGATTGAAGTCGGCAAGATTCAATCTGACAACAGAAGGACATCTCTACAGAAGGTCCTTCATTGGACCCCTCTTAAGGTGCTTACACCCTTTGCAGGTTGAAGATTTTTTATATGAAATTCAAGAAGGAATTTGTGGAAGCCACACTGGGGGCAGATCACTAGCTCACAGGGCCATTACCCAAGGGTATTGGTGGCCCTACATGCAAAAAGATGCAGAAGCCTACGTGAAAAAATGTGAACAATGCCAAAGGTTTGCACCTTTGATACACCAGCCAGCTACTGACCTAAACCCTGTATCCAGTCCTTGGCCATTTGCCCAATGGGGAATGGATCTCGTTGGGCAATTGCCCCAAGCAACTGGGCAAAGGAAGTACCTGCTAATAGCAACAGATTACTTCACAAAGTGGATAGAAGCAGAACCTCTTGCCAAGATCCGAGATGTGGATGTAAAGAACTTTATATGGAGAAACATCATCACCAGATTTGGGATTCCAAGAGCAATTGTTGCAGACAATGGGACATAATTTGACAGTAAGCTGATCAAAAACTTCTGTGCAAAGTTCAAGATCAAGAACTACTTTTCAACCCCAAATTTTTCACAAAGCAATGGACAAGCAGAAGCATCCAACAAAGTAATTCTGGATGGGATAAAGAAGAGGCTGCAGGCAGCAAAAGGGAAGTGGGTAGACGAATTGCCCAATGTACTCTGGGCATATCGGACTACGCCGAGAAGATCAACAGGGGAATCACCCTTTGCCATGGCTTATGGCACAGAAGCAGTCATTCCATTGGAGGTCGGCATCCCAGGGATCAGAACCCAGGAGTTGAGAACGGGACTAATGATGTACTCTTAGCCCGAGATCTGGATCTTCTAGAAGAAAGAAGAGAGAAAGCCGCAATACAGCTTGCAGCATACCAGCAACAGCTTGCTAGAGCTTATAACAGGAAGGTTAATCCAAGGGAATTTCAAGTCAGCGACCTAGTCTTGAGAAAAGTCGTCGGCAACAAGAAAGATCCCAGGGAGGGCAAGCTTGACCCAAACTGGGAAGGACCCTACAGAATCACTTCGGTACTAGGCAATGGGGCATATCGGCTTAAAGATAATGAGGGCAAAGCATTGCCAAGACCCTGGAACACTTGTAATTTAAAATTTTTCTATCATTAGATGTTGCTTTATTTTTTGCCGATGTCATCAATAAAATCTTAGCAGAATTCTCCACAATTTGTGAAACTATGCATAATATTGTTTTTGAATAATGAGAACCCAAGTGAAACTCATGTTCACATTGGGGGCAGAGAGAAGACAAAAACACTTAACGCTTGTTGAAATTTGTAGCAATTTACAAGTTGAAGTTAAGCCGAGATAATTGTTTATCTTCACTTGTTGAAATTTGTAGCAATTTACAAGTTGAAGTTAAACCGAAGTAATGCCTAACGCTTATTGAAATTTGTAGCAATTTACAAGTTGAAGTTAAACCGAAGTAATGCTTAACGCTTGTTGAAATTTGTAGCAATTTACAAGTTGAAGTTAAGCCGAAATAATTTCTTTATCTTCACTTGTTGAAATTTGTAGCAATTTACAAGTTGAAGTTAAACCGAAGTAATGCTTAACGCTTGTTGAAATTTGTAGCAATTTACAAGTTGAAGTTAAACCGAAGTAATGCCTAACGCTTGTTGAAATTTGTAGCAATTTACAAGTTGAAGTTAAACCGAAGTAATGCTTAACGCTTGTTGAAATTTGTAGCAATTTACAAGTTGAAGTTAAGCCGAGATAAGTTGTTTATGTTCACTTGTTGAAATTTGTAGCAATTTACAAGTTGAAGTTGAACCGAAGTAATGCCTAACGCTTGTTGAAATTTGTAGCAATTTACAAGTTAAAGTTAAGCCGAGATAATTTGGTTATCCTCACTTGTTGAAATTTGTAGCAATTTACAAGTTGAAGTCAAGCCGAGGTAAATCATCAGTTTTTATACCCAGGGTATGTCACCCCAAGAAGATTGCACAAAGAAGGAAAGACTTGCAAAATATTCTAAGTATAGAATCATGCAGAAGCAGTCAAGAGAAGACAAAGGTACAAGCATTCAAGAGAAGGAAAGTTGAATTATATACTCAAAAAACAAAGAGGCACGTCGGCTATATACAGAGCTTACATTGTCTGAAAAATAAAAAGTACAAGAGTACAAAAGACAAAAGAAAATTAAGGTTCCTCAACATCAGCAACAACTTGAGTCTGGACCTCGGAAGACAGTTGAGAAGCCACCTCGACTGCCTTTTCCGCAGCAAGCTCGGCATCGATTTGGGCAAGGGTTTCATCAATACTCCTCTCGGCTAGAGGAACATCGGATGATACCTGCTCAAGGGCAGCTTCCTTGGGAACCTCCTCAACCTCCTCATCTTGAGTTAAGTCAAGGACTTGCTCATTTTGAGGAAGGGACTTGGCCCCAGTAACCTCCTTAGATTTTCTCACCAAAGCCTCATCCTCATGTTGATCCTCAGAATTAGAATCATCATCAGATTGAGTTGGAGGTGGCGGCGGAGGGAATGGAAGAAGAATGGCGTCGGCACTCCGAAGAGGCGAGTCCTTGGGGACATTGATCTTTTTCAGAAGAGACATCCAACCAAGGGAGAAACCCCTGTTGCATGCCTGCTTCACTTGTTGCTCATAGGCCTCCGTGACATCGGCCATGCCTCGAGCATACGCCTTCTCATCAGCATCCTTGATTTCGGCCACTTTGGTGGCCAGAGCATCCTGAAGCTCCTTCTGGGCCTGGGCCACTTTTTTCTCGGCCTCCTTCAGCTGAGCTTGAAGGACTTTATTTATCGCCTCAGCAGCGCTGACCTTTTCTTCGGCGGCATCCTTCTCTTTGATGGCGACCTCGGCCTGGTCCTCCAGCATCTTCATCTTTGACTGCAGGCTCTTATTGGTTTTCTGAAGTGTGGAGACCTCCCTCTTCTTCTCGGCCTAACTTCTCACGATTCTCAAAAGATTGCATCGAAAAAGAGTGGGCATGCTGGATGGCCTGGAAGAAAACAGAAGTGTTAGAAAAATATTCTAAGTATAAAATAAAGAAAAAGAAAGAAAAAGTACCAGACAAAAACACTTACTTGAACAGAGTGTTAAAGCATCAAAGCATAGTTTTCATATTCACTGAACCCGGCGTTTCGCTCCAGATCACCTGGAAGAAGCAGTGCAGTGCTGAGGGCAATGCCGACATTGATATCGTCGGCGCTGTCACTAGCCATAACAGGCTTATCTTCTAGGGTAATCTCGGGGGCCCAGGAGGCATCAGGTTTTTTAGACCCCGAGGTCGTTCCAGAGGATGACCTCGGCCTTTTTGACTTGGTGGATTCAGAGGGAAGGCTTTCAGTGGACCTCTTCGTAGGGACAGAGGCAGTCTTTTCACTTGAAGCCAACTTGGAAATTGGCAAAGTGTCTTCTGTCTCAACCTGAGTCACTTTGGCCTTTGGTTGAGCCTTCTTAACTCTTTTTGGCTTGGGTGGAAGCTGGGTTTGTGTTGGTAGAGCATCAACATCAGTTGGGATATTGGCTAAGAGATCTTTGGCCACTGGTTTTGCACGACCCATCTCGGCTGCAAGAACAAGACGTCGGCGACGTTTGCGTTGAGATGGTGGGATCAGGAATTGAGCCGAAGTAGACGGCTATTCTGCTAGATCAGATGTTGATCCTTGGTCTGTCTGAGATGTTGATACGGCTTGCAGAGTTGTGGCAGAGGGAGGAGGTAAGCTCTTCTTTTTTCTCTTAGGAACGTCGGGAAGAGTTGATTTGTATGACGGAATGAAGTTGAGAAACAGAGGCGCCTTCCGTTTTTGGACTAGCAAGTCCAAAAGTTTCGTCAAATCCTTGCTGAGAATGAAGGATTGGCGAAAGTTCTTTGGTGGCTGACGGAGAGCTACAAGGGAAAAACAGACATTAGAAACAGGTAAAATATTAAAGACTTGAAAAGAAACAATCAAGTATTAACACTGGGCTCTTACCTTTGCCCTCTAAAACTGATCGGGGAAGAGGGAAAAGATGGAGATCCTCATCTGGAGTAAACTCCCAACTTCCTGAGGTAATGAAGTAATCGTCTCCAGCCCCCTTGTTGGAGTTTGGGAGGTCGGCTACGATTTTAAACTCTGTGGATCTCAGCTTAAGATAATAAATGTAGCCTTTTTCTTTCAAGTTAAGGCTGCACATGGTATAGCAGTATTGAACGTCGGCTAAGGTGATCCTAGCGCTTTCCTGTTTAGCTAAGGCTATGATACCGTTGATCACTCGATAAGAATTGATAGCAAGTTGCATGGGGTTCAACTTATAATAATGGAGAATCTCGCGAAACAGGGTGTTGAGTGGAAACCGAAGTCCACACTCAATAAAGGCAACTACAAGGAAGGGCATGGAGTCGTCAGTAGGCATGATGGAGTCATCATCCCCAGCCAACCTCAGATGGACGTCGGCTGGGATTTCAAACTCCTGTCTAAAGTATTCTAGTTTGGATGGGGTGTTTACCCTATGCCTCCACATACCCATAACGTCGGCCTAAATTAGAAGACGGGTTCAAAGAGAGATGGTCTAAAAAAGTTTTGTGAACCTCGGCTAAACCTAGGTGTATATTGATGCAAGAATTTGAAGATTGTTTAGTTTTGACGGGTTCTACAGTCAAATCCCAAACCTAAATCTATGAAGACAAAGATTGAAGGCACAAATCTGAAAACAAAAAAGCAGAATGAAGTTTCAGAATCAAGAACAAAGGTGGGGCTATCAAAAGCACAGAAAATACAAGGAGTATAAGGTCAAGAACAGTGACAAAAGCGCAAGAAAGTGGTGAAACAGTGCGTGTGTTCAAGATTTGGGCCAAAGTAGAATCATCGAATAAATACATTCAGATATGTTTTCGCAAGATAAATTTGAACAAAACAGTGATAACAAGAAGTAATGAGGAATATCAAAGGAATTGAAAAACGAGAGAATAGTTGCTTACCAGAAAAATGGAGCCGGTATGAAGATTGCCGAAGTCAGACGACAGTTACAGATGTAACAAAACGCAAAAGCTTCACAGAAGGGAAAAAAAAGAAAGGCAGTTACAGAGCTTGTGAACTGGAACAATGGCGTATTCAAGAGCTAGAGAGAGAGAAAAAGCAAGTGAATCGAATGCAAAGAAAAGAGACGAAAGAAGAGAGAAACAAGTTTTGTCAAAATATTTTTGAAACGGCGGCAAAAGAGGGCATTAAGTGCGCCTGGAGCAACGCATACGTCAGACAGCGCACACAGAGAAGACGGTTTTCAAGCGCATTAGAAACACGATCCAATGAGGATCAAACGCATAAATGAACAGTTGAAAAGCGATGCTTGACAGCTCACACGCATGAAGAAGTTCATAAGGGAGCTCTTGGAGTTCTTGATCTTTTAGAAGACATGTCGGCCTATGATGATGATCTCGGCTGAGATACTTTAAGCTGACGTACTTGAAGGAAGTACCGATGTAGGTTCTATCACCTCAGAATGCCGAGGTAATAGAACCTAGGGGGCAGTTGTGGGGATATATTTTTTGAGTACCGACACGTGGCAAGGTGACGCCGACGTGTCAGCCGAGGTGCCACGTGTCCTGGTCGTTATGCCGAGGTGATCTCGGTGTTGCCGAGGTGACCTCCGAAGATATCGGAATCCGAGATGAGCAGATAAGGGACAAAAGTCCTAGAATGAAGAAAGACTTCAAGATGGATAAGGATAGTATTCCTAGGGAGTCTATCCTTATCTCTTATAGAGTCCAAAGTAAGCACTGAATGAAAGTCCATAGAAATCAGGCTTCTAATGGGACTAGGATTGAGTAAAATATAAAAGAGAGGCACCCTCATGGGTCTAAGGTACGTAATTTATGCTATGAGCAATGAATTTAGCACTTGATTATCTTTGAGAGATATACTGACTTGATCGTCGGAGTGCCCCCGGGTGGAAGAACCACTGCCGGAATCTTCTCTTTCTGTTGCAGGTTAGCCAAGTGTCATCTATTCTGCCAGTTCTCTCCAGCTGATCACTGAGTTGGCAGTGTGATCGGAAAATTACTCACACAGCATCTTTTGTGGAAGTAGTTTTTTGTTTGTTATGTTTGGAACCAAAATCTTAGGGACAGTTTGGTTAGAAAGAAAGCAAGTGTTTTATTTTCTTTTTTTTTTCTTTTTTTTTTTTGTCTTTTTGGTGATAAATATAATGTTAGTAATTAAATTACAATACAAGTCATGCCCTCCCCATAACCACTTGGGTCACAGTCCAGATCGAAATAAAAATTAGTTTGGGAAGTGACTTTTCGATGACTTTTTTTTATTAAAATATGAGATAAAAAAATAGAAAATATTTGAAAATGACTTTTTATTATTTTATTTTTTTTACAAAAAGACATGTAAAAAGTAAAGAGAAAAAAAATAATATTTGAGCTTTTTATATAGTTTTTGGATTTTTTTTTTTTTGACCTTTTAGAGTTTTTTTGGTGATTTTTTAATTTTTTGTCTAAGATCTCACTTTCTCCAAACCCAACCTAAGGATAAAAGTGAAAATGAGATAAATAAAGTTTAAAGCAAAAATAAAGAAAGATTTATTTGTTTGCATGCATTTGATTAAACCATCTGCTCAAAATTTTTGGATATGTATTATTCTTTATTTAATTAATTCTAACTAGTGTTCGGAATCACTTGTTAGCAATGCTAAATATCCTATCTAATTGCACGACCACACATGGAGTTGTAACTTAAAAAGAGATGGGGAATTATATTTTTTAGGGGTATTATCTTATTTTTTTATTAAATAACACAAGTATATGAGTCATATATGCATTTATAAATGTGAATCATATTATTTTATGTTTAAAAGTAACAAGACATAAGAAATGAGACTACGTGTAAAATTATTCTGAAACTAATTATACAACTAATAGTGTGTCATGTTAACAACCTCTATAAAAGTAATACAAATATTTTATACTTAAAAAGAAAGAGGATCTACTGCTATAATAATACATGTCGTTTGGGAAGTGGGTTGGCTTTTTGACTTTTTTGGCTATTGTAGCCTGGGCTAAAAAACTTGGTTTGGGAAAGGCTTTCTGACTTTTTGACTTTTTTAGCTTTTTTTTGTGAGAGAAGAGTGTAATGATTATGTATTAGATGTGATGTTTTGTTTTTTATGGTTAAAATAGCCTATTTTGTCTTGGAAAATTTGGCTATAAAACCCATTTACCTTCCTTTCATTGTTAAAAGGACTAAGAAAAAAATTATACTTTCTAAACCCCCTCATAATTATAAAATCTTGCATAAAGGACAAAATTTATTATTTAAATATTTTATTAGACTATTATACCCTCAACTAAATTTTCTCACCTTCTCCACCCATTCTCTCCCCACCTTCTCTGTCTTTCTCCTCCCTCTCTCCCTTCTCTAACTCCTTCAAGCTTTAGATCTGGAAGCTTCAGACCTCGCCAACGCCGCCGCCGTCCGATCCTCTTCCGCCGCTCCCTCTGGAATCGAGCTTTGATTCAACAGGTTAACGAAAATCGCCAGTCGAAGATGCCTGACAATCTCGTCAAGAACGTTGCCTTAATTCGAGAGATCAACAGTAATATATCCAAAGTCATATCTCTTTACTCCGATCTTTCCGTTGATTTCTCCAACATCGTTCAGCAATGACGCGCGATCAACAATGACGACCACGTGGAGAAGAGTGCTGGTGGAGTTGTTTGGTTATACATATTTTTTTAAACACAGATTTGAGTTTTGAATATATGTATATATATATATATATATATTATGTGTGTATGAGTGTTGTTGAACACATGTATTCTTTTATTGAGATTTGTGATTGTTGATCGAGTTTTAGAAGTTTTTCTTCTCAATTAGATATGTTGATTTGTTGATTAATTTGTTTTGTTTTTGTTTGTTTGTTTGTTTTTTTTTTTATTTTTGTTGTTTTTTATCTAATTTCATTTGACAAAACCAGAGTAAAATTATTGCTCTGTTTTTTCAGATAATGAGAGTAAAATTTTACTCTTGTTTTATTACTCTGTTTTTTGTTTGAGAGAATTAGAGTAAAATTTTACTCTGGTGTTAGAATGACAGTAAAATTTTACTATCAAGAGGTGGTTATTGCCAAACACTTCAGCCGCCACAAACATTGCCTTCGCTTTTTTACTTTTGTGCAGAGTAACATTTTAATTTTAGCTTCAGAATCTCACAGTTTACTCGTTTTTCACAGTAAAATTTTACTTTTATACAGAGTAAAATTTTACTTTTGTGTAGAGTCTAACATTTTACTAGTTTTTCAGAGTAAAATTTTACTTTTATACAGAGTAAAATTTTATTTTTAGCTTCAGAGTCTCACAGTTTACTCGTTTTTCAGAGTAAAATTTTACTTTTATACAGAGTAAAATTTTACTTTTATGTAGAGTCTAACATTTTACTAGTTTTTCAGAGTAAAATTTTACTTTTAGTTTCAGAGTTTTACTCTGAAATACACAGTAAATATGGCTTAATAGGAGAGCTGATAGATATGAGGGTAATATAGTAAAAGAAACAAGTTTTAAAATATTAGGGGGTTTTGAAAGTATTTATATAATTCTTGTCCTTTTAAAAAACAAATTAGATAGTGAGGGGGCTATCACCAAATCCCCCTTTTGTCTTTTGTGGCTAAAATAGCCAAAAAAAACCCCAAATAACTCTTCCCAAACGAATACAGCAGTTGGATTTTTATGTCATTACTTTGTATGACACTTCCATTGGAGCATCTCCACCAGTAATTGTCAAATGAGAATGTCAAAGTTATAATTTATCATATTATAAAGTTAATAAATTAAATTTTAACAATGTTATTGTATTAGTGTAAATGTTATTTTTTGCAGAAGATGTCATATTTTGACATTGATACCTATTTTAGCTATTAATGAGTTGTTCTTAGAGAGTTGAGCCTCAAAGTTAAGGATTGTTGGGTTAACCACCATTGGAATTTTGACTATCTCTCCACCATCCTCCCCAATCTTATTAAATCCAAAATTGAGAGCACCACACTTAACTGGCATGCTCACGCCGAAGACACTTTCACTTATTTTCACCAATAAATCGGCTTACCTTCTTACCCTCAAACCATCTTCTACCTCTCTTTTCCTTAGTTGGTCATGGATTTGGCACACGCCCACCACCCCCCAGATTCAACACTTCATTTGGCTTGCTTCACATGCCAGATTAGCCACCAAATCTTTCCTTCTCACTCGAAAGATTACTCAAGACAACCTTTGTCCCCGCTTCCAATCCCACCCTAAAACCATCACCCATGCTCTGCGTGACTGTCCCTCTTCCTGGGCCCTATGGACCCTCCTAGGCATTCCCGAATCCCTCACCCCTCCTTCTCTTCGGACACTCCCCACTGGCTCCGCGTTAATTGTGAATCAAACGTTCGCCATCAATCGTGTCTTTGGGCTGTCCTTTTCCCCCTCACCTGTTGGACCATCTGGAAACACTGCAACGCCTTCTGTTTTGATACCAACCCACCCCCCTTCCCAACCCTGCCGCCATCACTGCTAATGCCGTTCATTGGCAATTCATCTCAAATTTTCTTCATCCGTCCAAGACCAAGATTTTATCCTTTGTGAACTGGAAACCTCCCGACCATCCCCAATTCAAACTCAACATTGATAGAGCAGCTCACGGCAATCTCGGGGTTGCCTCAGCAGGAGGTATCATCAGAGATTCAAATGGTACTTAGATCAGTGGATTCAGCCACAACATTAGATGCACAACTAGTATAGCAGCACAATTATGGGGACTTCGTTGTGGGTTATAATTGGCAAGAGACCTCAACATGCCTAATATTGAAGTAGAGACAGATGCAACCACCGTGCAACATCTGTTGAACAATCGGCCTCCAATACATCATCCGTTTAGTAATCTAATTTCTGATTGCAGGTGGCTCCTGGACCATCTCAGAGTACAAGACATTCATCACATTTTCCATGGAGCAAACACTTGTGCGGACCTGCTGGCCAAAGAATGACACAAGCTGACTGAAGGCCTTCATATTTATCCTACTATGCCTAGTTTTATTACTAAACATGTTTGTATGGATGCCATGGGAACTTCTTATCCGATTTGTGCTTGACTTATCTTAGCTTTTTAATATCCCTTTATTACTGTAATAACCCCGACCTCCGATTAATGCTAAACCATGTTTATTTATGCCTAACAGTAATTTAGAAGGAATCCGGAATTAAATTGCATATGTATTACATTATCTTTGTGTTTTTATCTGTTTGCCATAAAATGATCTGTTCATGTTTCGACTTTGAACTGCGAATTGAAAACCTTATCGGCGCCCGAGTCCGAAATTGATTAGTGTTTTAGACTAGTTAGAATATATGTGATTTTATGGTATGTTTAATTAGAATTTGATTTGGTATGATTAAATTAGAATAAATAGTGTTAAATTACATTAGATGGCTTATTTACCAAAATACCATTAGGTGGACTTTGCTAGACCAATTGTTTAGTCTTGATTTACACTTGTTGGCATCATTTTCATCCATCCTCCTAGACTAAACCGTGAGAAAGAGGGAGAGTGAGAGAAACTTGGTTTCATCAAGAATTTGGCTTGGAAATTTGAGGATTTGTAGAAGAACTACACAATTGAGCTAGCACACCTTGAACTCAAGACCTAAGGTAGGAAAATCATCTTCTTGATTGTGAATTTAAAATTAATTCATGCATGGTTCATGAGACATTAGTGATTTAAGTCATGAATTGGTTGAAAATGTTGAATTGAGGCTTAAATCATGCATGCATGTTCATATTTTAGCATTTTGAAGTGTCTTCATGGAAGTTCTTACATGCAAGCCCATATTCTAGCCTTAGTCCATGAATTCATCATGATTTTGAGCTCAATCTTACATTTGGTCATGTTTTAGAGCATTGGATTTAAAATGAACACTTGCATGTTAAGCTCTTGTTTTGTTCTTGAAGTTCTACTTGTAATTGTGTTCAATTGACTCACTCTTAGGCTTTGATTTTACCAATTGATCTTTGAAACATCTTATACTATGAGTTTACAAGTGTTTTCCAGAAGATGGGCCCAAAGGGTTGAGATTTGAGGTGTTGAATGCTTGGTTTGAGCTTGGGAGGCAAATCTGGAAATTCCAGAATTTGGCTTCTTCGCTCGAGCGAAGGATTCCACGCTCGAGCGACCATCGTTTGTTCAGAACTTCGCTTGAGCGAAGGAATGGTGGCTCGAGCATAAATTGCAAGCTCTCAAGTTTTTGGTGCACGCAGACGCACGCTTGAGCGAAGAGCTGTGTCTCACGCTCGAGCGAGTATCGAGCGTAAAATTTCAACAACCAGTACTTTTGCATTTTTACAGACCGCTCGAGCGAAGGAGTCTACGCTCGAGCGACCCCTCTGTTTTGACAAGCTCGCTCGAGCGAAGGAAGCCACGCTCGAGCGAGACCCCTGTTTTCAGTAAGTTTTGAAAAATGTTTTCCAAGGCATCTTTGCATCCACATTCCATCCTAAGCATTCCTAGGCCATGTTTAAGACTCTATAGTGAGGCTTTAAGGTTAGAAACACAGTAAGAACCAACAACGTAAGTTTTGTGCAATTAGAATGTGTGTTTTAAGTGTATGTCCGTTATGTGTTATGTAGGTCACGTGCCGCGTATTGTGTGATCAATTTGCTCCATCTGTCCGTTTCGAGGCCAACTGTGAGTAATAATTTAGTAAAGTTATGTTCAAACTGTATCTACCTTCTGTGTGATAAAACAAGGTCTGTTTTCCGAAATGATATGTTATGTACAATGAATGATTGTTCAATTTCTGATATGTATTCGTGACATCCTTAGCATCATGTGATATCTGTTAGCTGTTACCCGGTATCGGAGGTTCTTTTATGGAACTTATTTCTGTCTGCACTCTGTTACCCGCACCGGAGGCCCTGTCACGGGGGCTCAGCTTCTGTTCTGTTGCCCGGATCCGGAGGTTCCTTTATGGAATTGGTAATTCGTAACCTCACGTGTATACGTTTTGTTCTGTTCTGTTCTGTTAATGCTAATGGATGTATCACGTAAACTTAATCATGACTTATGATTTCTGTCTGTATATAATCTGGACAAATGACAAATTTGATACAAATCTGAATTATGATTTCTGAATCTGTACGAACTCATTCATTGAAACCCTTTACTCTGTTATTATTCACTAGGCTTTCGCTCACAGTTTATATTATGTATGTAGGTGAGCCGGCACATGACCAGGGCCAGAGTTGACGACCTTCTGTTATGTTTTTGTCAGCCCACTGTTGTGCCTCCCGAGGAGGTTCCGAACGAAACCTAATGCCATGGCTGTTTTTGTATTCATGCTAGTCTTTGTGTATGCTCTGTAAAGTTAGGTCTTGGGAAGTACATTCTGTAAATACCTTGTAAATATTGTGTATTTGGACTGGCATGTTTATGTATATATAAATAAGTTTTGAAATGTTCTGTCTCATGTACGTTATCATAGCTCATTGGACCTTGTCTATTTTGTATTATTGCTTCCGCAGCCCCTTATTATTTGCTAATCTGTTCAGAGGCCTTTGGTAATCCACGGATTACTGGCCGGTTATGGTGCTAAACCTACAGGGGCGGGTTTGGGTCGTGACAATTACCAAAAAAAAACAATTAGTGATAAAATTTTATATTTTAATGCTCCAATGGAGCTGTTAAATAGGCTCTCAATAATGTTAAATTTCAAAAGACTCGCTAATTGGGGTGAATTATTTAAGAAGAAAAAGAGAGAGATGTGACAAATACAAGAGAAGAAATATGACATTGTTAATTTAAATTAAAGTAAAATGGTACAATGTGACATCGACAGTCAGTAAAAGTTTAGGATCTAAACATTTCCATGGTCCAATGATCCCATCCTAAAAGTTTAAATTAAAGTAAATGGGACAATGATCCTCTAATTTTAGGATCTAAACATTTCCATCAGAGCACTCATTCAATCATTAAATTAATAAACTTTTAACACAAAATTAGACTCCCCTTTGATCACTTTTTATCACAAAAGGTTTGATTCTTCTCTTTCCCATATTTTCTCATCAACCAAACAGAATTCTAAAGCAAAATATAAACAACCACAACTAAAAACAACAAAAGCAACCAGATGGTAACCATAGGAGAAACACATCTCCAAAATCTCCCATTCTCTTCCACAAATGGATCATCACCCCATTCCAAAACCTCTTTATCATACTTATTATTATTCCTCTCACCACCCACCACCGCACAATCTCTTCCTTCTTCAGCCAATCTAATATGTTCTAAAATATGAGGAAAAACCTTCAAATAAGCCTCTTCCCCAATCAACAAATCTGAATGCCCAAAATCCTCCACCACCACCCTCTCATGCCTAAAGCCAGGTTGGTGCAATTTCATGTACTTGTGAGCCAAAAAAGAAGTCTTGGGAGTCACAAGCAAAGTCCGCCCACCTGACACGTAAAGTGAGGAGATTGTCATTCTCTCGGGATGCGTGACGTATGAGTTTTCTCCGTTGGGGCCCACGATGAAGCCCGCGTTGCAAATCCTTCTGAGGTGAGGGAATGCGGCCATGGGAAGCCGTAGGAGGGTGTGTTTTAATTGGTAGTGCATGGCAGGGCTTATGTTGTCATGCCAGAATGTGTTGCCAAAGATGCCTGAGAAGACTTCACATTCGTCGCACGTGCATCGCTCGGAGCGGGGGATGAGGCGAGCGACGGATTTGAGGAGGCTGTGTCGAGGAGTGGAGGATGGTGATTTGAAGAGAGGGAGAATCTTGTTCTTGCCTAGAATCCTCATTGATATCTGCAATTTGATTGAAGTTTTAAAGTAAGGATATGTATAGGCTTGGAAAAAAAAAAAAAAGCATGATGTTTAGAGGTATGTAGATTTTAGGCCTGTCTTGATTATCCCATGACTAATAAAATTTGTTTGGCAAACTATTTGTAAAAAATTATTTTTGAAAATAACTTGACCTTTTGAAAAACACCAAAAATTTGTCTTTGAATTTAAAACCATAGTTGTTCTTGAATTTATTTAATTATTTTTTATTTTTAAAAAACAAAAAAAAAATGATAACAAATATGTGTACAAATTATATTAAATTGTTCACAATAATCTGATTTTGTGTTTGTATTTTTGAATCTTTAATTTGAGTAAAAATTTATGGAGGAAAAATAAAAACTTTCACATTTCCCTTCCATTTTCTTTCCTTTTTTTTTAATTTCTTATTAAAATTCGAGATCCAAACATAGCTTAAACTGCAGATATGGGACTTGAAAACATTGAAAATGATTCATAAATTTGAAAATATATGCTTTCTTATGTTTGGGTATATGTTTGATCCAACTTATTCCAATTAAAAATTGATAATCTATAAACAATATATGAAAATATGCTTTCCCTAATTTCGAGATAATTAATTCTTAAAATTTATTTAAGTATATCATTTTTCTTTCTAACTAATTTCCTTTACTTCTAATTACTTTTTACAGTAGATAGATTTCAGTCCCCAAATTTGTCAACTTGTCCATATTTTTGTGAGAATGCAGAGAGAGAAAGCTTACAGGGATGAGGGGAAGCCACATTTTGAAAGTGGCTAAAGGAGTGAGCTTGAAGAACATTGAAGAGTTGGTGCAAGTCAAAGAAGCTATTTGGGTTGCAGAGACATGGCCTCCCATAATAGCTATATGTATGGCTAACCCTCCAACACAGTGTGCAACCACATGTACCTTTGTCATTGGCCCATGCATACTATGGATTTTATTGATCACTGTAAAAATAATAATAATCAAAATCAAGAGTTAACTTGCAACAAAAGCATTTGATTTTTCCATTTTATATATTGGTTACTGTCATGTTTTATTGCATGGACCCTTCTAAAGTTACTATTTGTATTGAAAAGTTGACACTTAGATCAGGATATGAGATATATATATATATATATATATATATATGTGTGTGTGTGTGTGATATGCCTAGTTATAAATGCATCTAACAAAAATGTATAAGCCGTCAAGTTTATTGGATTAAACACGTTTTTTACCACTGCAACTCATGAATAACCGTGTATAAGTCGTCGTGTCCTGTATTGACTATAACAAGCTAAGGTTTTAAAGACAAAAATTTAAAGACTAAAATGTATTTGTTGTCAAAAGTGTCATTATTATATTTTTAGGACGAAATTGGACATTTAGTAACAAATTTCTCTCCTTTTAGGACCAAAATTTGTTTTAAAAAATAAACTTTTTTTGAACAAATTCTTGTCCCAAAAATGTGCATTTATTAGCAACATTTTCAAAATTTTGTTGCTAAAAAGTCTTCTTTTTCTTTTACTTTTCAAGAAAAACTTTTAGTGACTATCTTTGCGACAATAAGAATTGGTCTCCAAATATCTTTTGCAAAAATTTTTTTTTTAAGGACAAAAAAATTTGATCCCTAAAACTTTTATTTGTTGTAGTGTTATACGAATTGGACACTTCGATATATACCCGCCCCAGCACATGTTGCCAAGTTCACATGACATAGCATAGGTATCAAGAACTTCTAAGCTGAACTAAAATTTAAATATTAGTAATTTACCAGATGGTATATCAAATTTGCCAATATCCTCAATGGTGAAGTTGTTGGAAGGATTCAAAGGGTGTAATCTTGGTTGAAGTAACCATGTTTCATGGCCTTCATCTAGTAGAGTTCTAACCAAATCATTTGGTTCTGTTGGTAGGCAATAACTCTCTGTGGAATGCCCATTAATTAGTAGTACAGGATTTAGTTTCTTTTCCCCTTGAGGCCTCCATGGACTCTGATTGCATTTCCATTGTCTGCAACAGATGATAAACCCATCCTCTGCACAATTTCACAAGAAGCGAAAAATTACTTTGAAATTGGATATTTTTTAAGGGAAATTACGAGAGAGAGAGAGAGAGAGAGAGAGAGAGAGAGGAATTGGGGGAAATAGATGGAGAATAAAAAATGTGGAAAGTAGGGGCAATAATTGCAAATAGATGGAGAATAAAAAATAATTGAAGTAGGGGTTCAAAGAAATAATTGCAAAAACATTATGGTTTCTTTTTTACTCTTTCGCCCCTCACCCCTTCTCTCTTCCCTCATTTCTTCTCTCTCCTCTCTCCTCTTTGGCCCCCTCCCTCACCCAACCTCACAATGGCCAACCACTACTATCTCACAACCTTCTCAGGGCTGAGGGAAGGGCATTTTTGTCATTTCATAGGTGGATTCAACCTCTTAGTAGAAATGAGCGCGGGTCGGTTGCGGCCACGGAACCTCTAATCTGCCATCCGTCCGTCAGATTGGCAGATTGGAGAAAATCAATCCGCATCCGTCCACCAATCCAGCGGATTGGTGGATTGGCGGATGGATGCAAATCGGTTTGAAGGTTTAAAATTTTTAAAATTTTTAACATAATTCAACTTCTACACTTCCTCAAAAAAAAAGAAAAGAAAAAAAAGAGGTATTACAGTCAATGACTTAAAAAAGTATTACAATCACTGCATACCTCATCCAAATAAAGAAAGTTTGAAACTTTAGAATATTATAATCACTGCATGCCTCATCCATATAAAGTATTACAATCTGTGGTTCTTAAAATATAAAAACAATTCAAACCACCAAAACTATGAACAGAACAGTAGTAGAGATTGTATTCCTCTGTATTGTTACATCTATATTTGTTTTTGAAAACAAAAACCAACCAGCATATATCATCTTTTTTATTTATTATTTTTAGATTTAGATTTAAAAATCCAAAAATATAGATAAATAATATATTTTTTTTCAATTCAAAAAATATATTTAAGCTGAAAACTCTTTTTCAATAGAATATATTCAACATAATATTTAAACTATTTTTCAATTGAAAACACAAAGTCTTACAAATTATTAGGGGTATTCGCAGTTTGGCGGTTCGGTTAGAGCCAAAAGAACCTCAAATCCGTTATCCGTCCAAAATTAAGCGGATTGGAAAAAATCAATCTGCAACCGTCCGCTTGTCATCACGCATTCATCCAAAATGCGGTAGATCAATTCGGTTCGGTCGCTTTGGGCGGATCGGTATATCCGCTGCTCACCCTTACCTCTTAGTATGGAGTTTCTATTTGCACATTATATTTTTTTTTCTCAATTCACACCGTTTTCTCCTTTTGAATATCAACTACCAAACAAAAGTTAATTGTTCAAATGTCAACTACCGAACTCGGTTTTTGTTCAGTAATTGATATCTGATCCGAACCATGTTTTTGTAATTTTTTTCCCCCACTTCCCATTTTCCTGTAAT
The DNA here is from genome assembly GCA_030407325.1 of Camellia japonica. Taxonomy (NCBI): domain Eukaryota; kingdom Viridiplantae; phylum Streptophyta; class Magnoliopsida; order Ericales; family Theaceae; genus Camellia; species Camellia japonica. The sequence goes on from JAPPVO010000016.1 coordinate 32,516,556, forward strand.
TTCCCCTATCTTCTCCCCAAATGCTAGACTGTTTTGAGATTGAGCTGAACTAAGTACAAGTGAAGGTCTAAGCTTCCCAAGGAATTGGTTTTTATGCTTTGAAAATACCTGTTTTCATCTCATGCAGAGTACTGCTTGGATAAGGCCTTTGGTGGAGTTCTGGTGGGTTGAAGTCCTTGTGACACCCTCGTGGCACTTGTGAGAAGTAAGTTCTGAAGAGAGTCTGCAACACAAGGCATACAAACCTACCCCTCATGTTCCCTTCTAGGCTTATCAAGCTCTTGAGGAGCTCTATCATGGAAATACTTAGCTTCCCTTTTAATTTCAACACTTGTTCCTTTGAACCGTCCATAGAGACTCTATTGAGTGTCACATTCATTGTTGTTGTCTCCCTCCATGCATATAATGCATAGAGATAAGGATTCAATAGCTTCTTCTCTTCAAGAACATATCTGCATCAAAATGAATTTCCGTTAGTTTTGGGAAACAATTCAACAAAAAAAAGGAGAAAATTACACTTTATCCTTTTGAACTATCAATTTGTGTATATATGTTAAAGATCTGTTACAAAAATAAATGAAAAATTGACTTGTGACTTAGCACATAACATCTCAAATATTATGGAATGCTTAAACTGGCCTACTCCTTTTTTTTCCCCATTCCTTTGTCCTACCCACGACCGTAGCCATGACAGGCATGGTGTAGACAAACATGACTATTGGTGTGGGTAGGAGAGAATGGAAAAAGAAAAAAAAGAAGAATAAGATCATTTTAAGCATTTCACAATATTTGAGATGTCATGTGTAAGTCACATATCAATTTTCCAGCAATTTATGTAATGGATTCTTAACGGAATATTCACATTGATACAAATGAATAGTTCAAGGCAACAAAGTGTAGCATTTCTTAGTTGAGGGGATAACGTAATATGAAGTGATATCTTAAGCAGGTAAAGTGTAATTTGCTCCCAAAAACAAACTGAAAAGTTAGGACCCTGTAAAAGTTCTCTAGAAATTTACCCAATATACTGATTTGTGGTCCATATACTATTATTGTATAGTAGGATCCACACTTGGAATGAATCTCAACCACATAATAATTTTCTTGGTATTTTTCTAGGTAAATTTTCTGGTCCCTAATAGAAAAAAAAATAAAAATAAAAAATAAAATCAGAAAGAAGATAAATTAATGACCTGGAACCAGAAGAGGCTGCAAGGAGGAGTCGATAATGCATACACTGTGTGTATGGAGTTCTGTTGTCCAATTGACATAAATCAACTTCCCCATCTATGACATATAACTTATACATCTCCAAAGCCTTAAATTCAACATATCCACCAACTTTACCCCTTAACAGAGGATGAGAAACTCCCAAAATTGTACTCTTTCTATGCATTTCCTTCTCATCAGTACTACAATTCATCTGCAATTTCAGATAAGCTTCACAGGGCATACCTCCCACATACCCTCTCATAGTTTCTCTAAACACAACCATCGATTCTGGGCTTCTTCCAAACTTCATGCTAGTGATTGAACCGAGCTTCTGATAAGAAACTGTATTTTGTTTTCTTTTATACTCGAGGACATCCTCCACAAGGTGCCTGCTTATGTGCTCAGCTAAGGCAGCTATGGTTAGACATGGATTTATGCCAACTGAGCAAGGTATTAACGAGGCGTCACAAACGTATAGCCCTTGGTACACTGAGGTTTGAGACTTTCTGTCAAATACTTGACCGTTGGGGTTACAAACCCCATGTGAAGAGTCTGATGATGCATTGCAACCCCCTAGAAGATGAACTGATGTGCTCCTAAACCTTGACATGAACAAAATTCCCCCTAATTTTTTAGTAAGCTTTTGGAAGGCCTCGATCTTTCGTGGAAGTAGAGGATCGTGAGGCAGACTAAAACATATTTTGTTTGTGTCCTTTTCAAATGTTATTTTTCCATCACTCTCATCGTATCCCATTGCATTGAGAATCATTGCTTTGCTGTCTTGGAGTCCTAACATGTGCTTTAGCTTGTCTATGACACCATGTAAGAACCACGAGCCACATGGCCATCCGTAAGTCATAATTCCTTTAAATAGCAAGTAAGGATACGCGGTTGGGAGTACTGCACTCTGCCATATTAGAAAAAGTTTAAGTGCACGGAAAATTTTTAATGTGAAAAAAATAAAAATAAAAATGGATTGGTTATATGAATATGAAATTCGACCTGAATTGTGAATCCCAGTGAGGAAGTGTATGACGAAGAAATGGATGGTCCCGGCCTTTCTTGGAAGGGTATTTTTGAGAAACTATTTTTGTCTATGCCATAAGCACTCAAAGGTGCAGGGCTTCCTGCAAGATAAGCAACGGTATTTCCATTGCAGCTAAAACCCAATCCAAGTCTTTCTGAGAGTTTCAATCCTCTCAATTGGGACTGGAATAGTATATCAGCTGTACCAAACACTCCAGCTGCAGAATGAGTTAATTTAAGAAATTGATTAATATTTGTACAACCAAAATTGAACTGATGTTTGACTCTTTCTGTGAATTATATATTACCTGAGAGGATAACAAAATCGGATGTTAAATAGTCAATCTCATTGAAAAAGACAAGCCACCGCCGCCTTCTTTCTCTTCTTGTTCTTTGTTCTTTTTCAAAAATGTAATTTGGGTTTTCTACCACATACTGAACTTGACATTCGGTTTTGATAGTACACCCGGCCTGTATCACACAAAATTTGATTTAAGAGAGAAAAGATTAGCTTGAACATTCAACAATATGATTCCATTCATAATTGATGCTAACCATCTTTTTTCTTTCTTTTTTTTAATACTCTTCACCTTTATTTATTTATCATGACAAATGACTATTAATCATGTGAGTCAGTTTTAAAATTCCAATTTTTCTGAGTTATTCCTTTAAAAAAAATATAGCTTTTGGCTACAATTTCAATTCTAGCTCAATTCCAGCTAACAGTTTTATACTAATTAAGTGATATGTAAATCTCAATAAGCGATCAATTTCTATGAGTATGTCCTAACCTATGAAGTACGGACACCTGTCTTGAGGTTGCATATTGGTCTCCAACCCAAACATGCTGGAAGAAGTGTCACCCTTTTTTTCTTTCAATCGAGCACCCTGGGGACAAGTGATTTCCCGTTGTTTTTCACTATGTTAATAATCCAAGGTTGATAAATATAAAAATTACATGTTTTGCATGTGCCCTCACATGCATTCTTTGGAAAAATTGCATTTTCATTTATCTAGTTGTGTCACTTGTCCGTATCTGTGCTTCTTAGGTCTTGTCACACCGAATCATTCAGACTTGCAAGCTCAAACATTGTAAGGAAAAATGACAATAACCTGGACTGCAGAAATCAAATAGGTCTTGTCTGTCGAGTTCTTGGCATTGTAGGGACATCCAGCAAGACAATTTCCACAAGCTAAGCAAGTACCCATTTCTTGCGACTTCATTGTATTTGATGCTTGTTCTTCTATCTCAAAATTGACACCAAGCTTCAATGGACCTTGACTAGTTTCTTCAAACTCTTCTCCAGCTACTTCTTCCATGATTTTCGCGTTGGCAAATTTCACAGGAACACTTTGTATTCTCAGCATGGATGAAGCAGAAGCTTGGCAGGCCTCCCAATCTCTTTCCCATTCTTTTGGCCATTTGGGATTTCGCCTTGCGCGAATTGGAGTTGGCAGCATAACCCCTGCATTCATTAGTGATCCGCCTCCAAGCCCACAGGCCATTGCTGCTAGAGAATCATCTTGTTCGTATAACTGTTATTTGATCAAACAAATCTATGTTAGCATAGAATTTTTGCATATTTGAAAAACATAAAAGCTCAAGTCAAGTTATCAATATGGTAACCTATTTATCTACAAAAATTACATCTTTGCCTCTGCAGACTCTTCTTTAGCAGGAATCTCGTGCTCTATGTCGCACTTATTAGTCTCGAACAGCTGAACTTGATAATAATTTATACATCCTTTTGACAATTTGACAATTATTTACACTTATTAGTCTACAAAATATAAACATGCTTAATGTTTTTCTGTAAATAAAAAACAGTAATTCATTTTTATAACCAATGCGAAGTTTTGTTCTTAATGCTGGCCCCATTACTTGTTGACTCTATTTTTTCTTCAAATGATTCTAGAACGATGAATTACTGAGGGAGCGATTTTTCCAAAACAATCACAGGAAATCTTTTGTTAACACGGATTCCTATTTCTCAACGATATTCCTCAATCAAGAAATTGAAGAGGGACTAATGACCTGAAACAAAGCATCCTTTGGGCCAAAGCTGATCCCCAAGTTCCTGTTTTCAATCCTGGCAGCTGACATGATCTTGAAACTATCAGTCGGAAAGTCCTGAGCTTCCCATCTCCTGCCTTTCTCAATCAAACACACTTTAATCCCTGCCATTGACATCCGACAAGCAGCAACAGAACCACCATATCCAGATCCCACCACAATAGCATCATAACCATCTACATCTCCATCGCCACCACCATACTCTACTTTCTCCATTTCCTTTGAAAAAAAAAAAAAAAATCCCAAATCAAATTAAATCTTTTCCAAAGTTTTTGGTGATGACAGAGTAAAGGAATTTGAGTTTCAGATTCATTCATATAAAAATACTTTTAGTACTGCATATGGATGTTACTAGATATACCATTTTGTAATGTTGTGATTTGTTGGTAACAATGGCTGTGGAAAAACAGCTGTGTTTTTCATTGTTTTTTGGGTGAATAAGTGGTTTTCATTGTTGTCAACGAAGAAAACTGAAGCGTTGGCCATAGAACAAAATCTAACGAAATTTACCTAGTTTTATGCTCCTTAAAAATCTAGAAGTTCATAAACAATCTGACGATCTGCCCATAAACTTTTGTCCATTATTAAACAGAGAAGCATTATAAAATAGTGAAGTCTCAAAAAAACCAAAATATTTTGTTTTCATAATTGTTGTCTAGTATGTAAGAAAGCACCTATATAACATTATAGTCTAATGCTTCCTAACATTATGTTTTACCAATGGCATGATCTACACAACATTCTCTTCTGCAGAGAATCTTTTTTTTATTTTTTTTTAATAACAGGAATTTGATATTTATATAGAAATATTCTTGTCCAATATGTTTTGAGGACACAGCCAGGAATCCTCTGTCCTCCTTCCTTAATGTGCAGTTCCAACTATGAGGAACATAGGAATCTTGGGGTATGATCGTATGGCAAGGAGGCATTAGTGACAAGGAATGGGAATTTTGGAGACAGAGGATCCCGTTCAAAGCTACTCTCTATTGTAACTAACAAAAATATACTTAGAAACAAAAATTACATGTCACAAAATATAAGGCCATTTTTCTATGAGCTACTCCAACGCTACTCTCTAGGCTAACTCTTCATCCAAACCAACTTAACATCATGTTTTTTTTTTTATGGCACGCAAGGCATAGATAAAAAAAAAAATAACATGTCATTTACAAAGCCTGTCGGAGTTTAAAAAAAAATGAAGAGAACAAACTTCATTTAGAGAGTACATTGGAGTTGCTCTTAGCATGCAAGAAAAGACCAACGGCTGGCCTAGTGGATATGATGCTTTCTTACCAGATGTGATGTTTCGGTTCGAGTCTTATTTGCTACAAATGTTGCTTCCGCTTCCATTGTTCCCCTCCTACCAATTTTCCCAAAAAAAATACAAAGTATGCAAGAGAGCAATTATAGCATACGAATCTATAGAATACATGTGTCCAATCACACATTATGCCTTTTAACCACATGAAGATGATCCAAAGAAACATTCTTATCCAAGATGTTCAGATGCACATCACATTTAGGTAAAACCAAAGGATGCACATCACATTTAGGTAAAACCAAAGGACAACTGGTATATTCTGTATTTGAAAGGACAACTAGTATATACTAGTCCATGTTAAAATATATGGGTAATATGGAAATGATGCTTTATATTGAAATGATGCTTTTATCACAAGGATATAATCTATAGAAACAAAATGAACCCTATGGAAATCATACAACCATCCAAATATGTTGTCTGTCTGTATGCAAAAATAATTTAGTACATTAGACGGGACTCGGTCCTCTTTGCTCAAAGTTAAATTTTTTTTGGAGTTTAGGTACAATGATCACAAGGATATTCAAAGTAAATATATTCAGTGTGTTTGGTTTTAGTTTTCTAAAAATTGAATTTTTTTTTTTTTTGTTTTTTTAGTGAATATTTTTAAAATTTTAAGCAATTTTTTTAGATGTATCTAACTAGTAAAACATTTGTGAAAAAATATTTTAAAAAATTAATAAATATACAAAATATGAAAAATGTATTGAATTTTTTTTTTTTTTTGGTATTTAGTGAATTTTTTAAAGATTTTTTTCACAAATATTATACTTTTTAAGTGTATTTATGTTAGGTGTGCCTAATTTTTTTATAAAAAAAATACGAAAAAATCAAAAAGTAAAATTTTCTGAAAAATGTTTTCTGAAACCAAAACCAAGCAAGTTGATTATTATTACAACTCAAAGGAAGAACTTGTTCAAACTCTACCTATTTCAGCCGACTTTCAAGGGCTGAGATGCCAAAAAATAAAAAATAAAAATCATCAACTGGGTTCATTTTGTTCTTTAAAAAAAAAAACAAAAAAACTTGTGTTTTATTTGGGTTAAAATGGTCACGTGGTCACTGAATAACTTCTCATGTAGAAGGCTTTGCATTAGGGATGTACAAATATCGGATTGGACTAGGTTCTCATTGGATTTGTTATGTACTTGTGTTATATGTCGATGGGTTTTTGTAAGTAGTGGAATGTTCATTTCAATATAATTTTCATAATATATATAAATTACCTCATACTAATTGATAAAAAAAATAAATTATTTATTAAAAATAATTTATGAACAAATCCTGATTAGGAGCTCCACAATTCGTAATCAAAAAAGCTTCCTACCCCCAGCTGGGGGTCGACCCCCAGTGAGGTGTCACTGGGGGATTGGTCCAAAAAAAACAGTTTTTTTTTTTTTTTTATGTTTTCAGCGAATAGGGGGTCGCCACCTCACTGGGGGTCGACCCCCACTGGGTGTATGAATCACGGCTGGTTCGTAATAACACACTCGAGTGGCAAACCACCACCCATTCTCCAGCAAAGCCCTAGTAAGGTAATAGCTGTCGGGACGGATAAAGGAAGGAAAGAAAATTTAAGAGCAACCTCAATGGTGATTGCCACTTTAACATCACACAGTACCATATTTTTGTTTGGTAAGTGATGGTACCAGAATGTCATAATTTGACAATTCTATAGTCATTTGTAGACCTCATCATAAGAGAGAGAGAGAGAGAGAGAGAGCGAGTTAGCTCTCGTTAAATTTAATACAACATTTGGCATTATCAGGTCATTTGAGAGAAAATTTCCAGATCATACCTATATGAGAGGGTTCAAGGATGTTGTAGGAGAATTTGAAGATTTTCGATGATCTTTGAAAAAAACTTGGGCTCTGTTTGGTTATGTTTTCAAAATGTAATTCTACACTGAGTTTTGAATATGGTGTTTGGAACATGTTTTGGAAACATGTTTCCAAAACTCTGCAGAGAAGTCTGTACCAGCCGCGTTTTTCAAAATTTTTATTTTTGTAAATTTTGCCTAATCGGTCGTCGGCCGGTTGACCGGAATAGTGAATTTTTTTTTTTTTTTTGCAATTGATATGTTAATTTTTATATAATCGAAAAAAATATTTTCAGAAATTTTTAAAATTTTTTATGTACTTTAAAATAATTTTGAGTTGTATGTTTAGTTATGAGTTGTAAATTTTTGTATCAAATATCAAATGTCACATCAACAATTCCCCACTCAAATCAAAACTATTTTAAAAACTCTTTATCAAACAAATTTTCTACACTCAAATCATAACTCTAAACCCCACAAACTCAAACTATAACTCATACTCTTAAATCATAATTACAGAACTCTACCAAACGCAACCTTGAATTTTCTAGAAATAATGAGAGGCTTAGTAGTCACAACTAGGCACACAATAGCAAAGAAATGATGAAGATAAGAGATTGACTGAAGAAGAAGGCAAAATAGTTAGAGAGAGAATAATGGCAAGGCTCTTCCATGGATCTCTCATTTCCACTCTCAAGGTAGATAATAGAGAAGAGAAATTAGTTCTTTCCCAAAAGTTGTCTTTCCAAAATCCATCCCTTGTAAAGTTATGGGTAGATGCTATTTATAGGCACCTTATGATATAAGATGGAGCCCATGTACAAGGCACATGGGAAATATTCCCTCTAACTACCTTATCTGAGGAAGTGACCTCTTTAAGGTGAGGAAAACCCCGAAGAGGAAATCAACCTCTCGGCGAACCCTTCTTCTTAGCCACACCTAACCAATTATTCCCAATCATTCCAAAGGGTCAGGGGTAGTCCAAGAGGATGCCTTGTTGCAAATATTACTGAGTCTCAGGAGCCCCTTAGATCGTGCCGCCTCGACCCAGGTAAAAGCTAGTTTAACCGAACAGTGAATTTATCTCCACTCACCGTCCTCAGAATCAGGTCTTTTGTTCGAACTCCTTCACGCCCATGGTTCTGGTGCATAGATCCCGAAAAGCTCCGAACCCGCAAATATTCTGAGACTCATTAACGGAGCGACTTCTAGATTACATTCGAATCCGTTCGAAGCCAAGCGCCTCGGATCTCTAGATTCGTAGATCCGAACCCTTTGGAGTCCGAGCTCAAATAGGTTTCTAAGTTCGTGGTTCCGAATCCTTTCAAGATTAAGTCCATATCTCGGAGAATGGATCTCCTTCAAGAGTTTCATCTCTTTTGAAAATAATCGTTAACCTCCTTGAACGCCCATATGATTTGTGTCTCCTCGGATGGGCTTGTTGGACTCTCTTTAGAGATATCTACTTGATGGATTTTTCTTTGCCCAATTTGTTGGCTTTCTTATAGACCCGTTCAATAGAATTCACTTAGACCCATTTGGTAATAATTTCTCCTAGTTCACCAATTTTCGGGCTTTCCGATTAAGTTTCAATTGGCCCAATTAATTTAGTGGCTCAAGTTAACCCCTCTACCAAATTTTGGCAATGGCAGCCTGTTGGAATTGCTAATAACATTTTAAGCCATGCTTCCTCTCTCATATAGCAAGTGCCATCACATGATAAACAATAAAAGACCAAGATCAAAACAGATAAATGGATTAAGAAATAATTTCAAGGACCATTCAGAGACAAGAAGAGTTCTATAATAGCTAATTTTTAACATCTCACTTCAGCACTACTCTCAAGGAGGAAAATAAAAATTAAAGAAAGAAAAGAAAACCATCTATGTGAAATGGATTTCAATTCCAAGATACAGAAATTTTGCTATGTGAAGAGTGTCTCATAAGATTTAGAACTCAGTTTTTACTTTGCTGTGGTTTGTACAAGTGACGGAAAAGAAAAATAACCACACTTTCATATAACACTTCCAAAAGTAAAGATCTCTCCAGAAAGCAAAAGCTGCCCTTGTCATTCCTGAGAACAACCCAAGTGGAAACGTTTTCAATCTGTTTCTGAGTTTTTGTGTTAAGCAGAAGAGCAAGCTTCAAGTTTGGGAAGGAGACTTCGCCAAGCATCAGCTATACCGCGCGCCAGGCGTGCCTGTCCCTTTGCAAATTCATGAAAAGCAATCCCCAAATCCAATGTTTTCTGTTCTTGGAAGCGCACAATCTCCTCATTCATTAACCGCACAATAGTCTCGAACCTTCTAGTTGCTTCCTCACTATCTGCCTTCAGCTGCATCACAAAATCAATAATATTAGCCAAACAAAGAAGATTCTGGAGGTAATACACTTCTATAGGATGCCAATATAAACTAACCACTTCATATTCACGCTCAGCTTCTGCCAATTTTTCTGATCGTGTTAGCCTGAATTTGTTTCTGCAAACAAATATAATAAATAAATTACTGACCGCAAAGTAGAAACCTCAAATATCTTTAGGCACATTAACTACTGAAAACTGGGAAAATTGAGTTCAATTGACAGTTTTATAATCAATTGGTCCATGAATTTGAAGGGTCATTCATTTTCAAAGCATAATCTGAGAAAACCCTACACATTTGGCTATCAGTCTGAGAAAGATTGCAAATTATCATAACTTGGGACATTACCAATACAGGATTACCATTCAAGAAGGCTTTACTAAATAAAGCAACTTTTACACATCGGCAAATCAATGTCATATGCAAAGGGTCCCTCCACTAGTAAATACAATGAAGTGAAGAGAGAAAATAAGTTGATCAGAACCATACAGATCTATTTCCTTCAGCTTGATGGTTTCAGTCAGTTCACACTGCTGCCTGAAAGCATTGGCTCTCTCTGCTATCGTGGCCTGTTTCAAAAGGCGAAAGCGATACACAAAAGATGGTTGAAGGTTAAAACAGGAGATTCGCCAAACGATCCAAAATCATTATCGGGTGTTCCCTTTGTGGTATTTAAAGTAGCCGTCAATCTTCCAGGTCAACGAGACAAGGAAAGAAATGACGGACAACGATAGAGCTTTGGAAACTGGTGAGCCAACAAAACTAACCTTGATAGATTGCACAGCACGAACATAATCTTTCAAGGGCTCTTCAAAATTCATTAAGAGGTGGTGAGCCTGAATGATACAGCAAGGGCAGTTATATCATCGCAAAGAACTATTCGATGTTAGAGAAGTCAACTAACTATTTAATGTCAAGGGATGATCCATTGATGAGGCTTACCTCCTTCTGCAGCTTAATTGACAAAATCTCTGATTTTGCCCCAAGCTCAGAGAATACCTTTCCAAGAGCATCTCCTTCACAAGTGCCAAGAAGTTTGACTGCCTTCCCAAAATCTGACAGGGATTGCCCCAATTCTGCGGAAACACAATAAAAAATTATGAATGAATTTTATTTGATTTTATTCAAATATTAGAACAAACAAAGAAGAAAACGGAATAAATGAAGACAATCCACAAAATATGATTTAAAGTAAGTCTGAAATACTGGCACACCACAGAACCAAAAAAAAATAGTGTCCTTAAATACCTCTGTGTCTCTTTACTAGGCGGTATGCATGCTTCTGAGCTTCAGCTAAGTGATCTTCAAGCTCAAAGATATAATGTTTCAGTTTCTCATATTCAGGATTCGATTCTTCAACTGGTTTTTCCTTTCCAAGTACAACATCACTCACTTTAGATTGTACATCCTGTCAAAAATCATAGAGAAGTCATATGGCAGATCATTCATCTTTTCAAATGGACATCATTCCCATTTCAGTGCCCCTCGCAATCCCAATTGGGAGTCAATGCAGTCACTTCACAGAGAAAAGATGACTGACTCAGATAACTGATGAGCTCTCTAATAGCAGAATTGTGCCCTTCGATTTATAAGATTGGTGCAAGGACTGGGGGACACTTTTTTTAAAATGAACAAAATTCTTAATCAGTTCAATTTGACATATTAATAATAGGACTCTTGAACTATTGAGTGAGAAAGGTAATTTCAAGATCCACAGCATAGTTAGACTCTTCATCCCATGTACTATATCGCTATTCCACATATCACTGCTCATTATCTTGTACATAGCATATCAAATACATAACTAAGCATCTTCTGGGGGAAATTAAAAAACATCATGACCACTAACAGAGTTGGTCTGTTTATGGAAACCTTATTGATTGCAGGTTCATCTCTTCCCAGTCCCAACAAATTGTGCAGCAGGGAAGAAAGTGAATGTCCAAAATTCTCCAATGTTTTGTGAAATCATTTTAACATTAGATTATGGAATATTATTATTGGCCCACTAATCATTCGAACATTAGATCATTGAATAGTAGTTATTCACACACTCTATCATCATTAAATAACAAGGATGTATTTACTTTTTAACCTCAAGTTACCTTGAAGATTTGCATCAAATCAGCTGGCTTCTTCTTAAAAATACCAGTCTCTTGAGATCTGGCCCTTTCCATTGTCTGCAAAATAAGGCAAGAAAGTGACATCAGATTGATGACAGTGACTCAGAGAGAGAGAGAGAGAGAGAGAGAGAGAGAGAGAGAGAGAGTTTAAAATAGATTGTGAAGGCTACATGCCACCATCCATATACATGTTATGATGTTAGGCATCTGAAATTACAACAAAGACTTCCAAAAGGTATCTAAACATTTTAAGTAGTACCATATTCGTGTCCTGGAGGATCAGTTACTAGAATTTCATTGCCTGACAATGTCAAAGGAATCAGCAGCAACAATTGCTTCACACCCAATAAGTTGCAGATATAATAAATTTGCTAACCCTAAAATTTTCCTTAAGGTGAATCTTATGTAGAAATGCAACAAAGCGCCACCTCAATTAAGTTCTATGAGTCCAGTGTGTGCATTCAAATAATGAGAAGGTGACAGACAATGATAACTTTAAAAAACGTAATTATATCTCTGTAGATATTCTAAAGCATTCCTGCAGCATCAGGCGTTATTTTCCTTATCAAACTCCACCAAAAATACCATAGTGAAATGTATAACAGCCACCAACTCAGCTTGAAGGCCCTCAACACAGTTATGGTCCTTGCTCAGATTTTCTTAAATGTTGTCCTACCTGGCACTTATACCTGCCTGACTCTTTCTGTGAATATAATGAACTGTTTCTTATAAATGCACTTCTTAAATCTGCCTTGAATTAGTAAATGCTAGGCAGTCTATGGAGATTTTTGTGCAGGACTCTCTTTGAAGATTTGACATACAAATGTATTAGTTTTTTTTCCATCTATTATAAAATTTTGGAGCGTCTGATGGGTACATGCATGCTTCTATGAACCTGAGGGAACATATTTTTATCAAGATTTACATACCAAACCTTGTACCCCTTTTCTTTTTGATAAGGTAACGAGACTTGAACTTGAGTCTCTTTATTGGGGCAATGCGACCTAAGCCACTGGGGTGTCCCCTAGGGGACATACTCTTACCCTACACTTCTTAGCTAAGAAGCACGGATACGGATACAGATACGGACACGGATGTGGACACAGGACACGGCGATTTCAAAAAAATGGAGACACGAGCATAGTGGGGACACGGCAATAAAATAAGTTTCTATATATTTTTATTTGCTATCTAGATTAATATTACATCCACAAACAATCAATATTAACAAAAGCTAACTGTAATTCAATTTTTTTTATTTAAAAAAAAAAAAAAAACTTTTAAATTAACACTTACAGTTTATATTTTTTTTTATGAATGATCTATTAAGTATTTAAATCTAAGAAAAAAATAATAAACATTTAACATTCATCAAAACCACTAAATAAAATGAAGAAAAGACAACTTCACATGTCCCTAGTGTGTTCTTGAAGTGTCCCCCCGGCGTGTCCCTTGAAAATAAATTAATTAAATAAGTGGACACTCCATGTGGTGTGTCCCATACGTGTCTCCGAAATGTCTGCGTGTCCCCGAAGTGTCCGTGTGTCAGACACAGATACGGCATTTGTTTTGAAGTATCGGTGCTTCATAGCTTCCTAGAGTAAATATTTTCCTTTTGAATATAAATGGGCATGTGTAAAGTCACAAAAACTACAAACACATTTTGGACATGCAATATTTGCAAAACCTCATTAAAAAAAAAGCACAGGACAATTTGGTATTTAAAAATAATTTCTAAGAATAATTAGAATAGTACATGGAACTATGTCTTCGTCATTAAGCCATCAAAATTAGATATTTAACCTGCTCATCTGCCTGCAAAAATGTTCTCAGATCCTCACTTTGCTGAAGTTCATGATGTGAAGCTATCCGGTTAACAAAAACATCCAATGCTTGACGCCGCATCTCAATAAATTCAGCACTGAATCTAAACTTCTCTGCATAATAAAGACTGAAGTTAGTCCAAATATGATTTTGAAATTCTTTAGACCAAATCTTTGCGCAACTTTGTTTGATATTAATCACCTATGTTATGCTTAGGCATGAACCCAGAAATAGGCTACATCATTACGAACAACTGCATTATCAAGATAATTAACTGCAGCACAAATGTAAATATTTGCTAACAACACATTTGGACATCCAATAGTAGTGAATGACTCCATGCAATATTCATAGGATAAGAAGCCATCTACAAAGAAGATCAAATCCATGAGTCCTAGGAGTGCATCGATACCAAGCACTAACTCTGGGACTACAAAAAGTACAGCTCGATGCTTGTGTTTCCTCCAAGTGAAAGTAACAAGTCATGATAAAGATATTATTAATGGAAGAATAATGCTCTTGAGAGATAGTTGCACAAACTACTGATGAATTGATGCATTTAAAGAACAAATCCATTGCGAAACTAGCACAGATCAATAAATCTAATTTCCTAACTTCTAACATATGTGGAATTGCATGGTTGCTTCTTGTCCTTTCTGAGCTTCCACCCACCCACACCATCATATACTTCTGTAGAAAGCCAAACTCATGTATACTAAACGAGAAAGTTCCGACATTTGTTCATGCAGAATAAAAACCAGTGACTACACAGTAAGAACATCGAGATACGGAACAGAAAGGCTTTTGGGAAGAGATTTGACGTTGGGCCAAAAAAAGATAATTTCGGGCCTGGTGAGTTTTATATGTCTGGTGGGGCTGGTCGAGGCCATTGACCAAATTGAAACATTTGGATTTGCAATGAGAAAGACTAATACCATTTGTTTCAGACCAACTTGGAGGCCCATTATTCAGAGAGTTGATCGCAAGTCATTAGTTTGATTTTGGGCCTTATTTGGCCCATCAATTGGGAAGATCCAAGTCTGTGGAATCTTTTGGCCCAGTTGTGCAAATGGATCCAGACCAGAGAATGCCCAACTACATTTGGCCTCTTATGGGCCTTTAAATGGGCATTGCGATCAGTCCCTTTTCGTCTGATTTTTCAACACCAGAAATTCCCCTTCTTCTTATTCTCTTCTTGTGTGCGTGCGTGTGTTCTTTTCTTTTTCATTTTCTTGTGCTTTAGTACTTGGATGGTGAACCCTTGGCACCTTTTAATTTAAATCTTAATTACTTATCAAAAAACAAAAGGCACTTACTACTTAATTCCAAATTTCCAATAAACCCAAATAAAGTCTCAAATCACCACTTTAACACGGTTTTTGATGTGATGAAAATGACAAAAAAAGCCATTTATAATGTGAAATATATGGGTCAAAATGTGTATTAATAAGTTTTAAAGGATTTTCCAGTGAGTGCAAAATATTCATGGTTTCAATAACTGATTCTCATTATACTGTGACTGATTCCCAATGACATTCCATCATGATCACGATGATTACAATAGCAAATATCATGACTTCAAACCATGTGTCAATCCCAAAAGAGTAACGATCAGAATAATTATATTGTCATAGAAATATAAAAATGTCTTCTAGGAACGAAATAAACTTTAAAAATTAAGAACAGGCTTGTTACCTACAGTGCTCTTCTCTGGAAGAGGAGGAATGAAAATACCCTTGTACTTCTCAAAGAGTCGATCACGTAGCCATTCAAAGTCACTATAACGTCGAATAACAATCTTCTCTGACCCTTGGTATTCAGGTAAATTTGTCTACCAAAACAAGTTCAATAAGCATTCGAGTATAAATAACATAGGTAATTCAAATTGAATCATCATTTTTTAGGTTTATTAAATAAATCATAACTTAAAAGTGATCCCCCAATAAATAAAGGATTGATAATACATTTAACATATAACACATGTATGATTAAATATTTCATTACAGACAAACTAATTACTTGATTGAGTGTTAGTAAGCAAAGTTTTCAAATGCTTTACTTAGACTAGCCTCGCCTCGAGGCTAAGGTAAAACACATCAAGGCTTTAATTTATAGGCTATACTCCCTAAAGGCTTGTGTATCACAATCCGAGGTATGCGCCTTGTATGCCTTTTGTGCACAAGCCTATGACGAGTACACATATGAAGAGGTTGCCTTAGACTATTGTTAAACTTAGTCTGGTAGATAGTTTAAACATCTAAAGCCAAAAATAAAAAAGAATCCCTTTTGTGACTATATTCTATTAAAAAAATTAAGTAAATGAAAATGAACAAAAAATATAAAGTTATTGCTCAAGTGAGAAGCTCAATCACTAAAGTTCATAATGTCAATTTCACTTTCAATGGAGGCAAGCTTCATTCTCTGTAGTGAAATGTTTGATGTCTTGAGAAGAAAAATATTTATACCTTTATATTTATTTTTTCACTATTTTAAAATATTTAATTTATTTACTAAATTTTAAAATTCGAAATGCTTAAGCATCAATGCCTTGAGGCTTATGCCTCACCTCATGAGGGGTAAAACGCCTCGAGTTATGCATTCACCTTTAAAAATTGTTAGTAAGGCATACTGTATTCTAAGAGCAGTATAATAATCATACAGAATATCTCTAGCAAAAGATGCCATCTATTGTATGGCCAAGAAGATCCCAAACCAACCTAAATTCAAACTTTATGCAGCCAGAGACCAATTGTAGGACTCGAGTTGAGCTTCCATCAAATCATACAAAAAAAATTATTGCATGGCCTTCTATTTTTCTCCGAACCATTTCTTCCTTTTAAAAGGTAAAATCCACTATTTTCTTTAAGTTTCAGGAAACAAATACATGAATGAGCATAATTCATCTCCAAAACAGGGTTCAATGAACAGCAACAACATAGTTTTCACATTTATATTGATGGTAAGCACAACAGATTGTTGGTATGCAAGCAAGCTAACTTGTCACAAGAAAAAGCCAGGAATGCATTTCTTTGTCTAGGCTTGCATATCATAACCATTTTCAGTAAGTTAAATCATAACATATGCAAAAATGCATATTCTTCATAAGAAGGGTTACACTACTGCTAACAAAATACACAAATAACAGTTCATTAAAATATGTAACGATGCAACGTATATATTGATAAGTAATGATGCAGTAAGAATATAATTCAGGAAAGTATCAAGAAGTCACTCCTTTCCAATCTAAGGATTAACAACTCCTCTGAATTTCCAACAAGATAAAAGACTTTTTTTTGGATAACTGGGTATCTGGGCCAACTTGCCCACACCTTGACTAATCCTAGAGCCTTGAAGTTAACGATCAGACAAACCTCCAATGACCCCTTGAAATGACTCAAACTCAAGACCTTGAATCTAATCCTTGAAACTTATCCTTGAAACTTTACCACTCGGCCAATGTCTCGGGGTTAACCAGACAAAAGACTATAGATGCCACATCTATTGGATGGCTAAATAAGTAGAATAGGTTGTGGAGGCCTAAAGCCAAGATTATGGATTCCACAATCATCAAGAAACTCTTTTGGTTCAAATGGAAATGTCTATGGTAGTGTTTGGGTCTTAATTTGCATGGTTAAACTCAATCATCCTTATAGAGCTTAAATTGCCACATTGGCAACATCTATGAAGCACAAGTACAAGTACGATACGGGTACGCTGATACGGTAAAATTCAAAAAGAATAAGGTACAGGTACGGTTTGGTACACTTGTAAAAAAATATTTATTTTTAATTTAGAGTAATGCAAAAATTAATTAAATGGTTTAATTTGTTAAGGTCCAACCTATAATTAACATTTAATACCAAAAGTAAAAGTATAAATCAAAATTAAATATCAATATATTAAGGCCAAGTTTGGCATACCAAAAGTGCACTTATTTCATCTTTTTATCTTTTTTGTGTCACATCAATCAATATCTCCTCTCTACTTTTTCTACACATAATACAAGAAAAGTCAAAAAGTGCACTTATTCTAAACTTCTCAAACTTGGCCTAAATAACTTACAAACCATATCTGTGTAGTAGAAGAAAAATATTGTTTCAACTGAGGTACGGTTACGGTACAACTTGAATATATATTAGGGTACGTCTGGGTACGCCAAAAATTAAGAAGAAAAAACTTGAGTATGTGTTTCGTGTACTCAGTACGTATGCAGAAGTACCATACGAGGTACGGTACGCCGGTAAGTACCCGATACGAGTACGACATGTTTTTCGTAGCACCCATGCTTCATAGGGCAACATGGCAGGCTCACACTGGGGTGCATCCACAAAACCCCCTTGTTCCAATCTCTTTTATTAACATATTTCTGGCTGCTCTATCCCTTCTCATTCCAAGCTTCTGCTTCCCATTATTTGGGTATCACAGTAATACAAAAGAAGGGGCAAATGTCTTAATAGTTGCAAAAGAAACCATTTTCTGATTACTTTCCTGAGTCCTCCCTTTCCAAGAATCAAACTAAATATTTCATTCCCATTACATTTAACATTCTAAAAAAAATAAAAATACAAAAATTGAAATCTAGAAATCGGTCCCTTTTCGAAACCAACCTAATTCTCAGTTGTTCAGAGGACTTCAACATTTTCAACCAAACTCTAAAATTAACCCAATCAGATAGCAAATCTATGAATCAAACAATGCCAATAACACACTCTCAAGGCCTTTTCAATTAAAAACAACAAATTCATATAAAAAAAGATTACCTTGGTGATGACCTTGTAGGAGATATAAGCTTGCACGCCATTGCCCATCTTAGCAGGATCGGTGACAGAGACTAATAGAAACGGTTGTGAAGATGGAGATCTAGGGCTTTGTGATGACCCTGATAAGCTTCTTTGCTGCATATTTGGATCAAAATCAAATTATCAAAAATACATATGTATACAGATACATATACGAACAAGTAAGTATATACATATGGCGGCAGATTCGCAATTACCTGAGAAATCATGGCGTGATTTGGGAATTTTGGGGGCGATCAAAGGAGAGGAGAGAGAGAAGAGAGAGAGAGATGGTGAATTTCTAAAATAAGCCGCTGTGCGCAGTTCACTGTTCCGGTGAGTCTTCGAGAGGAAAAGTTGGAGATGACGAGCGGAACCTTTCGCTAAGTTGACTTGCACGCACCGGAGACAAGTGTTTTTTCACCGACTTTTTTTGATGTGGCCAAGTGGCGTCGGAGTTTTTGCGGGGAAATTGCAAAGTGGGTTACTATTATTTTGGTTTTTTTTTTCTTTAATCTTTTAAAAAAATTTAAGTTTTTAGATTCACCAGACAAATCGAAAATTTTAAAATTTGTTTAAAAATTCAGAAAATATAAAAGTAAGTAAAAAAATAGTAACTTTTTAAATTTATTTTAACCTTTTCAAGTTTTTTTAAAACTTTTAATTCGTTTATACAAGATGAATGGAAAAAGTATAAATTTTGACATAATTTTTTTAAAAAAAAAATTTGCTAAAAATAAAAAAATTTAGAAAAATATGTGACTTTTTTTTTGAGATTTCAAACATGGGGAAATGGTGAGATTAAAAAAAATTGGAATAATCTCCCTCCATACTATCCCTCTGTATCTCTCTTGGAGACTTTAATTCGAATACACATAAATGATTCAATTTCTTAGGTCTCTTCATAAATATTATAAATACATGAACAAATCATATTTTATCTTCTAAAATGGATGACCAATACAGTTATAAAAGTAAATGATAAATATGATTGTAAGCTTAAATTATCAATTTTATAAAACAAAATGTGATTTGTTTCTGTATTTATAAATGTTTGATGAAATTAATTTTTTGTGTGAATGATTTTTTTATTATCGAGCCTACGAGATAGATAGTTCATATCATCAATGTGAGTCTAAATTAGAGCCTATAAAAAAGTATGGATAAATATGGAGAGATGAAGGTATGGAAGGAAACTCATCCCCAAACGAATAGGGTAAATTACAAAAAAAAGTCTTCCGATTTGACCTAGTAATAAATTAAATCTTAATTTTTTAATTATTTCAATTTAAACTATATAAATTCTAACTTGTCGTCAGTTATAAGGGAAGGAATTGAAGTGGTGGCAATAGGCTGGAATGAAAGTAGTAATAGATGGGGAAAAAAAGATAAGAGCAATGCCAATGGATTGGGGAAAGGATAAGACTAGTGATGGTCAATAAGAAGGGTGAGAGGTGGTTATGTGTGATGACCGGTTCAAAAGCCGTCTCGTTTCCTTTGTGTTACGTTGGGTGAGTCGTCGTTGAAAATTTCTTCTCAAAACTTTTTCAGTTGTGTTATTCCTCTTTCGAGTTTTCACTCGTTTCAGAGGGCGAGGTCAACTCCGGAGCGTCGGGTGTGAAGTCGGAGTTTTTTTTCGGGCTGGAGGGCCAGCGCCACACGTGCGGGCCTTGGGCCGCACGTGCGGGAATGGGCCGCACGTGCGGGAAGCTGAGGTTGGGGTTGTGAGCACACTGCCTAAAAGGCAGGTGCGTGAGCTAAGGTGCGGGGCAAGCCGCACATGGAAGAGGCCGCTCCGCACGTGCGGGAGTAGGCGCCGCACGTGCGGGGGTGCACATTTTTTGCTCCGATTTTCGTGCTTTCAGCTATATTTTGATATTTTGTTCCTTTTGCTTTCATTTTCAGATTATATCACACTCTCTCTCTACAATATTTTCTCTCATTTTCTCTCATCTCTCTCTACCCAAACCCTCAAAGTTTTACATCTTCTTTGATCTTAAGAAATCCATTGGGATTTTGATATTAGTCCCTTATACCAAAATGTTGAGTGTGTCGAGGGCTTCGTCGTGACTGGTGGAGATCGTATTTCGGCGAGGTCAATTTTTAGGCTCTTTCTTCTCTTCTCTCTTGAGGTAGGAATTTCCTTAATTTTCTTCAATGCTTCCCCTATAGATAGACATGTGGTATACTCTATTGTATAAAAACCATGTGGTATAGAATATTTTCGAAAATCATGATAGAGGGTATAAGATATGGGTGTAGAGATTGAAATTTCATGAGATGGGTTGATGTTGGGTTAAATTTAGGGTGTGATTTAATATATTCATTGATTAGAGAGAGAAAGCCCTAAATTTTGTAGTAATGCCTAATAGATGAATAGGGGTTGAATCGTGAATGAAATGTGTTATGAATCTAATAAATGTGATAAATGATTTTGGAAATTGAATTAAGAAATAAATTGGGTTTTATGAATTGAACATTAACTTGTGTTGGATTGATAATAATTAAACATGATGAGTTGTTGAGTTATTAAAGATTAATTGAGCCTCATAAATTCTTAATGTTGACTTAGTATTGTGTTGTTCAAAGTTGATTGTGATGAATTAATAATGTGTATATTGAAGAGAATGAAATTAATCATGAGATTACAATATCATTGGGTAAACTACCGTTAAATAGAAATTGCGTAAATTACAACTTTGCTAACTGTGATTGGAAATCCCTTGTTTAAAATGGAGGAAATTGAGTTGGTCATACTTTTCTTGTGAAATGAATAAATGGGTTAAGGCAAAGGGGAGAGAATATTAATGTGGAATGATAAGATAATTGATTTTGAAATAGAAGAGTGAAACACCACCACTGTGCGAATTTCGTAAATTTACTTGAGATTGAACCACAAATATATTTTATTTTGTTATTGTGTAATTGGATCTAAAGTTTCATGAGAAGTGGTTAATGGCATTATGTGTTTAATATATGTTGTTAGAGGTATTGTCCTTGGTCATCAGTGGAGGATGACATTGTTAATGTTGAAATGATCATGTGTTTCTTGTACACTCGTGTTATCTATGAATGTGGTTTGTTATGATGGTCGAGGATGTGTGTGTGTGTGTTGCGCTGAGAATCAGAGGTACTACTCCCTTCCAGCTAGCGCCTGGTAAATTGGTTGCGCTAATAATCAGAGGTACCAGTCCCTTCCAGCTAGCGCCTGGTAAATTGGCAGTGTATGTGTTGCGCTGATAATCAGAGGTACCAGTCCTTTCCAGCTAGCGTCTGGTAAATTGGCAGAGGTACCATTCCCTTCCAGCTGGTGTCTAGTAAATTGGCATGTCATTGTGGATAGATGTATCATTGGCTTACTGTGCTTCTGGCAAGTAGAGCGGAGGTTGTTTATTATTGTTGTTCAGTTTGATTGGGTGTATCAGGTGTTATGATGATTGTGTTTTGATCAAGTTAGATTGTCTCATATGTTGAGTAGAGGTGTTCTTGTAAGCTTGGACGTGCTAGAGAATGGTTGTGTGAGCTTCCACCATAAGTTATTTTGCTGAAAGTAATTCTTTGGATTTTGGAATCTAAATTTGAGAATATGATGAACTCATAGAGACGGACTGTAATTATATTTGAGTCATGAATAATGTCAAGGAATCAGATTTGATGAGAGTGCTTTCAAAATAAAACGGATCCTAAGTAGTATTTGTAATCATAACTGGAAAAATATAGTTATCGTGTAATAATTGTTTAGATGGGAAAAAGGTAGTAATAGCGAACCTTGGTGTTGGTGAACAAACCGAATGTTTTTGAGAAAAGTATTTATGTAAGTATACTTTGGTTATAAAACGTCACATTATTTATATGGTATGAGACTAGCATTCATGATCATAGCTATCTGTAAGTAGTTATTGTTGAGGATCATGTTGAGATCCCTACTAGATTATATGTTCATCCTACGTTGTTGAATCTTTTTCAGGTGATTATCAAGATGTGCTACGAGATTTCGAATCTTCTTTATTTGTTGGCCACGGGGCCTTTTTCTGTGTAGGCGGAACGCCATGGATGTAAAAGGGTTAAACCCTTCCTCTTGATTTAAATGATGTAAGCCTGCGGGCACTTTATTTAGTTATGTTCATGTTACATTTATTTTATATCCACACGAGAGAATTATTATTCATGTATCCTTTATAAATTTAGTAAGCTTCTGTATGCCATCTCTGAATCTAAATTTATAATAAAGGTTTTGGTAATGGAAATCCGAGTAATAAAAAGTGGGGCGTGACATTATGAGTAATAATGAAGTAAAAAAAGAAAAAGAAAAAGTGATTAAACTATTTAAATTGCCTATTATCCATTAGTTATAACTAATAAATATAAACAAATTATTAGAATTGACATAATTTTAAAAGCTGATAATTTAAATTGAAACAATTAAAAATTATAATTTGATTTGTTGTTGTGGTGAAGTGGTTTGGAAATACTCTTCTGATCCTGGGGGACGTTCGAGATCCTCTGCTAGTCACTTGAAAAGGAACAAACACTCTAGTCGGAGGTGCCGGAATTAGCACTCCGACGAGCAAGTTAGTCTCTGCACTCAAGATTACTTGTATTTAAAGTTAAGCTTAATAATTCTCACATACCTTTCTAGAACTGAAGATCTTTTATTTATAGTATCTCTTTGGGCCTTTGGACTGGGCCCATCCTTGTTCCGTTACATGTACCTCTACTCGGCATCTGTTCTATTGGCTGAGGTACTGGTTATTCTATTCGGCTCCTTGATTGATTGGGGTATGTGCCGAATAAAGGTTACGTTTTGGACCGGACACGCTTATCCGTCCCTATGGATCCGATGAAATTCGGATCCCACAATTGCCCCCCAAACACCCTACTAGCATCAGTAAGTCGGCGTGTTTGGCTTCTAGCCTGGGAAGTCAAAAATTCGGCGGTTAACCCTCTTCCCAATGCGTGTCAGAACGCGCACACGCTTCTTAGTCATTGTAACGCCTTCTCGCCTCTTCATATACTGCTTCCATTTAATATGATTTGAAATTGTCTCTTCGAGTGTATGTCTTGAATATTCAAAAGATATCTTGCTCGCTTTCTAGTGCAACTCTGTCTCTTCGCGACTTCTACAACTCCTTGTTTCTCGCTTCTCCCTTCGTCTCTTGCAAGTCTTCTCCTCCTTTATTTTTGATCCCGCTTCCTTACTTGCTTTTAACTTTCCGTAGTCCTTGGATTTGGCCAAAAGATGGCAAAACATCTGAAAGAGCTCCTTTCGGCGGATTGAATCCCCGGCTTTCGACGTCATTTCTCCATCCCCGATGACGTCCATCTGTCACTTTTGGCAAACAGCACCACTGATATACAGAGGGAAGATGAGAGCACAATCGTCTTTCATCTCCTATCAATTGCTGAGGGCGGGGTCCGCTTTCCTCTTCACCCACTTTTGAGGGCCGTTCTTAGATACTGGGGTCTAATCCCTTCCCAGCCCAACGTGAATTTCTTCTGCATCATAATGGGGGATCGTTGAACTAAACCACCGTCTTAAGACCAATTTAGGTATTTCCGCCATTCGGCACTGTTACGTCCTAACCAAATCTACCGGCCGGCTAGGGCGCTACTTTCTTAGAGCCAAGGATACTGATCATCACTTAGTGACTATGCTCGCCAGCTCTGGTAAGCGTGTTGATGACGTGATGGTCGTTGTCCGCGGCAATTGGGAGTTCGGCGAAGGTGAAGATCGCCTAGACCTGGTGCCGAGGAAAAAAGGAGAACCAGGTGGCTGATTGGATTGCTTGTCTCCGTTATTTCAATATATATTTATTCGGTACTATATTCATCAAATCGTTTTGTTTATGCAGGCAGTGATTTGAAGAGAGTGTTGGTTTCAGACGACGACACTGTGCTCGTAGAAATTAAAACTGCGCTACAGTTCGTCGGCCGTCCAGACCTTCAAAAACAAGGAAGGGCAGCCCACATTCTCTTGCGGTACGAGCCAACTTACATGACGTTCTCGGCAGACAATATTCTGATCGCGTGAGGCGACAACCATCTTACGGCCCTCATCTTCCCCAGCTTAAAAAACTTGAGGCAGATTGGTTTAGAATCATCTGATTCTGAACACGTGGAAGAACAAGTGGCCGAACCAATCGCCGAGTACCCGGACCGGTTGGCCGCGAAAGTTGACGAAGCTATTAATTCGGCCTTCGAGGAAGCCGGATTGAACTCTTCTGACCCTCCGTCTACATCAGCCCGAGGGGAAGCCTTCGAAGATATTTTTACAAACTTGGGAGACCTTCCCGGTGATTACTCTGAGGATATGGCTGGGGAAAATCTGAAGCAGATGGCGCGGAAGAGAAACGCCGAACGCATGGCTGCCCGACAAAAGGCCGAGGCTATTCATTCCGGACTTGTTCCGACTAAATCTGTTCAACCTACTATCGTAGAAGAAACGGCTCACGTTGTGGTGGCCGAGACGGAAAAAGATGTCGAGCGTCCAATTACAGAAGAGCTGCCGATTTCAGAGGGTCGGGGCGAAAAGCGAAGTGCTGAGGACAAGGACGGCTCTGAAGAGGGACCCATTGATAAACGGCCACGCTTAGAGGAGTCGGCTGTGGTTGCTCCTTTTGTTATTGAGCCAAAGATAAAAAACATGCCGATCTCCTCTGAAGCGTAGACTTTGAAAGATCCAGCTGTGGCACTGAGTTTAGCTGCCTCGGTCTCCCTGCAGGCTGACAAGGCGACCTTTCGTGCCGAGCCGGATTTGGCAACGGTAGCATTAGCTGCTCAGTCAGCCCTTCTGGTATGTGACTAACTCCTTTGTTCGTTTGGTTTGTATTCGATGTTTTTTGGAATGTGATGACCCTTTGTTTTGCAGACGGTTGGAAGGATCGCCGAATTAGGGCGCCGCCAGTATGAGGCCGTTGAAAAGATTGGCCGTTTGCAATCGGAAGTCGATGGTCAAAGGAGCAAGGCGGAGTTTAAGGCAATGAGAGCCGCAATGGAAAGTGCGCGGGCCGAGGCTGAGAAGGAAAGGGCCAGTACTATTGATCAACTCAGATCTAACGCCGATGAGAGGGCAAACGCGAGCGAGGAATCACTCAAGTTAGCCAAGGAGGTGCTTGCGAAACTGGAGGCCAAGTTTGAAGAGTTGAAGCAGGCCAAGGAAAAAGCCGACTCTGAGGCTTTCGCGGCGTTCGAGGCTGGGAAGAACGCCGCCTTTAATGACTACGTAGAAGAAGTCCCCAAATTTGAGAATCGGGGATTCAGACACGACTGGCTCAAAGCCCTTGTTGTCGCTAGAGTTACATTGGCCATACCAATTCCATACGAGCAAGTGGACGTTGAGCCGCTTGAGTCTGATCTTGAGACTTGATTTGGGTGACATTCCAGTTTTGTTAGGCTTTTCTCAATTTCAATGGATGTTTTTTGTTAGTTGACCCTCATCTTTTTTTGGATTTTCATATGTAAAATATCCGCTGCTAGCGCCCAATTTATGAATGAAAATTTTATATGCTTTCAAGTTATTTCCCATATTGTTTGCTGTATGAGCACATAATTAGGAGAATCAGCAGTTTGAAAATTTTATATGCTCTCAAGTTATTTCCCGTATTGTTTGCTGTATGAGCACATAATTAGGAGAATCAGCAGTTAGAACAAAATGTCAAGATTACGTGAGACGGCAGACTTAAAAGCCGATTAAATTTAGGGATCTGATTTAATCATAAACAAAATGAATTCATGAATGGCTGGGGCACTCAAGCCGACTATATTGATGAATCTGCCTTTGCCCCAGCTGGTTCATGATCGTATAACGCCGAATAACACGTTACTGATGAATCTTGTACTGATGAATCTATTCGTGGAACGGCTGGGGCACTCAAGCCGACTAGATTGATGAATCTGCCCTTGCCTCAGCTGGTTCATGATCGTAGAACGCCGAATAACACGTTACTGATGAATCTTATACTGATGAATCGATTCGTGGAACGGCTGGGGCACTCAAGCCGACTAGATTGATGAATCTGCCCTTACTCCAGCTAGTTCATGATCGTAGAATGCCGAATAACACGTTATTGATGAATCTTGTACTGATGAATCGATTCGTGGAACGGCTGGTGCACTCAAGCCAACTAGATTGATGAATTTGCCCTTGCTCCAACTGGTTCATGATCGTAGAATGCCGAATAACACGTTATTGATGAATCTTGTACTGATGAATCGATTCGTGGAATGGCTGGGGCACTCGAGCTGACTAGATTGATGAATCTGTCTTTGCCCCAGTTGGTTCATGATCGTAGAACGCCGAGTAACAGTGGTTGATGGAGCGATTGGGGCATATGACTCAGTCGACGCCGGGCTGTTGTCGCTTCAATGTTAATGAGATTGCCTCGGAAGTGCTGCCCTCATAGGGAATATATGGGCGTATACTTCGTGAATGAGGGTCCTATTTATGTGCTCAGTCAGGAACTCAGTCCAGCTCTTTGAGGAAGATTAAACAAGTACGAATGTCAAACAGACTTTTCTTCAATAACAGAGGTGAAGCGAAGACGCTAGCTGAGCTAGGTGGAGCCATGAGTCGAAGCAGTGAACCTTTACGCACGGGCAGTAGGACTTCGAGGGATCGGGAGAGACACTAGTCTTCTCGTCGTCGAAGTAGGTCGCCCAAGAGGGACAAACAGCCACAGCGTAGGTCTCTCCAACCCCGTCTTGAAAAGGAATCCGACGCGACTCCTCGCCCATTGAGTTTCACGGCCTTCGTGGGTAATAGACCAATGATAGAGGCGGATTCGATCATTCAAGATCCAAATGTGGTAGTCGAGTTTGCTCGACAGATTTTTCCACCTGAAGTTCAACAATCGATGGTAGGTTAGCAGGACTTCGAAGTGTTTTGTGAAGGCGTTCACGGGGCGGTGAGGGGACTGTACACGGCTTACGAGATCAGCATGCGTCTCCGCGCCGCTCACCGCGATATAGAACAGAGAAATGAACGCATTCGGAAGTTAGAAGCTCGCGCCGAGAAGGTCGAGCGTGAGCTCAGGAAAATAAAGTCCACCGAGCCTCAATTGGCCAGCCACCCAAACCCAGTTGTGGAAGAGAGGGTTACTCAACGGCTGATTAGTGATGCGATCACCGATCGGAACACGGCCAGCATGTTCGCAATCGAGACTGCGAGGGCTACGGCCTATGAAAAAGGCTTCCACGACAGTCGAAAGATTGGAATTCAGAAAACCAAGGAGAAACTCTCCGAAGAAGTTTGCCGATGTGAAAATCGTAGATTTAGGCACGGTTGGATCAAGGCACTTCAGCAAGCTGAGAGTCTCCAGGCAGCAAGGTTGGATCCGGCATTTTCGTTGTACCAACAGAATGATTTCCCCTTCTCCGCTTTCAAAATTGAGAAGAGTGATGATGAAGAAGTTGCCGAACCGAAGAAAACCTTGAAATGATTACGTAGATCAAAAGTGAAATTATGTATTTATTGGCTTAATTTTAATAAAATGCTTAGTTCTCAATTTGTAGCGCACTGGTTATTTATATTAGTACACATTTTATTCCGAATGTGCGCACGTTTTAGATTACGTTTATGCGGCTTGAACAATCTTATTTGAATATTTGCATTTTTCGACCTTTGTTTACGGAGGCTTTAATTTGGATAATAGTACATTGTACATTGTCCATTTCAACTGTTTGTTTCGATGTAATTTTTATTCGGCACACACGTGTTTGCATGTTTTATTGCATAAACATTGACTGGCCCGAAATAACTAGTCATTTCGGTGGCTCGGTATGAGCATTCTACATTAAGTATTTAATTGGCATAATTATGTTACGCATGGAGGCTTTAATCGGCCCAAAGACTATTTGGCCAATCGTGATATCCACGAAGGGCGCTCCGAATCCGGAGGCTTTTTTGGCCCAAAGACGTCTTGTGCCGATGGGGCTCCGAATCCGGAGGCTTTATTTGGCCAATCGTGATATCCACGAAGGGCGCTCCGAATCCGGAGGCTTTTTCGGCCCAAAGACGTCTTGCGCCGATGGGGCTCCGAATCCGGAGACTTTATTTGGCCAATCGTGATATCCACGAAGGGCTCCGAATCCGGAGGCTTTTTCGCCCAAAGACGTTGCGCCGATGGGGCTCCGAATCCGGAGACTTTATTTGGCCAATCGTGATATCCAAAGGGCGCTCCGAATCCGGAGGCTTTTCGGCCCAAAGATCATGCGCCGATGGGGCTCCGAATCCGGAGCTTTATTTGGCCAATCGTGATATCCACGAAGGGCGCTCCGAATCCGGAGGCTTTTTCGGCCCAAAGACGTCATGCGCCGATGGGGCTCCGAATCCGGAGACTTTATTTGGCCAATCGTGATATCCACGAAGGGCGCTCCGAATCCGGAGGCTTTTTCGGAACACCGTTGAACTGGAATTTGTAGTGAGTAAATAGGGATCTTTGCATTACAAAAAATGAGATGTACATGGCGAACCGTTCAGAACAAGCATCATGTCCCACAAGTCGGGTCAATGATAAAATTTGCGTAAATGCGTGGAATTCCAAGGCCGTGGCAGACTCCTTCCTGACATGTCTTTGAGCCGATATGCCCCTACTCCTGCGATCGAATCAATCTGATAGGGGCCGTCCCAGTTAGGACCCAATTTTCCATCAGCCGGTTTCTTGGCAGCTGGAAGTACCTTCTTCAGGACCAACTCTCCTGGTGTGTAGCGGCGCAGCTGAACACGTTGATTATACGACTTAGCAAGCTGCTGTTGATACCGCGCCATGGATGCGAGGGCACGGTCTCTTCGTTCTTCAATCAGAACCAAATCCAAGGCCAGCATCATGTCGTTTTGGCCCATATCAAAAACTGTCGATTTCAAGGTTGGGAGGCCGATCTCCAGGGGTATGATTGCCTGGGTTCCAAAGCATAGAGCAAACGGCGTTTCCCCAGTAGATCGCCTCGGCGTAGTTCGATGAGCCCACAACACACTCGGCAATTCTTCGACCCATTTGCCTTTAGCTTTCTCCAGCCTTTTCTTGATGCCGTCCAAGATGGATTTGTTAGAGGCTTCAGCTTGACCATTGCTTTGGGATAGGCCGGTAGAAATAAGGCCGGATACCATACTTGCTGCACAATTCTCGGTAGACGCCACAATCAAACTGGGTGCCGTTGTCTGAGATGAGTGCTCTCGGAATGCCGAATCGTTATGATGTTTCTCCAAACAAAACGCTTCACGTCGGTATCTCGGATGTGCGTTAGTGCCTCCGCTTCTACCCATTTTGTAAAATAATCTGTCGCGAATCAAAATCGCTTGTTACCCGGGGCACGAGGCAGTGGTCCACGATGTCAAGCCCCATTGGGCGAACGGCCAAGGACTGGTTATGGAGCTTAGCTCTTCAGCAGGCAGGTGGGTCAAAGGAGAGAACTTCTGGCACTGTTCACACTTTTTACGTAGCATTCGGCATCTGCTCTCATTGTCGGCCAGTAATACCCCTGTGTTACGGCTCGATGGCCAAGGACCGCCCGCCAGAATGGGCGCCACAACTGCCTTCATGTATTTCAGTCAGAAGCTCCTCGACTTTGTCCGGGTGCACACATTCCAAATATGGACCAGAGAGGGATTTTTTATAAAGCCTTCCTTGCGGATCCAAGTAGTATCGCAGGGCTTTGTTTCGCAGCTTGTGCGCTTCTTTCTTGTCCTCTGGGAGCTGTTCGGAAGACAGGAATGCAGCAATGGGATCCATCCAACTCGGTCCAGATTCTATAACATTGACCTGGACTTCCTCCGAAGGGCCAATGCTCGGCTCCGGGATGAAACCTACTTCGATGGTCCGTTTAATCTCTGAGTTAATGGCGGAGGCTAGGCAGGCAAGGGCATCTGCATGTGTGTTCTGATCACGTGTTATCTGGTTCAATTCATGATGGTCAAATTTTGCCAGCAAGGAGTTGGCCGTTTTCATGTAAGCCGCCATACGGTCGTTTCTTGCCGTACTCCCCCTTTAGCTGATTGATCACCAGTTTTGAATCGCAAAATACAAGCAAACGCCGAGCACCCAGAAGATGTGCATTCCACAAACCGGCTAGAAGGGCTTCGTATTCGGCTTCGTTATTTGATGCTTTAAAGCCGAGCTTGACGGCCTGCTCAATTATTGCGCTGTCTGGAGCCATGGTTACAACTCCGACTCCGCTGCCCCGCTGATTGGATGATCCATCACAGTACAACTGCCAAATGTCCCCAACATAAATTCTCCAGTTCGGCTCCGGTCGAATTTCATCGGACTTGAAATCGGCAAGACCCCCAGTGAATTCGGCAACAAAGTCGGCAAGCACCTGTCCCTTGATTGAGGTTCTAGGAAGAAACTGAATGTCGTACTGGCCGAGTTCAAGAGCCCACTTTGAAACACGTCCTGATGCTTCTGCACTTCGTAGTACTGATCGGAGGGGATAATCTGTTAGCACCCCAATGCTATGTCCCTGGAAGTAATGCATCAGTTTTCTTGCCGCCATGACTAGGGCTAGGATGAGTTTTTCCAGCGGAAGGTAGCGTGTTTCGGCGTCAACCATTGCCTTGCTCACATAATACACTGGTCGCTGCTCCCCAGCTCTTCCTTTATCAGTACGGCGTTGACGGCCCTGTCGGAAACTGCCAGATACAAAATGAGCGGGTCACCAGCAGCAGGTGTTGTCAAGAGTGGTACTGAGCGGAGGTAGGTCTTGAGGCCGTTGAAAGCGGCTTCGCATTCGGCGGACCATTCAAAAGCCTTTCCCTGCCGTAATGTGTGAAAGAATTGTCGACAGCGATCTGTAGACCGACTGATGAACCTGTTGAGTGCGGCGGCCATCCCCATCAACTTTTGAACCTCTTTTACTGAACGAGGGGAGCCGAGTTCCAAGATTGCTGTGATTTGCCTCGGGTTGGCCTCGATTCCTCGGTGGTTGACAATGTAACCCAAGAACTTGCCAGAGCCGATCCCAAACGCACATTTGGAAGCGTTCAGCTTCTATATTTGCGTAGAATGCTGAATGTCTTTTCTAGATCGGCTATGTGATTTGCTCTTCCTTGGACTTGACCACCATATCGTCAATGTACACTTCCATAGTGTGGCCGAGTTGCTCCTTGAACATGGCGGTGACCAGTCTTTGGTAGGTTGCCCCTACATTCTTCAGCCCAAAAGGCATAACTTTACAGCAGTAGGTTCCTCTTGGGG
Organism: Camellia japonica; assembly: GCA_030407325.1. Taxonomy (NCBI): domain Eukaryota; kingdom Viridiplantae; phylum Streptophyta; class Magnoliopsida; order Ericales; family Theaceae; genus Camellia; species Camellia japonica. The sequence continues at coordinate 32,548,283 of JAPPVO010000016.1, forward strand.
TGAGGAATGCAGTTTTGTCCTGGTCCTCTAGATGCATGGCGATTTGGTGGTAGCCTCTGTAAGCATCGAGGAAGCTCATACGTTGATGGTGCTGTCGCATCTACAAGTTGGTCGATTCTGGGTAGGGGAAAACAATCCTTGGGCAGGCTTTGTTTAGGTCCGTGAAATCGACGCACACTCGCCAAGTCCCATTTTTCATCTTCACCACCACTGTATTAGAGAGCCATGTAGGGTAGGTCACTTCCCTAATTGCCCCGGCATCAAGCAGCCTGTCAACCTCCTCAACAACGGCGGCAGTGTGCTCTGCGGCTGACCGCCGGCTTTTCTGAATGATCGGCTTGCACTTAGGATCGACATTCAAATGGTGCTGTGAAACGGACGAATCTATACCCGGCATCTCATACGGAGTCCACACAAAGACATCGAGGTTGCTGAGCAGGAAAGAGATTAGCTGCTGTCTGTCAGTCTGATTCAGGCGCCGACCATGAAGAACTTGTCTGGGCTTCCATCGATTTCAACTCGGTCTAAGCCTTCATTGGCCTTTTCATTTGGGAGCTGCCCAACATCGTCGAGGCTCTCTTAATCCGGCACCTCAATGGAATTCACCTATAGTTCCTTTGGCGTTTTTTCAGCAAGGAGATAACATGCTTGTGCCGATTTCTGGGAGCCACGGATTTGCTCAATACCGCGTTCTGTCGGGAAGCGTAGCAGCTGATGATAGGTGCTTGGCACGGCCTGCATAGTATGCAACCAGGATCGCCCCATGATGAGATTATACGGCGACGGCAGCTTGACGACCAAGAATTCCACATCCACTGTTCGGGAGCCTGCTCGAACGGGTAGTCTGATTTTCCCCAACGGGTACTCTGGATTGGCATTGAAGCCGAATAGTGGATAAGGGGCCGGAGAGAGATCCGATTCGGAGAAGCCGAGTTTGGTAAATGTCTTATAGTACATAATCTCCGATGTGCTCCCCGGATCAATGAGTACGCGCTCAACTGTGAATCGGTTTACGCGTAACTCAATTACCAAGGGATCAATGTGGGGTAGTGTTACTCCGGCCAAATCTGAATCATCAAAATTAATGCCCTCGGCTTCATGGGCCGTTTAGCCGGAGTGAGTTGGTCTTGAGGGTCAGACTTCGACTGAATCGCATGCACCGCCGATGACATTGGCAGGCTGTATATCATGTGGATCACGCCGAGCGGAGGTGAATCCTGTCTCAAGGCTATTGCTTTGGTTGGGTTGCCTTTTCGGACGTACTGTTGTAGCCGGCCATCTTGTACCAATTCCTCCAGGAGGTCCTTCAGTGCATAACAACTATCAGTATCATGGCCATGGTCCTTGTGATACTCACACCGTCTATCCCGTCTTCTCGTGTCGGGAGGTCCCACCATTTTCGACGGCCATTTGAAGAACGGAAGGTGTTGGATTTTGGACATAACCGCACTGATCGGCTCTGTCAACTCTGTATATTTCTTGTCGGCGCGCCTCGTGCGCCTGCTGTCAACTTGCAGCTGTTCATTTTCTCGGTGGGAGCATTGGTCGCTTGATCGGCGGGAATCCCGTCTCTTATCTCGTTTCGCCCGATGCCGTGGTTCAGGGCTCTGAGGTGCTACAGAATTTAACGGCTGAGCAATTTCAGCAGGAGCCGTCTTGTTGGTCATATTGCCGGCTTTAACCCTCAAGGCATCATCTTCCACTTTACAGTATTCTTCAACTTTCTTCATCAACGACCAAACTGTTTTGGGGCCGTCTGGTCAAAGCTGCGGAGGGCACTGTCGGGATGCAGCCCCATCTTGAAGGCGGTGATGGCCATAGTCATTGCAAGCATCGTCTACCAGATTGAAACATTCCCAATACCGCCGAGTAGGCACGAAGGGTTTCCCCCGGTTGAATCTGCATTGCCCAGAGGGAATCGGCTTGCTTTGGCTGGACCTCATTAGTGATAAACCTTGCCCTGAAGGATTTTTGGAGTTGGTGGAAGCTTTTAATCGAAGCCGGCTCCAGTTTGTAATACCACCTGACAGCTAGTGGTCCCAAACTGCTCGGAAATATTCTGCACATCAAAGCCTCGTCATCTGCATGGTGTCATGGCTTGCTTGTAATGGCGGATGTGATCGGTGGGGTCTGATTTACCGTCGTACAAGGTGAATGACGGTGCTTTGAATTTCTTGGGTAGCACTGCCTTTGCAATCCGTCGTACAAAAGGATCGTGTTGATCTTCATCCGAACTGTTTCTTCTTCGCTTATGCCTTATACGGGACTCTCTTCAGAAGAACTGGAAGTTTCAGATCGTCCCTTTTCTTGGGCTCCGGGATAATGAGTCGGAGTTGCTATCAGTGTCTTGTTGTCGGGCTCGAGATCGTCGACCACCTGCCCTCACAGGTCGTTCCGGGCCTTGGTGTGCAGCTTGTTTGGACTTCGCCACCTCCAAGGCCAAATCCTGACGGAGACGTTCGTTCTCTGCGATCATGTTCTCCAACCTTTGTTCGTTTTGCTTTGCTTGTTCCATGATCGCTTGCATTGCTTCATGCTCTGGAGTCGAGGGTGAGGCGAAGTTCAAAGCGCGTCTTGCGGGGATAGTCTCCGGTCCAAGCATGTTTGTTGGAGTGAGGTCGTCTCTCTGTGTGGTTTCATCAGTGACTATCGGAGGGTCTTCCGTTACGCCCGCCATGGATGTGTTTGAGTATTCCCACAGACGGCGCCAATTGTGGTGAAGTGGTTTGGAAATACTCTTTTGATCTTGGGGGACGTTCGAGATCCTGTGCTAGTCACCTGAAAATGAACAAACACTCCGATCGGGGGTGCCGGAATTAGTACTCTGACGGGCAAGTTAGTCTCTGCACTCAAGTTAAGCTTAATAATTCTCACATACCTTTCTAGAACTGAAAATCTTCTATTTATAGTATTCTCTTTGGGCCTTTGGACTGGGCCCATCCTTGTTCCGTTACATGTACCTCTACTCGGCATCTGTTCTACTGGCTGAGGTACTGGCTATTCTATTCGGCTCCTTGATTGATTGGGGTATGTGCCGAATAGAGGTTACGTTTCGGACCGGACACATTTCTGTCCCTACGGATCCGATGAAATTCGGCTCCCACAATTGTTGAAGTTAAACTTTAAGAGATATATTTTTTATTTTGTAATTTCTCCAAAAAAGTAATTTGTAGAAAAATAAAAGCAAACTAAACTAATTGCAAAAGTGATGAGAATCAGTAATTACATCATACATGGTAACTTGGTAAGTTAAAAAAATAATACAAAAATATGATTAAAATTGCAACTTTGGCCCTTTCAGTTTTTCCATATCATTCTCTCTTCTCTCTTTTCCTCATCTTTCCTTTCACAATTTGCAAACCTTGTCAGACGATCCTTATAGTGCTAGCAGATCCTCCCCTACTATCGCCAACCATTTTTCCACTTTCATTTGCTCTCTTCCTTCTCAAATTTTCTTTCACTCATATATGTTTTCCCATTATGTCTTCTCTATTCTTCTTTCTTTACAACCTTAAGGCCTCTTTCACCTTTTATCGTTGCTACTGGTACCTTTCTTATAGATGATGAAGCCAAATCCTCTCCGCAAACGTTGACATCAATGAAAAAGCTAAAGCACCAAAAAAGCAAGAGAAAAAGAGAAAGAGAGAACCACATTTCTAGGGAGCGAAAATACTTTACATTTGCAATTCTCTCCATATATATACGTTTTAGGGTTTTTAAGAAAGGGGTAGATGGAAGCAACAACAATGGTGGTGTTTTCGAAAGAAAGAAAAGACAGAGAATTAGAGGAAAAGAGAGATAGAATGGCAAGGGGTTGGGGCTAATGGAGCTAGAAATGGACAAAGATGGTTCAAAAGGAGGTTGGAGCGAAAATAGAAGGGTCAAAGTTGTAAAATTTTACCATCTTTGTGTATTTTTTTAGTGTAATTATATATACATCACTATTTCACTGAGTATTGGACACATGAAATAAATAAGAATAAAATGTACATTTTGATATAAAAATATAGTTTTTTATTTTATTTTTTATATATCATATGACTAGCGACATATTGCTAAAGACGGTGTTAATTAAATTTTAAGAAAGTTAAATGTAATTCTCATAAACTTATAAAATTTGATGCTTTTTTTTTTTTAATCAAGAGAAGTTTGTTTGTTTGTTTGATTTTGATTGAAATTTATTTTTTTTTTTGTATTTTTTTTAGTGAATTTTTTAATATTTTAACCATATTTTTTACTTTTTAAAAGCATTTAACCTATATGTATTTAAAAAGTAAAATATTTGTGAAAAATATTTTAAAAAATCAACAAATATAAGAATACAAAAAATGTATTGAGATTTTGTATTTTTTTTATATTTTGGTATTTAGTGAAATTTTTAAATATTTTTTTCACAAATGTTATAATTTTTAAGTGTAGTGGTGTATCTAAAAATTAAAAAAATTGATTAAAATATTAAAAAATTCAATGAAAACAAAAAAAATAAAAGATTTCAATTTTCAAAAAGAGGAATAAACCAAACAAGGTGATTGTTTTTCTTCTAACAGGGTATTTGGAATGACCTAAATAAGTGTATTTTTAAACTTTTTACAAAATAATATGCAAAAAAATAGAGGTAATGTGACCCAAATAAGTACACTTAAGTGCACTAGGTTATACCAAACACCTCCTAAGTTAAGAAAAATAGTTGATTAAAAAGAGAAAAAAAAAAGAAGAGAAAATTATAAATAAGTGGAACATTCTTAAAATAACCATAGCACAGGAATAATTATTTTTTTTATACAAATCTGACTCACACAATTTACACCAAACACAAGAAAAACTTTCATTGCGTTTGGTTTAATTTTGAAATTAGTTTTGAGTTTTGAAAATTGAACATTTGTTTGATTATGAGTTTTGAAAATAATTTTTAGAAAATTGAATTAAAGAAATGTTTAGTTATGAGTTTTCAAAAATATTTTTTGAGTTTTCAAAAATAATTTTTTTCTAGTAGTAAAACTTTTTTGCAATATTATAGTCAATCTGTTTACTTCTTTCATATACCTAATCTAAATTTACATTTTAAATTCATCTAATCTAATTTATAAGGTAAAGTTTCACTCCATGTTGATTATTTTTAATGAACGTTCTAAAATTTTCAACACTTATTTTCTGGTTTTATATTCACTCAATCTACATATATTTAAAATGTTTCATATTTAAATGCAACTTTTTATAAAATTATTAAACAATGAAAAATATACAACAAATAAATAAATAAAAATTTATCCAGTTTAAAAATTAATACAATTTTAATGTTTTATGTATTTATTAAATTTATTTTTACGTTCTTTACATTTTGTTTACTGTTTAAATATATTTAGATCATATATATCTAAAATGAAAAATTATTTAGTCAATTTGTGGAAATCATACAAAATTGATTTTGCAAAAACCCTAAACCAAACATGTTTTGGATTTTAAGTTTTGAAATGAGTTTTTAAAAATTCTAAACCAAATAAGTTTTGGATTTTAAGTTTAAAAAAAATTGATTAAAACATCAAACTAAACGGAGCCTTATAATATATGCACAAAAAATTGTATCACCATAAAAATGAATGATTGGTTTGATTTTCATAATTTTTTTTATAAAAGGACTAAAAAGTAATTTGATAAAAAAAAAGAAATTATTATTTTTATATAATTTTATCTATTCGAAAGATAAAAATAATTTTAAAAAATCTTTATTATTTTTATAGTTTTATTAAATTAATTTATATTTAAAAAAATAAAAAATAAAATCAAAAAATCAAATCAACGGAATAAAAAATAAAGTGGGTGGTGAAAGTGACAAGGAGAGAAATGTTTATTGGGAGTGACGAAGGAGATTGGGTTTTGCAAATAAATCAACTTTTAGAAAGAAAGAAAAGAAAGACGAGTGAGTGGAAAGTGTGCAAACCAACAAGAAAACTTGTGGCGAAACTGCACCGCTTGCTTCCCTTACCAGGCTCACCTCCTCTACATTTATGCTTCTTCCTAAATATTTGCAATTGCTTTTTACACAGCTCTTAATAGTAAACAATTGACATTTGCCTAACAATCTACTGGATAACAAGAAATTGGCTTTATAATAGTTAACGTTAAATTGACATTTACCTAACAATTTGCTATAATTCATTAGATTAATGATTTATTTGCATAATTTTTTTATACTTCAATATACACAATTGAGATTCTTACTAGTAAGCGTATAAAAAATAGGTGACTTTTAGTAGTAAGAGTCTCAATTATTTGCATTTAAATAAAAAAATAGTGTGAATGAAATAATACTGAATTCATTAATATCAACAAAATGGCTTAATTCCTTGAGTTTGGTCTAGTGATTTTTTAGTCACATCTCAGAATATAATAAGAGAAATATTAAAGGTTCAAAGTGATAGTGTGCTACGAGCGACTTAAGTGATGCATCAAGGAACGACTTGGGTTGTGCGTTAGATTGGGCGGCTTAGGTGGTTCAATATCACCATGCTCACCATGATATACAGAAAGAGATCATCACGAAGTGATATTGAAAGAAAATATAACAATGAAATGAGTTGAGGTCTGGCGAGCGACTAAAGCAAGATTGCAGCACGCCGGTGAAATAAAATTACTAAATACTTAACTTAATTCTGATATTAAAAAGAATTATTTTTTTTTTAATTATAATCTAATTTTACTAACAAAATAACATTCTATAATCTTAACAAAAACAAAAAGACTCGAAAATTATGAAGACGACTTCAAGAACTTTCATTCGGTCATTCAACAAATACGACGGATGCAAAAGTTGTTTATAGATGTACCACACAAGAAAAAAAGAAAAAATAAAAAAGAAAAAGTTGTTTACAGAAATCAACCGTAGCCGATACACCCTCTCTAGATAAAGATCAATTTGGGTATTGTTTAAATTTGCGGGACCCACAAAACATAGGCCTTGTCAGAGACGACGGAGACCTGTGGGCCTCACTTTGGACTTTTTGAGTACCCATTTTTTTCATCCTCACAAGAAAGCAACATATTAATAAATAATGGCACATAATTTTAAAAATTTTAAATTTTTATAATTTATAATTTTAAAATAGTGATATTATATGTATTAATTAATGTATCAATATTAATTATGACATTATTATTAATTCTATTCATTAATCATAATATAAATATTAAAAATTACTTAAATTATATCACATCATCAATTGATACACTAATTGATACATATAATATTAGTCATTTTAAAATCTTAGGAATGGTTTGGGATATCCTAAATAAGTGCACTTTTTGACTTTTTATGAAATATGAGTTGGGTATGAGTTGGGTTTGAAATGATGTAGTAGAGAGGTGATGTAACTGAAATAAGATGATGTGACTTAAATAGGATAGTAACTTTTTGACTTTTTGAATTTTTTAATATTTCAATTAATATATTAATTAGTCCATACACGGAAACCAAAGACTTTCGATACTGCTCACCGTTACGACACTCCACCACGTCATCCCCGTTGTCCAATACTGATCACTTCCTCCTCTACATCTTTCTTCATCTTCATCGTTCATTATTAAAATGGCCCCACATAAGTTTACAGGATCCAAACACGTACGGACCTGATTATCTAGAATTTATTGGGTGGTCTTATGCACTACTACATAGTGCTCTAATGGTGTCGTAATTAATAGCGGGGTGTAGTGCACAAATTTATATTAAATAATTAGAAAATATAAAATATATAAAAATTTATGATTGGTGGAAGATACTGTCACATGACATTACAAAGTATTTTTTTTTATTATGAAATATTTTGAAAAGATGATTAAAAATTAATTTTTTTAATTTTTTTTATGTGAGATGATATTACTCAAAGGATATTATTGGAGAAATTTTTTTTTGTGTTTGGGAAGATAATTGAATTTTTTGAAAATGCTTGAGGGCCCGAAATTCCTCAGCTCGAATTGGCTCGAAACCCAAAACGACGTCGTTTCGTTTTTTTTTCTCATTTTTTCCGCCATTTTCGACCTCTGTTGCAGAGGAAGAGGGAGAGAAAGAGAGAGAGAGAGAGGGGAAGCCCGTCGCTGATCGTCGCCGATCGCGTCGCCTCCCCCCTCCTCCATTTTTTAGGCCCCCTCCAGTCCTTCCTCCTCCTCCTCCTCCTCCTCCCCCTCCCCCTCCCTCCCCTCCCCTCCCCTCCCCTCCCCCCCCTCCTTCTCTTCTTCGTCTTCCTCCTCCGTTCTTCTCTCCTTTGAGTTCTGAAAAAAAAAAAAAAAAAAAAGAGCTTGAGCCATTCGAGCCGGAAGTGATTCGGGCCCTGTAGCGGTACTGGAATTTTTTTATAGTTGGATGTGATGTTTGTAGGAGAAAAAGTGAAATGATTATGGGATTTGATGCGATATTTTGTTTGAATTTATTTTTTTAGGACTTTGCTACAGACCCCACTGGGGGTCGACCCCCAGTGAGGTGGCAGCGTGCCATTCGTCCAAATCACAAAAAAAAAAAAAAAAAAACACAGTTTTTTTTTTGACCAATGGGAAGCCTCCGTACATGACCCGCACTGGGGGGTCTTAGGCATTTTTCTTTTTTTACTCCATCCGTTTCAAAATATTAGTCCCTTATTTCATTTTTCATTGTCCCAAAATATTAATCTCTCTTCAAAAATTAAGTACAAAAATAATATAAATTTTCTATTTTGCCCTTCTTTTAAATTAATAAATAATATAAAAAGTACAATTATGACATTGATATTCCCAAAAAATGTACTATCAAAAGGATAATTTTAGAAAATCAACTTTTTTTAAATGCAATAATTATACTACTAAAAAAAGTTAAATTCCCTAAAAGTGACCATTATTTTGGGACGAAACGAATAATTTTGTAACCAATTTATCTTTTAATGAAAAAAAACAAAAAAAAACTTAAAAAACTTGTTTCCAAACATCGTCAAAATGCTGACTATTTATTTTTTTATTTTATTTTATTTATTTATTTATTTTTTGAAGGTTCCCAAATGGCCCCTATCTCAACATATCTCTGTGAGTCACAGAGAATCCAATGCACCTTCTCAACTTCTCTATATCCATCTCTCTCTGTTATTTATCTCCTCCTGCGAGTTTTTCTACAATCCCTTTCACAGCTCTGACACCAATGGAGACAAACGGCGTCGTTTTCTTCCACAATCGTCGATCGCCTTCCTCCGATCGTTTCCTCGACGTCTTCTCTCCGCCCAATTCAGACTCCTCCGCCTCCGCCGGCGGCGGCTTCTCTCTCACCGGCGACGAACTCAACGAAGCAGAAGTCTTCTGGACCGGCGATTTCACCGAGCCAAACAGCCGGTCCACCTCCCCCACCTTCAAGAGCCAAAATCACAGCCGACAGTCCTTCATCGAACCGGAAAATTTCGGCATCCTCGCTGCATTGCCGGAACATCACCGGAAACCTAACCGCCCTGTCCTGTACCGGAAACCTTCAATCACGCCGTCGTCGCGGTTGTTTCCGGCGATACCGAAACCTCCGCCGCAGGAGAGAGAGTACTCTCAGTCCGTACCGGCTCGGAAGATTCAGCAATCAGCTCCGGTTAGGGTTCCGATCATGCAGAAGAAGGTCCCGAACGTGGTGGAGTTGGATGATGAAGACGACGAGGAGATGTTGCCGCCGCACGAGATCGTCGCGAGAGGATCGGCGAGGTCGCCGAAGACCACGTTTTCGGTGCTGGAAGGCGCTGGGAGGACGCTCAAGGGAAGAGATCTGCGTCAGGTCCGCAATGCTGTGTGGCACACAACAGGTTTTCTCGACTGAGAACTTTCCAGATTTTGGATTAATTTTGGTTTTTGGACTGAAAAGTGTTTTTTTGTTAGCTTTCACAGTCTCTTATATATATATATATATATATGTATGTATTAAGTTTTGTGTTGAATGTTGAACTGTGATGTTGAATATGTCACAAGTATCCTAGAATTTTGCTGGGGGTTTGTAATTATTGTATCAATTTTACAGGTTTTGGGCAATCAATACTAGTTTTTGAATCATATGAAAATTTGATGTGATCGGATATAGAAATTAGCGAATACTTTTTTTTTGTTTTTTTTGGTGGAGGCTTGGTAATAGGTTGATATCTACTCTAGTCATGTTATTGTTGTGATTGTTTCCTTATTTATTTATTGAAAAAGAGTGATCATGGTTTTTATTGGATTTCTTATAAATAGAAATAAAAATTGTAGTGGTGCTAACTTTGTATCTAGAAGATAAATCAAGTAAGAAAATTTGTTTTTGTATAATATTTTCTTTGGAAAAATGGTATTTAACGTCTCGTTTGGCAATTGTCATTTTTAGTCAAAAAGTTAAAAAGTTATTAAAAAAATCAAAAAGTTAACAACTCATACCAAAAAGTTAAAGATTTTATTTTCTCTCTACTTTTTGTACATCTTTTCATAAAAAGTCAAAAAGTTATTCCAAACATACTAATTTTTTTACATCACATTTTAATCAAAAAATCAAAAAATTACTAAAAAAAGCCTGTTCCCAAACGAGACCTAAATATGAAATTTCATTCAAACCGAGGTGGCAGTGACATTTCTGATGTTATTTACATATAGTGATTTATTTTTTTAATTATATTTTCTTATTTTTAAACTTAAAAATGTAACGTGCCTATATTAATAAATAAATATAGGTGAGATTGTAATAAAATCAAGGAAGTAATTTGTATGTGTATGATATTTTTCTTTTAAAAAATGGTACTATTCAAACATGAAATTTCATTCAGGACGATGTGGGAGTGCCATTTCTGTTTTTTATGGCCCACAGTGATCGATGTTTTGTTATGAAATGAAACTACCATAAAGAGTCACATCATTTGTATAAAAATTTTGTTTGCATAATATTACTCTTATAATTTATTTATTATTTGGGAGATATATATAGAAAAAAGAATTATAGTTTGGGGCAGATGTAGGCATTTATTCACTGCGGTAAATACAATCAAGTTTGAGGTATACTGAAAGTTAGTTGCTATCTTCTTGACTATTCATTAGTTGCTATTTGCTTGACGGAATCAGATTCTCTCTGGTCCACAAATCTCTCTCACACATGCACCTGGGCTCGCACACCTGCACGAACGGACACACAGACTGCATGCACACATGCATGTTGTGAGTGTAGACAGCATGATCCTGATTTTAAGCATTTGGTTTTGGGGAAATCAGGTAAAGATTCCAATTCTGGGAACCATATTCTGAGCTTAGTTCATAAGATTTATGTATGTTATTTTATTTTTTTTCTTTTGCCTCTTCTTGTCTGAAGTAGGAACATTTCCCAAACTAAAATTATGTGTGCCTGCATTTTTGTATTCTCACATTCATGTAGTTAGATTGTAATGTCTGCAGGCAGTCATACTGTAGGCTTGGGATTGAATCCCATCTTCGTTAGGGGTGGGAGGTTTATGGAAAGAGTGAGTGTTGCCTACACAATCCTCTCTTGTTCGAGCAAAAAGTAGGTTTTATTAAAAAGAATTTATGCATGTATAAGCAGCAAGAACATTGGAGTAATCCGCTAAACGACAACGATGTGCTTAAATGCAACCAAAAAGTATGTTAAGTCACAGAAATTGCCTTGGTGGTTTGTTTTAATGGTCCTTCCCCATTTATACATGACCTGTTTTACGGCACCTAATCGTTTTTTCATTTCAATAATATTTAAAGATAGTCTATGATTTCTGTATAACTTGATATACTTAATGCAACCAAGCATGCAAACACCATTTATGGTTCTAGTTCAGTAAATGGTGTTGGCTGTTTTGTTTGTTTTTGGTTTTTGGTTTTTGGTTTTTGGTTTTATTTTTTCGCTTTTTCTTTTATTTTTAGTTTAGGTTTTGACTTTCAGATTGAGATGTTTCCAAAAGACATGATTGCAATGCTAATGGTAAGCGAGATAAATCTCTCGCATATGCTCCTTTTGCTTCCATTTCAGGGTAGTTGTTCATTGTCCTTTAATGGTAGCTATTTTGTATGTCGGTGATGATATAAATCAAATGTTTAGCTGCTGAACCTTAAGCCTTGAACTGGTAAATATGGGTGTCGCCGTGTTGGGGCATCTTAATTTGTTTGTGGCCCTTTTACTCTGTTTTATTGTTTGGGTGGTTTTCAGCTTGATTTGTTCTCTTCCCCATTTCTCCTCTTCTTTACTAGTAGAGTAGGTATATCTTTAATCACAAACTAGTAAATTTTTCAATGAGCTAGATGAGGATGAGTGAAGATATATGTTTTGTTCTTGAGAATTGCCAAATAAGATTTTCACTTTTGTGAAAAGACCAAAAAGGCTTAGCTATATAGGTACAAGACACCAGATACTTGTTTTGTTTATGTTCATGGTGATTAATGTCTAAGTTGATGTATGAGGTGTGCTGAGGTTGTCTTTTTGTCGTTGGATCCTAGGGCTAGAGGGTTTGAGCCAAACCTATGGATTGGGATATTTCGGTATGAGATGGAATATGTGAATTAATCTTACGTGTTACATGGTCTTTTCGCATATTGGTCAAGTTTCTAACAATGTTGGGTCAAATTGAGTCGGCTTTGATTTGGTTTGGCCCAATAGTTTGAACACAAATTTTCAATATTGAGTAACTTCAAAGTTAATTGATTAATTTTATTTGGGTGATAGAGAGACAATTTAATAAGTCTAGGTCGTTACTATTTTAAATTCTCTTTTTCTTTTCTTTTTTTATAATTGGTTTGTCATTGAATTTACTATTGAGGGCTATTATTTACCCTTACTTTATTTCTTTGGATTCTTCCCATTTCTTTGAACCCTACCCACTTAATTGAGCCCCTTTCATTTTCTCTTTGAACCCCTACCTTAATCCCAACTACACCCACTTCATCTCTAACCTTCTAACCTTAATTTTCCAAACCCTAACCCTAATCCCTACCATACCTAACCAGCCATTCCCATCACCTCCAGCAGCCACCATTACTTCTGGTCGTCACCACCCCTCGTTCCCCACCTTTACCCACCTCTCCCCGACTCCCCCCAACCCTTCCCATGTTTCAGCGAGAGAGACAAAGAAAGAGATCACAAGATAGACATAGAAAGAGATAGTGAGAGAGATCTGGTTGCGTCTACCATCCTCCATCCCTTTGTAGCTCCAACGTTACCCATCTCCATCTCTAACACCATCCCCTCAGTTCCTTGCCCGCCATCGTTGTACTCAACCTACCCGTCTCGCCGCTCTTCTCGTCACGGTGAACATATTCTGTTCTTCTCTCTCGTATGACTCCTCTCTTTGTAATTTTTCTCTCTTTGTCTTATTTCTCCGTCAATCTTTCTCACCATCGATCTTTGTTTATCTCAATTGAGGGTTGCGCGAGTGAGCTAACAATGGAGGCGGTGTTGCAAGGTTGGTGGCATTGGGAATGGCTAAAGGAGATCGAAAAATGATGGGGTTCAGCGGATGGTCTAGGGAGGGGCGGTGATAGCGAGGTGGAGGGTTTCGGTTGGATCTGGTGATGACGGGGAGACTGTCGGTCGGAGTGGAGTGGATTGGAGATGGAGGTGAGATTAGGGTTAGGGTTAGAGTTAGAGTTAGAGTTAGGGTTAGGGTTAGAAGGATAGAGGGGGGTCAAAAATAGAAATTGATATTAGGGTGAAATTGTAATAGAAAAATAGGAGAGGTAGAGGTTCAAAGAAAAAAGGTAGAGGCGTTTAGTAGCCTTCTTACTATTTGCTAGTAGAAGAAGCTTGTAAACTATTTTCAATAAGGCTAGTTCAATGAGGTCATAACCAGGCTTTGTTTGATATATTTGGTTTGTAAATTCATTTGTAAACCAAATAAAGCTTTTGCATTTCCTTGTTAGCTTTATCCTACTTCCATCTCTGGCTCATTGGATGTTGATGTGTTGCCTTGTAGCTAATAAACTGTTTAGAATATTTTGAAATGTTTGCTATTTCTTTAAGTTAGTTTTATTACATATATCCATCTAAGCATTCTTATCCCAGTGTTTGGAAACACCACGTATAAGCCAATGTTTTTTCCGAAAAAAGGCAAAGACTAAAAATTACACACACAAAAGTATATGGGATGAACCAAAAAAAACAAGAAATTTATTGTGACAAAATGATGAATTTATCGTCCAGTAATACTACAAATTCAAAATTTACTCAGAAATAACAATCAATGATTCAAATTCATTTCGGTAGCAGACTTTTATTTCATCAATTTAATCTCCATCACATATATTCATTCTGAATAAATTCTAGAATCTTAATTCTGAGATCCCAGACGTTTCCATTTACCCTCCTTGTCCGTATCACTGTTCAAAGACCAAGAGTACAATCGAAAACAATAAGAAAAATTTGTGATGTGATATCATATTTTATTTTTTCAAACAACTATGTTATCCAAAAGACAACCTAAGAGGAGGGGTGAATTAGGTTTAACAATTAAAATTAATAATACTCTAATAAAAATTATGACTAGCACAATAGATAAATATAATTAATGAAATAAAAATAATTAAAACAAGTGTCTTAACAACTATGTCGATTAATGATTTTAGTACAGTAAAAATGTGAAATATAGCTATGGTAATTTAAAATAAAATAAAGAGATAAGGGAGAGAGATGCAAACAAATTTATAGTGGTTCGGCTTCAACTCGGCCTGCGTCCACTCCTCAAGCTTCACTTGAGATTTTCCATTATCTTTTAGCTTCACAAGGGTGCTAGCAGCCTCTTTACAAATGGAGCAATCCTCCACGGATTTTACACAGACTTCACAAGTCCAAACCCTTGCAAATCTTAGGTGATTCACAATCACTCTCAAGATTTCAAGAATACAGTGTTTGCAACACTTTTACAAGATGAAATGGTATTTTTGCTTTCAAAGAAAACTTACAATAAATATCTCTCAAAGATAGATATATAAAATGAAGTTTTGATTTTTCTGTAAATCTCATACATGAAAGATGAGCTTAATACTATAAGGCTCAGTGTATAATTTCTGAAAATAAACATGAGTGATTATAGATCAAAGAATATTTTCAGGTTTTTTGTAACTTGTTTACATTAGAGGCTTTGATATATATAATGAAAATTATAGCCGTTTATAACCGTTGTATTCATTTGAATTTATAGCCGTTGTAGTCATTTGAATTTATAGCCGATGTACTTCCATCATTACCAATTTGAATATCTTCCACTCCATCATTACAAATTTGAATATCTTCCAGTTGAACCTTTCGGCATTTTGAACTTTTATTTTAGGCTGTTTGAACTCCTGATTTAATCAAATATTAAATGCATTCTAATAACATTTAGTATAAAGGTTTATGTGAGAAATAATGGGACAAAATAAATTTTGATTATATTTTTCTCTTTCAAATAAATCATCAAAATAAATTTTGATTCTATTTTTCTCTTTCAAATAAATCATCAAAATAAATTTTGATTAAAATATAATTAAATAAATCATCAAAATAAATTTTGATTATATTTTTCTCTTTCAATAAATCATCAAAATAAATTTTGATTCTATTTTTCTCTTCCAATAAATTAAAACATAATTAAATAAATCATCAAAATAAATAAGTCTAACAATCTCCCCTTTTTTGATGATGGCACATAATGATATTTTGATTTGATTTGGGAGTAAGAAAAGCTCCCTCTCAAGTCATGCTCTCTGAATTCATTTCTAAATACATAGGTTAGCACATATGTAATAAATAAGAACAATCTTCCCCTTTTTGATGATGACACATAATGATGTTTTGATTTGATTTGGGAGTAAGAAAAGTTCCCCCTCAAGTCATGCTTCTTGAATTCATTTCTAAATACATAGGTTAGTACATATGTAATAAATAAGCTTTAATTAGAGACATGATATGAGACTAAGATATCAAACGATAAATACATATCATCATATTAGTTTTCAAAATAATACCATAATACATAACATCATATAATTTCTCCCCCTGTGACATTATCAAAAAGAAATCATGGGTCAGAATCTGGAAGAGGAGGAGGAAAATGATAGTGATAAATGGCATCAAAAATATATATATATATATATACATATCTATACAATATATAGTCAAATATGCGTACACATACAACTCTCCCGCATCTCTCTCGTTTTTCGCAAAACGCGTTTGACACGCGACCTCACTTTTGCGTCATTGGCCGACAAAAGTAGGTTTCTCGATTGCCGCTCGCCTCGGCTATCTCTCCCTCATTGTCTTCTTCTCTTCAGCCTTCTTCTTAAGCACACTCGTCTGTGTCTTCTTCTTCACCTCACTCTCTTCTATCTCTTCTGCATCACTCTCTTATGTTTCTTCTTCCTCATCGAGAGACAAAGAAACTGAACGGAGGAGGCCAAACCCCAGTCTATTTGCTTCTATTTCTCTGCAATTTATTTCTTTGACACATCTCACCTCTAATCCATGGCTTCCTCATCTCGTCCCCTCACTTTGTTTCCCGACCTGAACGATCCCACGAGCTTTGCTGGACCGAGTGCCCTTACTTCTACTCTTCCTGTCATTCCTCTACCTAACCTTCCTATGATGTCGATTGAGCAAATCATGGTAGCTCAATCAGACATTGAAGCCAATCATTTCACGCTGACGTCCTGTATGGAGACGGTGACTGCAGTCACAAAATTGGCTCACCGATTACAGAACAGGACGAGTAAGCTCCATCAGGTCAAAGCCCAACTCTCTCTGCTTCAGCGCATGTATAAGGATGCGCGAGCAGAAATAGGCGCACTGAAGGCTAAAAATAAAGAACTTAAACGGAAGACCACTTCCATGGCCCGATTTGGAGCAACGTCGTTCTTGGCCTTTGATAGTCAGTGGGGAGTCATCGCTCTCGATGAAAGCACGGGGGCAGGGGCGTCAAGGGTCACCCAAGGTGATAAAAAGAATAAGAGAGCGGTGGAAGAGGCGAGTAAGTAAGATCGGCGTATGGCCGGAAAAAAATGAAGGGTGTTGTTTTTTTTTTTTTTTATGTTTATTTGGATCGGCGTGTGACCGTAAAAAAAATGAAGGGTGTTTTTTTTTTTATGTAAATATTTTTATTTGGATTTGTTTTTGTTTTTATGTTTAAGTACTGAAAAATGAAATTAAAAAGCAAAAAAAATAAGAAAATTAAGCCCAAACAAAAAATAATAATAATGAGAAAAAAATAAAAATAAAAGAAATTAAGCCTAATAGCAAAATAAAAAAATAAATTAAATTAAAATAAAATAATACCAGCATAAATTAAACTTAAAGTATATGTGAAGCAGTTAAGCATGATCTAACAATCGATTTGAGCATGATCTAACAATCAATTTCTGGCAAGAGCATACAGATTTTAAAAAATATGTGAGGGGCAAGCTCATAAGTGTGATATCAAAAATAGAATAGAATCTGAGGGGATTTTTATTTATTTATTTATTTTTTAAAATAATCAAGTTTAAATTCTTCCCCTTATTTCATTTGGCAAAATCAATAGGAGATATGAACAATGAAAGCTCATAACTAAAATGTTCTCCTCAATAATATCAAATAGGATGCCAAATGTTACCAATAAGGATGCCAAAATGATACCAACATGCAAGTTACCAGGGATACCAATATGCAATCTAGAAGATTTAACAATTATCATAGCTCAAGCATTATGTAGAATACCAAATATTGCTTGTAACGCCCTGACCCTTCACACGTCATCGATATTGTCCGCTTTGGGCCACGGCCGCACGGATTTGTTCTTCCCAGTGGGTCACCCATCCCAGAACTACTCCAGCCTAAGCACGCTTAACTGTGGAGTTCTGTTAGGGATCTCACCACCAGGGAAAAGGCCTCGATGCTATATGAGGGTCTAGGTTTTACTTTTATAGTTCAGGAACTCCCCCTCCATTCCCGATGTGAGACCGGGCCTTACAATCCACCCCCCAAGGCTGACGCCGTGCAGTAGCCTGCCAGCTCGCAAGCCGCCCACATACACCGAGAGACGCCAGGGGCTACACTTGGTACTCTGGAGAGTCGGCTCTGATACCATTTGTAATGCCCTGACCCTTCACACGTCATCGATATTGTCCGCTTTGGGCCACGGCCGCACGGATTTGTTCTTCCCAGTGGGTCACCCATCCCAAAACTACTCCAGCCTAAGCACGCTTAACTGTGGAGTTCTGTTAAGGATCTCACCACCCGGGAAAAGGCCTCGATGCTATATGAGGGTCCAGGTTTTTACTTTTATAGTCCAGGAACTCCCCCTCCATTCCCGATGTGAGACACCGGTTGTAGAGACCCTAATTTTTTGTAATTACACTTGAAACCCTGAGCCTTAAGATAATATCATTTTAGCCCTAGTTCCGTAAAAGTCTGCGTAAGGGCCCAAGTAAAGAATAATTTCTCCAGGTGTTACCATAATTAAATCATAGAACATTGGAACTATCCTAAAACTTGGTTTTATTTATTTTACCTCATAATTTCTTAATTAACTCACACATTTTATTTTTATTTCTATTTTTTTTGTTTTGTTGTTCTTTCCTTTATTATTTATTTGAATAAATACTATTGTTTATTTGGATATATACATAGTTTAAATATATATATATATAATATGTTGGTGGAAAAGTGATTGGATAACAACAAAAAAAAAAATAAAAAAAATAAAAATAAATATCTAGCTATTTAGTTTTCTTAGCCATTAAGCTTCTTAGCATTAAGCTACCTTATATTATATAAATTGAGGGTTTGTCCAAATCCACTCCCACATTTTTCTAAAGCCCAAGGAGAGGGTGAGAGAAGGAGAGTTGGCTCAAGGGAAGGGAGGTAGAGAAGTAAGAAGAAAAAAAAAAGAAGGGAAAAAGAGAAAGAATTCTTGAAGGTAAGAACATACCTCTTCCTTATTTTCTCCAATCCTTTCATCATCTCATTCTATGGTCTAGTATGCCTCTTGTGTTACAAATTGAAGGTAAATAGGGTGTTTTTGGTGTGTGTGAAGGTGTAGGTATGAAATAGTGCCATTGTCTTGCAAACTTGTGAAATTAGGCACTGTTGGAACTTCTCTAATTTAAAAGAAATATCAAATCTATCTAATTCTCAAATCTGAATTTATTGTAGGATATTTTATGTGTTTAGAGCTTGTGACAATTTTATTAGCTCCTAATTGTGTGTTTTTAGGGCTTGGATAATTTGTTGAAAATCTGGTCCTGAATCTCTGAAAAACAGTCCACTTTTAGCAATTTTATAAAATTCTAGAAAAATCATCTCATGTTGGTTCTTTTGTCAAAATTAGAACTCTGAGTCCTCTTTCCACCAGATTTTATTTGAGTGAAAACCATCGGGTAATTGAGAGAAAAGCTAGTTTTCCCAAAGGGTGACAAATCTGGACAGGTTTTCGAATATAGTTTGTAGATGAATTTGTGGAGGGGCTGTGCAACTTTTGAAAATTGGAACTGAAACTAGACAGATTGCATATTGTTTCTGTGCAATTTCAGCCCCTAATTTGACCTAGAAGTATTTTTACCAAAGCGTTCTTGTTAGCCCTGCAGAACCGAACAGTGCTGGAAATTGTGTTATATTATGTTATTTGTCTCTAAATGTTTCAAAGCATTTCTAATGTTGTTTCTTGCCTTACTATACTTATGTATGATGATCATGGGCTACATTTCATTTCTTATGTTTGTCTCATGCTCTTTTATATTACCGAATTACCGAATGTGACTAGCTTGCTTGGCAAAAGATCTAATAAATGGGAAATGGAAAGGGGTTGGTAGTGGGTGACGTTCCCTTGTGCTTCAGAATGATTTATGTATTGAACATGTGAATGGAATTAAAACCAAATGAGTTAAGTCTTGCGCAAGCGGTCTAAGCGAGCCCCTAGGTTGACACGGATGTATTCAGACTCTATGCGGTGGTTTCGGGGTGTAAGCGAGCCCTTTGGTATGGTATGTGCAGGGTGTAAGCGAGCCCTAGGCACGATTTGGTATGGTATGTGCAGGGTGTAAGCGAGCCCTAGGCACGATTTGGTATGGTATGTGCAGGGTGTGAGCGAACCCTAGGCACGATTTGGGTGTAAGCGAGCCCACTTGTTTGGCCGTCCCTTTTGAGGTCCATCAATGTCACTGACCGGTAAATAACCGAGAGGTGGGCATAGGTGGTAAGGTCTGCAAAGAAGCAAAAGGGGGAGTTCTGAATAGTCCGGTGTTCAATCGTTGTGATTGGGTAGAAGGATCTCTTTGGGAATTCTAGATGTCTAGTCTAACTACTAATTCATAGAACCTTGTTGTAACATTGTATGTTATGTTACCTATTTTGTTCTGTGTATGGTTGATTGGTTGATAGAAGATATGGGGGTGTGTGTGTTTTTACTGGGCATTCCAAGCTCATGGCGTGTCATGCCAGGTGATGAAGCAAATTACAATGGTGAAGGTTATTTCGAAGGCAAACAGGATGAAGTGTTGGAGCTGTGGTTCATTTGAAGACTTAGACTAGTTGTTTCTTTTCCTTTTGACTTTTGGTTTGGTAATGTTTTGGTAATCCTGTAATGGAGTATAAACGAATTATCTGTGATATTAACTCTAGTTATATATGTATATTAAGATGTTCTGGTTATCTATCCTACTTGTATTGTATTATTGTGCGTATTTAACGGCCTGGAAGTTGGGGCGTTACAGAATGGTATCAGAGCCCTAGGTTCAACCCTTACCCACGCGTTTCGACTTCAAACAATTTGACGATCACCTACAAAGGGAAGTGGTTTTAACTTTGAATTGGGCAACGTGTTTAACATTAGATACAGATACTATTATTTCTATGAGTCTTCTATCGATCGTCATACCCTCATTTCATATTTGTAACCTTGTTTGATGTTGTTCACTTTCAAGGTTAAGTCATTACCATCTGGTCTTACTTTGTATTTTTCAATTATACCATTTGCTAGATTGACAACCTTGTGCCTTGATTATGCCATCTTGTACGAAAATTTTTCTGAAAGTTGCAATTTCTTCATTCGGTGATGAATCTTGGATATTCAGTTTGAAACGCGGATGGCCGACGCAGTTTCAAGTTAAATATCTAACTTAGTCACTATCTCTATACCTTGACCACATAAAAGCCTTAAATCATAACCCATCCGTATTTTCGACGATCCTTGCATTAATTGATGCAATTACTATAATATTATTTCATCTCCACTTCATATTTTCCTTTTATTAATCCAGTTTTCAAAGTCTTGTAGTTATTATTTTGCCTATAGGTATATATGTGAAGTTGTGTTGTGTGCTTCTCTAGATTTGTTATGTACTACTTGATCTTATTGCTTTAAACACCGTAAGATAATTAAACCATAACTTTAAGATTAGTTGATTACCCTTGAGAATTGCCTCCATAATTAGACTCAAACTTATGCCTCACCTCGCACTATGAGCAGGAAAAAAAAAAAAATAGTGAACCACACTCGAGCCAACGGCTACACCGAGACAAGCGGTAACACGCGAGCTCATGAGCAATAACGCAATAAGAATGAAGTATCATATAATTGAAACCCTGAGAATGGACCAATAACCACAGCTGAAATCTTGAGCTGCATTGGAAACCAGATTTTGGAACAATTGGGCCAATTAAGGGGGATAGAGAGGATTCCCTGAGCACGACAAATCGTAAAATGCAGTGGCATCGACAATTTGCTGGATGGTTAGCAAGTTTGATCATTAATGAAGAAGCTCAATCGGAATTAAATCTTCCACGTGTAGTTTGTGAATACACTGATGTTTTTCCTGAGGAATTGCCAGGATTACCGCCACATCGTGAAGTAGATTTTAGTATCGAGTTACAAGCGGGTACTGCACCAATATCCCTGACACCGCAACCGTATGGCTCCTGCTGAACTTCGAGAGTTGAAGACGCAACTGCAAGAATTACTGGACAAGGGATTTATCCGACCAAGTACCTCACCGTGGGGCGCACCAGTTCTATTTGCAAAGAAAAAGGACGGAACACTAAGATTGTGCATAGATTATCGGCAACTCAATCGGGTGACGATCAAGAACTGATATCCACTTCCACGGATTGATGACCTTTTTGACCAACTTCGAGGTTTGAAGTGTTATTCAAAGATTGATCTTAGATCTGGCTATCATCAATTGCGGGTCGCTGATGATGACATACCAAAAACTGCTTTCCGAACCCGTTATGGCCATTTGGAATTTGTGGTGATGCCCTTTGGATTAACCAATGCACCAGCCGTATTTATGAGCTTGATGAATAAGATTTTTACTCCGTACTTGGACCAGTTCGTGGTGGTGTTTATCGATGATATTCTAGTCCATTCACCGTTAGAAGAGGAACACGAGCAACACTTGAGAGTGGTTCTCCAGGTTTTAAGAGACAACCAGCTGCACGCAAAAGCAAGTAAATATGAGTTCTGGTTGAAGGAAGTCACATTTTTGGGACACGTCGTGTCGGAGCATGGAATCGCTGTAGACCCGGCCAAGGTGGAAACAGTATTAGATTGGAAGCAGCCAACCTCAGTATTCGAAGTTCGTAGTTTCTTAGGGTTGGCCGACTATTACGACGGTTTATTCAAGACTTTTCTAAACTAGCTAAGCCGATGACTCGTCTAACGCAAAAAGGGGTAAAATACGATTGGAACGAAGCATGTGAACAATCCTTTCAAGAACTCAAGAGGAGACTGACTAGTGCCCCAATACTCATCATTCGAAGCGAGACATAGGATATACGGTATATTGCGACGCGTCCAAGGATGGGCTAGGTTGTGTGCTAATGCAAAAAGGGAAGGTGGTGGCTTACGGCTCCAGGCAACTGAAACCGCATGAAAGGAATTATCCGACACACGATCTAGAGTTGGCAGCAATGGTTTTTGCGTTAAAGCAGTGGCGTCATTATTTGTATGGTGAACAATTTGAGATTTTCACGGACTATAAGAGCTTGAAGTATTTGTTCACGCAGAAGGATTTGAACATGAGACAAAGACGGTGGCTAGAATACCTCGAAGATTACCATTTTACTCTATCCTATCATCCTGGCAAAGCTAACGTGGTGGCGGATGCCCTGAGTCGCAAGAACCGGGGAATTATTGCTAGCTTGGCACTCAAGGAATGGGACATGGTCGGAACACTTAATGAGTTTGGAGTACAGATGAAAGCTCAAAACGAGAAGGTATACCTTGGCGCTCAAATCGCTACACCCAAATTACTGACCGGGGTAATAGAGTCACAGAAGTATGATCAGGAGGTGGCGTTCATAAAAGCGCGAATAGCATCCGGCGATCCTATACCTGATTGGACGATTCATTCAGATGGAAGTTTGAGACATCGGGGTAGAGTGTTTGTACCACAAGATGAGTCGCTTAGAGAAAAAGTTCTGAAGGAGTTCCACCATTCGGTGTTCGCAGTGCACCCAGGAGGGACGAAAATGTACCAAGACTTAAAACGCCAATATTGGTGGAGCGGAATAAAGAAAGATGTGGCTCAATTCGTAGCCAGATGCCTTACGTGTCAGCAAGTAAAGCAGAACACCAGCGACCTGGAGGGATGCTTCAGCCCTTGCCGATATCAGAATGGAAATGGGAGCATGTAACAATGGACATCGTCACTGGACTACCCAGGTCACGTAGAGGACATGATGCTATATGGGTTATAGTTAATCGTTTGACGAAAACGGCGCACTTTTTGCCATATAAAATCTCCGACACTTTGACATTGCTGAGTCATCTCTACATTAAAGAAATTGTCTGATTACACGGAATTCCTACATCAATTGTGTCCGACCGGACCGCGTTTCACCTCCCGATTCTGGGGAAGCTTACAGGAAGCGTTAGGGACCGAATTATGTTTCAGTACCGCATTTTATCCTCAAACTGACGGACAGTCGGGACGTACCATTCAGACTTTGGAGGACATGTTAAGAGCTTGTGTGATGGATTTCAAGGGGAATTGGGAGCGACACCTACCGTTGGTAGAGTTCACATACAACAATAGTTTCCGGCTAGTATTGGCATGGCTCCATTCGAAGCACTGTATGGTTGGCCTTGCAGATCACCAGTTTGTTGGACTGAAGTTGGAGAAGTGAGTCTATTGGGCCCAGAGATCGTGCAAGAAACTACAGAAAATGTGAAACTTATTCGACAAAGATTAGTGGCAGCCCAAGATCGTCAGAAGAGTTATGCAGATAAAAGGAGAAGACCGCTAACTTTTGCTGCCGCGTGATTATGTTTTCCTGAAATTTAGCCCCGCCGAGGATCATTCGTTTTGGAAAGAAAGGAAAATTATCACCTCGATATATAGGACCCTTCGAGATACTTCAAAAAAAATCAGAGAGGTTGCATACAAGTTGGCTTTGCCCCCACAGTTGGGGAGTACATGATGTTTTCCATGTATCTATGCTGCGAAAGTACATAATGACCCTTCTCAATCATCAACTGGGAAGAAATCCAACTCAATGAGGACGCTACATTTGAAGAGGGACCTGTAGCAATTATAGACAGACAAGAAAAAAGAATTTGCGAGGGAAGACAATTCACCTCCTTAAGATACTCTGGCGTCACCATGGTATTGAAGAGTTCACTTGGGAACGTGAAGACACGATGCGGGCAAATTACCCACAACTATTTGAGACGTAAGGTATGATCTAATTTCGAGGACGAAATTTATTTAAGGGGGATAGGTTGTAGAGACCCTAATTTTTTGTAATTACACTTGAAACCCTGAGCCTTAAGATAATATCATTTTAGCCCTAGTTCCGTAAAAGTCTGCGTAAGGGCCCAAGTAA
Source organism: Camellia japonica (assembly GCA_030407325.1). Classification (NCBI taxonomy): domain Eukaryota; kingdom Viridiplantae; phylum Streptophyta; class Magnoliopsida; order Ericales; family Theaceae; genus Camellia; species Camellia japonica. The sequence goes on from JAPPVO010000016.1 coordinate 32,573,055, forward strand.
AGAATAATTTCTCCGGTGTTACCATAATTAAATCATAGAACATTGGAACTATCCTAAAACTTGGTTTTATTTATTTTACCTCATAATTTCTTAATTAACTCACACATTTTATTTTTATTTCTATTTTTTTTTTGTTGTTGTTTCTTTCCTTTATTATTTATTTGAATAGAATACTATTGTTTATTTGGATATATACATAGTTTAAATATATATATATATATATAATATGTTGGTGGAAAAGTGATTGGATAACAACAAAAAATAAAATAAAATAAAATAAAAATAAATATCTAGCTATTTAGTTTTCTTAGCCATTAAGCTTCTTAGCCATTAAGCTACCTTATATTATATAAATTGAGGGTTTGTCCAAATCCACTCCCACATTTTTCTAAAGCCCAAGGAGAGGGTGAGAGAAGGAGAGTTGGCTCAAGGGAAGGGAGGTAGAGAAGTAAGAAGAAGAAAAAAAAAAAAGAAGGGAAAAAGAGAAAGAATTCTTGAAGGTAAGAAATACCTCTTCCTATTTTCTCCAATCCTTTCATCATCTCATTCTATGGTCTAGTATGCCTCTTGTGTTACAAATTGAAGGTAAATAGGGTGTTTTTGGTGTGTGTGAAGGTGTAGGTATGAAATAGTGCCATTGTCTTGCAAACTTGTGAAATTAGGCACTGTTGGAACTTCTCTAATTTAAAAGAAATATCAAATATATCTAACTCTCAAATCTGAATTTATTGTAGGATATTTTATGTGTTTAGAGCTTGTGACAATTTTATTAGCTCCTAATTGTGTGTTTTTAGGGCTTGGATAATTTGTTGAAAAATATGGTCCTGAATCTCTGAAAAACAGTCCACTTTTAGCAATTTTATAAAATTCTAGAAAAATCATCTCATGTTGGTTCTTTGACAAAATTAGAACTCTGAGTCCTCTTTCCACCAGATTTATTTGAGTGAAAACCATCGGGTAGATTGAGAGAAAAGCTAGTTTTCCCAAAGGGTGACAATCTGGACAGGTTTTCGAATATAGTTTGTAGATGAATTTGTGGAGGGGCTGTGCAACTTTTGAAAATTGGAACTGAAACTAGACAGATTGCATATTGTTTCTGTGCAATTTCAGCCCCTAATTTGACCTAGAAGTATTTTTACCAAAGCGTTCTTGTTAGCCCTGTAGAACCGAACAGTGCTGGAAATTGTGTTATATTATGTTATTTGTCTCTAAATGTTTCAAAACATTTCTAATGTTGTTTTCTTGCCTTACTATACTTATGTATGATGATCATGGGCTAACATTTCTCTATGTTTGTCTCATGCTCTTTTATATTACCAAATTACCGAATGTGACTAGCTTGCTTGGCAAAAGATCTAATAAATGGAAATGGAAAGGGGTTGGTAGTGGGTGACGTTCCTTGTGCTTCAGAATGATTTATGTATTGAACATGTGAATGGAATTAAAACCAAATGAGTTAAGTCTTGCGCAAGCGGTCTAAGCGAGCCCCTAGGTTGACACGGATGTATTCAGACTCTATGCGGTGCTTTCGGGGTGTAAGCGAGCCCTTTGGTATGGTATGTGCAGGGTGTAAGCGAGCCCTAGGCACGATTTGGTATGGTATGTGCAGGGTGTAAGCGAGCCCTATGCACGATTTGGTATGGTATGTGCAGGGTGTAAGCGGACCCTAGGCACGATTTGGGTGTAAGCGAGTCCACTTGTTTGGCCGTCCCTTTTGAGGTCCATCAATGTCACTGACCGGTAAATAACCGAGAGGTGGGCATAGGTGGTAAGGTCTGCAAAGCAGCAAAAGGGGAGTTCTGAATAGTCCGGTGTTCAGTCGTTGTGGTTGGGTAGAAGGATCTCTTTGGGGAATTCTAGATGTCTAGTCTAACTACTAATTCATAGAACCTTGTTGTAACATTGTATGTTATGTTACCTATTTTGTTCTGTGTATGGTTGATTGTTTGATAGAAGATATGGGGGTGTGTGTGTTTTTACTGGGCATTCCAAGCTCATGGCGTGTCATGCCAGGTGATGAAGCAAATTACAATGGTGAAGGTTATTTCGAAGGCAAACAGGATGAATGAGTGTTGAGCTGTGGTTCATTTGAAGACTTAGACTAGTTGTTTCTTTTCCTTTTGACTTTTGGTTTGGTAATGTTTTGGTAATCCTGTAATGGAGTATAAACGAATTATCTGTGATATTAACTCTAGTTATATATGTATATTAAGATGTTCTGGTTATCTATCCTACTTGTATTGTATTATTGTGCGTATTTAACGGCCCGGAAGTTGGGGCGTTACATTGCTCATAATAGGTTAAACTCAATATAATCTCATGGAGCTAATGTGAATCCAAAAAATGAAGTATGTTCAAGGTATAGCAATCCATATGCCAAGAAAAATCATGAATTTCAATATATAACACACATTTTAAGCATATGTATGATTTTTAGGCAAGAGCATCATCAAAGTGTATACATTGCAAATCATATGAAGTATAATCAATCTTTTTCATATCAAAGTAATAACAGTATTAGCTCAAAGGATATAAGATAGAATTTTTACCTCAAAAGCTTAAGAGAGTGAATGAGGCGTACGTTAGGTTCGAGAGATAGAAGCTTTTCAATCTTCAATTTTCTTTCATGAGGAGTTCATCTTAAAAGGGTTTAACAAGTATGTTAGCAAAATGATTTCTCCCCCTAAGTTGGTGCTACCATTTTCTAATGTGATTTGTGTAAATATAGCATTCATAAAACAAACACTATTACTCAATAAAAATACAGTACAAATCACTTCTTATTATAAACTCAAAAAATGAAAAATAATTCAATGATCAAACAAGAGTTTGGAATGCTATTTTTCAGAATTTCAAGTTGTAGAACATAGCATAATATGTATAAGAAAATAGTGTTATGTTCTTTGTTTTATTAAAAAATGATGCAACAATCTTATTTAATCACATAACATTATCAAGAGGCATTTTCATCAATTCAATCCACATACTCAAGTGTGATCAAACATTTTACTTAATGTGGAACACAACATGAATATTATAAACAATTAATTCAACAATTTATCAATCAAAAGCATTTTATGAGATGTATGCCAATATAATCCACATTCAAAAGATATTCAATAGGATAGATGCAATGTTTCTACAAACGTATGATACTTCTTTTCATTTAGACATTGTTGATGGATCATAATCAACGAATTTAATAACTTATTCAAATATTTCAATGTAAAGCATATAAGCATGAAATTTTCATATTGAGCATATTCTTGAGATTATAAATGTACAATTCAAAATATAGATAGTATACATTTCAAAAACATACTATGACATCAAAATTGATTCTACAAAGATATGACTCAAAAAGGAATTAACATATTAGTAATAAGAAAGCCTTTTTCATTTTGAATTCTACGACAGAGTTTTGTGAAAGAAAAAAAAGGTTTCATCTTTGTGTACTAAAAACATAACCCATGTAAATCTTGAATAATCATCAACAATAACAAGACAATAACGTTTACCACCTAGACTAGATGTCCTTGAGGGATCAAATAAATCCATATGCAATAGTTGTAAAGGTCTAGTTGTGGAAATATGAGATTTTGTTTTAAACGATGTTTTAGTTTGTTTTTCTTGTTGACAAGCATCACAAAGATGATCTTTTTCAAATTTAATTTTTGGAAGTCCAATGACCAAATCCTTTATCAAAAGTTTAGCAATTAAATCCATATGAATATGACCAAGTCTTTTATGCCATAACCAACTATATTCATTATTAACATATAAACATTTAACATCACTAGCATAGAGATCATTAAGATAAAAAACATAAACATTATCATGGCGATTACCAACAAATAAAACTTTATGATCATTTGTGCTTTCAATTGTGCAATGTGATTATCAAAAATAACTCGATTACCTTTATCACATAATTGACTAATACTAAGTAGGTTATGCTTAAGTCCATCAACAAGCAAAACATTTTCAATAGAAGGGTTAGGAGAAATACCGATGCTACCAATACCGATGATTTTTCCTTTCTTGTTGTCTCCAAAAGTAACAAATCCTCCATCTTTCGATGATAGTTTAGTAAAGAAGGATTTATCTCCGGTCATGTGTTTGGAACATCTACTATCAAGGTAGTACTTCCCTTCTTTAGCTTTGGACTTAAAGCAAACCTATAAGATGACAATCAAATGTTGGTTTTTGGTACCCATAATTTCTTGGGTCTTTCTTGGTTAGTTTTGTTAGCTCCCTTAATAATCCAAATCTTTTTAATTCCCATGTTCATATTTTTTTTGAATGGACAATAAGATATATAATGGCCTTTCTTTCTACAATAATGACAAGTAATATGAGGGTGTGTCATGAGAGGTGCCATTTCAAAAATTGTATTGAGATTCTTTTGTTTCTTAATATGGTCATATCCAATACCCGCTTTATCAAAAACACATCTTTGATTTCCAAGAAGCATGTTGAGATTATCTCTACCTTTTACAAAATTTTCAAGTGTTTTTGTTAAATCATCAACATTGTTTTTTACAGTAGTTTTCTCATTAGAGATAGTATCAAAATCATTTTTCAAAATAATTTTTTCTTTCTTTAATTCTTCTACATTAATAGATAAAGATGCAATAGATTTCTTCAACACATCATTTTTGGCACAAACTTTTATAAATTTATTTAATAGTTCATGGAATGCACTTTCAAGTTCTTCATAAAGAGTAGTTACCTCATCTTGAGTAGAGTCTTCATCTTCAAGAGCCATGAGACATAAGTTGGCTACTTCATTTGATGAGGCTTTGAATGCAATTCTACTTTTCTTTTTGTTTTCAACATCCTCATGTCCTTTCATGATGATCTCATGAGTCATAAGGGAACCCATAAGTTCATCCAATCCAAGTGTGGAGAGATTTTTGGCTTCTATAATGGCCGTGACCTTTGCTTCCCAATTCTTTGGTAAACACCTAAGAATTTTTCTCACTAACTCACTGTTAGTATAAGTTTTGCCAAGAGATTTCAAAGAGTTTACAATTTCAGTAAATCTAGTAAACATACTTGAAATAGATTCATCAGAGTTCATTTTAAATAATTTATAACTATGAACAAGTATATCAATACGAGATTCATTCACTTGGTTTGTACCTTCATACGTTACCTCAAGTTTGTCCCAAATTTCTTTTGCTGAATCACAACTTAAAATTCTATTATACTCCTTAGAGTCTAATCCACAAACAAGGGTGAGTTTGGCTTTAGCATTGGCTTGCAATAATTTATGATCTCTCTCATCACATTCATCTTCAGTTTTAGGTACACTAATATTGTCTACTAATTTGGTAGGAATTTTTGGATCTTTGGTGACAATAATCCACATGGCATAATCAATGGCTTGTAGGTATAGAGTCATCTTATCCTTCCAATGACTATAGTTGTTTCCGTCAAACAATGGTGGCCTATTTGTGGCTTGTCATTCAGCTAAGGTTGCTATGGATCGAAACTCCTAGATGGTTAAATCTAAAACAAGAGTCTAGGCTTTGATACCAATTGTTATCCAAAAGACAACCTAAGAGGGAGGGGTGAATTAGGTTTTTACAATTAAAATTAATAATACCCTAATAAAAATTATGACTAGCACAATAGATAAATATAATTAATGAAATAAAAATAATTAAAACAAGTGTCTTAACAACTATGTCGGTTAATGATTTTAGTACAGTAAAAATGTGAAATATAGTTATGGCAATTTAAAATAAAATAAAGAGATAAGAGAGAGAGAGAGACAAATAAATTTATAGTGGTTCGGCTTCAACTCGGCCTGCGTTCACTCCTCAAGCTTTACTTGAGATTTTCCATTATCTTCTAGCTTCACAGAAATGCTAGCAACCTCTTTACAAATGGAGCAATCCTCCACGAATTTTACACAGACTTCACAAGTCCAAATCCTTGCAAATCTTAGGTGATTCACAATTACTCTCAAGATTTCAAGAATACAGTGTTTGCAACACTTTTACAAGATGAAATGGTATTTTTGCTTTCAAAGAAAATTTATAATAAATATCTCTCAAAGATAGATATATAAAATGAAGTTTTAATTTTTCTGTAAATCTCACATAGGAAAGATGAGCTTAATGCTATAAGGCTCAGTGTATAATTTCTGAGAATAGATATGAGTGATTATAGATCAAATAATATTTTCAGATTTTTTGTAACTTGTTTACATTAGAGGCTTTGATATATGTAATGAAAATTATAGCCGTTTATAGCCGTTGTATTCATTTGAATTTATAGCCGTTGTATTCATTTGAATTTATAGCCGTTTATAGCTGTTGTAGTCATTTGAATTTATAGCCGATGTACTTCTATCATTACCAATTTGAATATCTTCCACTCTATCATTACAAATTTGAATATCTTCTAGTTGAACCTTTTGGCATTTTGAACCTTTATTTTGGGCTGTTTGAACACCTAATTTAATCAAATATTAAATACATTCTAATAACATTTAGGATAAAGGTTTATGTGAGAAATAATGGGACAAAATAAATTTTGATTATATTTTTCTCTTTCAAATAAATCATCAAAATAAATTTTGATTAAAATAAAATTAAATAAATTATCAAAATAAATTTTGGATTCTATTTTTCTCTTTCAAATAAATCATCAAAATAAATTTTGATTCTATTTTTCTCTTCAAAATAAATTAAAACATAATTAAATAAATCATCAAAATAAATAAATCTAACAAACTAAAAAGATTAACAAATAAGTAATTTCAAAACATCTTAATAAAAAAATTATTAAAAAGTCAAAAAATAATTAAATATGTAAACTCAAAAGACCACTAAAATCACTTGCATTCATTTTATAAATTTTTTGTTTGTTTGTTGCTCAACAATCCATTATAGTAGTTGTTTTGATCTATATCAATCTTTATATCTATTTATACTATCATTAAGTGAATGCTTAAATTGGTTTAGTAAGTAAGTTTTGAATCAAAGACCTGAAGTTTCATTAAGAACATACATATTACTTAAGTAACATATATATTATGATATTAAATTTTTTATTATTAATTATCTGAATTGCACAATTATCGCATGTGCCACCCACTAGTATTATCATAAAGTGAACACACTTGATGGTGTTCTGAAGTCTTATTTTCTTATATTGTTAAGTATCTATTACCTTAAGGTCTAATGAAGAAATTTTTTACCACTTGAGTGACAAATAATACATAGTAAATATTTTATTTTATTTTTATTTGTTTGAAACGTGTGCTAACACTAGTAATTATTAAAACACCAGTAATACTATAAATTCAGACTTAATTACTAAGAAATTATTCAGAATTATCATCTTATAATTCAAATTTATTTTACATATAAATCTCACACTATACAAATTTAATCTCAACCACACATTTTCATTCATTATAAATTGAGAGTAGTTAAAATGGTGTTCATAGACTTATTCTTAAAACACAATCGTCTTGCAAACCAGTTGGACTAAAGTAGTGTTATTGGATTTGATGGGTTATCATTTTTTTAATTAAGAGGGAATGGACTTTTCCAATTTTGTATACAAAAGTTACGGGTCGTTTTAAGAGTTCATAATTTGCTTAGACCTAATGGGCCGGCCTGTTAAACAAATTTCCTGGGCCTACTAGCCCAGGAAATGGACTTTATTATTGATTGATAATATCAATATTGAACTTTTATTCCAATGGATCCTTATAAGACGTGATGTCAGTTTTGAGTCGTGCTACTGTGCTATACAACTTCATTTTCCTTATTATTACACCCCTCCTATTATTGATTGTAAAAAAAAGAAAAAAGAAAAAACCATTTTGCACTTTCAAAATCAACCTAAAATCACAATTTATTATATTTTAGTACTAATTTTTGACTACTATCCTTGTTCTTTGTAATTTGTAAGTAACTAAAACAACAAAATCATTGGTAAATTAATTGAACCCTCCTACTAGTTTATATATTTATTTCAAAACTTTTTTCTTCTAAAAATAAATTTTAAAAATCAAATCAAACAAGCTCCCAATTTCATTGCAAAACTTTATCCACAACCAACAAATGTAATCCAAAACAAAAGTGAAATGGGCAATCAAGTTGCAGAGTAGGTTTTGTTTCTTCTTTTTTCTTCTCTCTATTTTTAAAGAAATGTTACAAACTTACGATTTATATCTCTAAACTTATATACAATTATATAACAAAAGAATTGGACTCCATATAATTCAATGTGTAAAATATGGAGAAAATTTTTTTACACACATATCATATCATATCCTTATAAATCAAATTATACAAACATTTTCCTCTTTCTTATGGGTTGATGAATGTGCTTGGCTCATGCAAGTCAATAGGCACGTTTTAAATGATTTTTAAGGGGTCTTTCATTGACATATCTACCTTACATTTTTTTGTTTTGATCAAAAGAAAATCCCAAATTTGCACTTGCAGAGATCATCCAAAAACAAAACTTACACCAAACAAAATAGAGATATTGCAATAAGCATACTAGAGAGAAAAAAAAATGAATATATTTAGATCCACATTTCGTACTTGTGCTCGTACTGCAAAGCAAAACCCATCATAAGGTTCGGTAATAGAGCATGTCTGAGATAAAACCTATGTTTCACCACAGAGTGGGTAAGCCACAAAAAAAGTATCAATGGACTCAACAACCACAACCAAAATCAAAGAAAACAAAAAAAGAAAAGAAAAGCTAGGACCTCAAACCCAAGATCCATGGCAGATCTGTTAGAGGAGAGGTTGTAACAGCTTCAGCGTGATTCGGCTGAGGGAGTTGCAGATCTTAGTCGCAGCAAGCTGAGAATACAGTAATTAACTCCCAACAAAACAAGGCAGTAGAACTAAAGAAAAACAACTGTGTCTTTGTTGCTAATTAACTCCCAAAATCACGTTGTTTGTTTAAAATAATACAAAAATTAAAAATAAATTTTGTATTACTTAATTGAATGAATTTTAAAAATGGAGTAGTGAACGATATTGTTTTCAAAAGATTATTTTTTGTTGTAGAAATTCAAAAACTAAATTGCAAAAAAAAAAAAAAAAAGTATTAGCCAGAAGTATTTTTTATTTTATTTTTTTTTTGAAAGGCACAATTTTTAACAAATAATTCAAGATTAGCTTCTCAATTTTCAAAAATAAAAATAAATAAACAAATACTCAAGGTTTGACCTCAATAACAAATTAAACCCTAAATTTTGAAAATGACATTAATTCTAACATTCTATTTATATTCGGTACCAATAGAAAATGGGCAATTTAGACAATTTTATACCCCCCACCCCCCCAACCACAATTAATAGCCACTTCCTACTTTTACCGTCATCCATCACCACCCCTTCGCTTTCTCAATCCACTACCATCCATCCCAACCCCCCATTACAATTAATAGCCACTTCTTACTTTTACCTTTATCCATCACCACCCCTCCACTTTCTCAATCCATTGCCATCCATCCATTCATTTTTCCACTCATCCACTGCTACTCCCCTTCCCTAACTCATTGCCATTTCTTTCATTCCATCCCCAGTCCATAATCACTATCGCCGTCCAACACAATCAACAAAAAAGATTAAATTATCTAAATTGCCTATGTTCCATTAGTTATTGTTAGAATTGATACATTTTCAAAAGTTAAGAGTTTAAACTGAAACAATTAAAAAGTGAAAGGTTTAATTTGTTGGGTTCAAATCTTAAAGTCATTTCTATAATTTTGCCAAAATTTTTATAAAAATGAAAAATTGAAGAAAATGATATTTGAAAACCATAGAATTCCAAACAGGAATCATGCCATGAAGACGGGTCTAGCTGAGTCCACAGCCACAAACCGATGAAATGTATTTTCGTAGTAATTCATGTCAAAGACCTATCTCTATATATGAAGACAAAAAAATATTTTCAAAGGGTTAGATTGGGTATCCATGTGCACAAGTAAACATCAATGACTGAATTTTGCTTCATCATTTGGTGGAGGTTACCTACTTTGATTCCAATCTTGAGAGAGAGAGAGAGAGAGAGTCCGTACATGGAAAAATGAAATTACATAGTTGACTTATGAGATGAAAATGATGAGATGGAATTAAAATGCACATTTTTCTTCGCAAATTTTGTTGAAAATCTCAAGGACAAATGCATGTATTTAGGATAGATTTATTGACACTACACATTTAAGTTTTATTTTTCTCATTTAAAATTAATTTACAAAAGATATAATATGTGTTCATTCTTCCATAACTTGGGGATGAGATGAGACTACATATTAAAGTTTTGCTATTTAGAAGTAGGGAAATTCAGTATCAATGTTCTAAACAACTTTGTTGAAAAAACTTTCTCAAAACAAAGCTATCTTTAATTGGTTTTTGAGTTATTTATTATAAACTTGGTGCACTTAAAAAATGGAAATGTTGCGAAAACAACTCTTTCCCAAATTGGTCATCATTTTCATTACCAAATATTCAAAAAAAATATTGAAGCATGACTTTAGGAACAATTTAAATGAAGATAATTGTCTCTTAATTTATTTATTGCGACACTTTTAATATTATTTGAACAATAATATTTGTCATATCTGTTTTTCTATCTACTACATGGATTCAAACAACAAACATCATAATTTTTACTTCATAGCCAATGGTTTATTCTATTAACATTCGATTCTTGTTGTAAACCAAGATTTTTTGTTTTCTAGTTAGACGACATTTCTTTCTACTAAGAAATTTTTATCTCTAAATTTCTTTGACCCTTTATCCCAATATACTCTCAACTATTAATTTGTGCATGAATTTCAAGACACATAAATTCTAAGCATGATTCAATAATTAAGAATATATTGAGAAAAAATTGGAGAAAATTTTGCATACACAAAACCCCGTATAACCATCTAAGGTTTTTGCTACACCACTTTATATTTGTGATGGTCCAAATATTATAAAAAAATAAGAAATCTAAAATAAAAAATAAAAAAATCAACTTTCAATCTACTCATGTATATAGTTGAAATAGCGCTGGGCGCGGGTCGGTTGCGGCCACCGAACCTCCAATCCGCCATCTGTCTGCCAGATTAGCGGATTGGAGAAAATCAATCCGCATCCGTCCACCAATCCGGCGGATGTGGATTGAGCGGTTTGGCGGATGGATGCGAATCGGTTTGGCGGATAGATGCCTCATCCAAAGTAAGAAAGTTTGAAACTTTAGAATATCACAATCACTGCATGCCTCATCCACATATTTACAATCACAGCTTATCTTATCCACATAAAGTATTACAATCTGTGGTTCTTAAAATATAAAAATAATTCAAACCACCAAAACCATGAACAGAGTAGTAGTAGAGATTGTATGTTTCTGTATTGTTACATCTATATCTGTTTTTGAAAACAAAAATCAACTATCATATATCATATTTTCTATTTATTATTTTTAGAGATAGATTTAAAAATCAAAAAATATAGATAAATAATACATTTATTTTTTTCAATTCAAAAAAGATATTCAAGTTGAAAAGTTTTTTTCAACAGAATATTTAAACTCATTTTTAATTGAAAACACAAACAGAATATTTAAACAAATTGAAAACACAAAGTTTTATGGCGGTTTGGTTGCGGCCAAAGGAATTTCAAATCTGTCATTCGTCCGCCAGATTAGCGGATTAGAAAAAATCAATCCGCAACCGTCCGTTCGTCATCACGCATCTGTCCAAAATGCAGCGGATCGGTTCGATTCGGTCGATTTTAACGGATCGATATATCCGCTGCTCACCCCTAAATTGAAGAGTTTGAAAGCCTTTGGTCACACTTTTTAGAAGCAGAATCTTGACAAACATGACCCAATATCTCTCTCTGCAACTTTTGTTCTTCTCTCTCCTCTATCTTGAGTAAACAATGGTTTGGCATGGTTTAAACCCTGAAGCATTTAGAGGTTTACAATTGGAAATTCTCGCTACATTTCCAAGCAAATATGTTGTTAATGACTCAACACGTAATATTCTTTGAAAAGGAGACAAAGGTTGCTATCAATGGAGTACGAAACAAATATGACAAGGTAAAAGAATCACTCTCAAAAAGACCAGTTCTTTGAACACTATTTTTGTTGAGTTGTAACGTCATTCACTCAATCACAGCAGAAGAAAAAACAAAAATTTCAAAAAAATAAAAATACATATGTAAAGTACAATGAAAGACAATTGTTCGGCCGAATCATATTTTGATGATCTAAACAGTTTATTTTGTAAAAATCTCTTTGTATATTTATAAAAAAATTAAGTCAATTCGATAATTATAATTAGGGGTGATAAACGAACCAAACAACTTGAACTTGACTTGTGTTCGGCTTGTTAAAAGCTCGTTCAAGCTCTGTTCGTTAAATAAACAAGTCAAACTTAAACACATTTTAGTGCTTGTCAAGGTTTTCAAATCAAGTTTGAACAATCAATTGATCATTTGGCTCGGTTCAACAAGCCTAAAATTATATAAAATATCAAATTACTCGAACTCGGCTCGATAAAAATACGTTTGAGATCAGTTCGAAACTTTAACGAACCAAACTTAAATAAATTTTAAAACTAATTAAAGTTGTCAGGTTACATTTAAACAATAAACTATTCGACTCATTTGGTTTGTTTATCACCCATAATCATAACTTTTTAAGTAAAAACTATATATTTTATTGTGGTTAATTTTGATTGAACAGACTCCTCAAAAAAATATAAAGCGTCGAATTATACTCGTAATCCTTGTGATTTGCTTATTGTATCAACTTGGTTCTTATAGTTCTAATTGCATCAATTATAGTCTTTAATTTTTCATATTGTGTCAATTTAACTTAGTTGATAACGTGCCTTTAGAAATTGGCCTGAAATCAAGAAGTAAAATAGTATATTCACTCCCCTCAAAATAATTAAGAAGTTGTCATCCAATTTGAAATGGGGTAATTCTATTTGTACACTATACAAACTCTCAGTACACATCACAAATGGTGTTCGGATATAAATTTTTGAATAAAAGTTAATGTTTGGATATAAATTTATGAATATAAAGTAGTTGTTCAGATAAAAAAAATTGAACGGAATATATATTTGAACAATTTATTTATTTTCATAGGTTTAAATCCGAACATTTAACTTTTGTTTGAAAGTTTATCTCCAAACATTATTTGTTGAGTTTGTATGATGTGCAAATAGAATTTACCTTTGAAATGGTCTATTTCCTTTTGAATTGACTATTTTGCCCTCAAATTTTTTTTAAAAAAAATAAAAAATTCTAATTTCTTAGCATATGTTATCAATTGAATTAAATTAACATAATTTTAAAAAAGATAAATTACACTGGCAGTCTCTATATTTTAGTTCTTGTGTCATTTTGATATTTGTAATTTCAATTGGCTTAATTTTGATTATGAATTTATGATTTTATTTCATTTGATTATAATTTTTAATTTTTTTTAATGAAAAATGTGCACATAAACGTCATATATTATATTTTATAGGCAAAGTCGTGACTTGTTCAACTTAATGAGCTAATCTCAATCAATTTACACCATTTTCATTCAAAAAACGTGATCTCCATTATCAATATGGATTACAAAATCTAAAATTAAAAATCAAAATCGAACTAATTAAATTTATAAGAATTGAAATGATATAAAAAATAAAATACAAAAACTACCAATTAATACAATTAAAACTACATAAATTAAATTAAGGCCTTGTTTGGCAAATGGCTTTTTTAGTCAAAAAGTCATTAAAAAAATCAAAAAGTCAAAAGGTCACTAAAAAAATCAAAAAGCCAACAACCTATATAAAAAAGTTAAAGATTTTATTTTCTGTTTACTTTTTGCACATCTTTTTGTAAAAAATTAAAAAGCCATTCCAAACATATTAAATTTTTTTTACATCATATTTTAGTTAAAAAATTAAAAAATTACTAAAAAAAACTTATTCGCAAACGAGACTAAGACAAAAATTAAATTATACAGGCCACAAGTATAACTTGGCCCGTGGAAAGAAAGAACGAAGTCATTTCCTTCTTTATTTTTTATTACAAGGTCGTTTGGCACGCGGGATTGTATTTTATTTTCTTCAATTTTACGCGTAAGAAAAGCATGACTTTAAAATCATTTTTTTTTGAAAGCATATTTTATTTTCTTCAATTTTACGCCTAAGTGTGTGTTGACTTCTCTTGACTTCTAGGTCAAAAAAAGACTTGTTCTGAGTCTTTAATTCAATTCTTCTAACCTTTTGCTACGATCACAAAATATTTAAAAATTAATTTGTCTTCCTCTCTCTCCTTGACTAATGAAATTTTTTACATTCCCACAATAAAGATTACATGATTGGTTGGATGTCTGAATTATTTGAAATTAGCTTTTTTAAAGTTTTTGCTGATTTTTTTTTTTTTTCATTTTTAACGAATTTTTTTATAAAAAAAAATTCAAAAAAATTTCGACTTTTAAGTTTTACTTGATTAGATGAACAAAAAACTAAAAAAAAAAAAAAAAAAAAGGTCCAATAAGAAAAAGAAGTTAAAAATAATTGTCTTTTTAAATATATTTTCTTCTCTAATGAACATTTTTTTGATTTTTTTAATTTTTTTAATACGACTGAAAAAATAAGAACTTTTGACACAAATTAAATAAAAAAAAAAAAAACTAAGATTTTTCCTCCAAACAAAATTAATATTATAATTTCACATTGACTAACAATAAGCTTGGCTAAGTGAATAGTAATCGCTTGGACAATCTTCGCTTACAAGTTGATTTTCAAGAGTTAGTTGAAATTAAGTTCAGATTTCCTTTTTCCTTTTTATTGAAGGAATTAGTGATAAGATATTTCTTCCAAATTCTAAAATAGTTAAGAATATATATATATTTTTTAAAAATTTACAATTACAATAACAGGTTAGTTATAAGGAAAGTCCTTTGGTACACACTTCTCATATGCACCTTTTGTTATATATATTCTTGGTACATGTTACCTAATTTTTTGGTAGAATTTAGACAATTTGTTTCAAAAATAAAGTTACATATTTTTGTGATAAAGTTATGAACATTATCATAAAATATATAACTTTATTTTTGAATAACAAATTCTCGTAACTTTATTAGAAAAATACGTAATATTTGTCAGTAAAATGTGTAATAAGTTGCATATAATACACACATTACAGTAATTTCTCAATTATAGATCATTTTTTTTTTTGATCGGTAGAAAAGAAACTTTATTAATGCAAGAAAGAACAAGTACAAAGTACGAGGCAAAAAACATCAATAAAGAAAAGGGGGAGTGCAAGAGCATCACGATGAGCTAAATTATTCCAACTAGATTAGCACCAAAAAAGCCCATCCTATCATTTGCTAATACCCCAGTGTTGGTGAGGAACCAACGAGAAAACAAACCAAACCAAAGCAACACCACAGACCAGCATGAACACACCAGGGACCACACCATTTGCCCTTACCCTGAACTCCACCCAACAGCACTGCCAATCAAACCAACAAAAACACAAACATGGACTCCACCCAACAGCACTACCTTTTATAAGATCATTGATTTCAAATATAGATCTTGATTTCAAATTTTGATATATTTACAACTTCATCAAATGAAATTAAAATTTTCTTAATAAAATGGAGATAATCAAAATTCAATCAGACAAGGCCGATAGGCAACATCCTTAACCTCCTTTGAGTGGAACACAAAACAACAACAACATTATCGTGTTTTGAAAAGTTGGTAAAAAATTAGTTTTTTCGTTTTTTTAGTCTATTTTGTTTTGTTGTGGGTACAAAATATGAGAGGTGATGTGACTCAAAATGAATAAAAAGCTAAAAGTTAACTTTTTTTTTGCTTCCCAAAAGACCCCATTGTCCATGTCAAAATGACTTTTAAAGTTTAAATTAACCTTTTTTTTGATCGGTAAACTTTATTGATTGAAAAAGCAAAAGAGCAAAGATACAATTAGTTAAGAGCAAGAGCTGCAAAGAGCAAAAGAACTCTCAAACTCAAACAATTGCAAGCACCCCATAGTTGATAAGGAACCGACCAAAGAAGAGAGAAGAAGAAAGGGAAACAAGACGATGAAACAAGCTGAAGAGTCAAGCACAGCCCCTTTTGTCTCCACTTGAAGACCAGATCATCAATTGAGTAAGGGAAATCCTTAATGGATGCTTTGAGCCAAAGTTTAAATTAGTTGTGTTATTTAAATTTGAAGTAAAGATTAATTATCGTAAGACTTTCTAAACTATTAGCGAATATTATTTTACCTTTTTATTTTTAAATTTCTACATTTTGATTTCTCAATCAAAACATTTAGGACAAATTACATATACCCCCCTCGAGGTTTGGCTAAATTACAAATACCCCCCTGAGGTTTGAGAAATTATAAATTCTCCCCTGAATGCTATATTTGCATAACAAATTAGGGGGTAATTTGTTATGAAATTTAAACCTCAGGGGACAAATTGTTATGAAAATACAAACCTTAGGGGGCAGGATGTAATTTTTGAAACCTCAGGGGGTATCCGTAATTTAGCCAAACCTCAAGAGAGGTATATGTAATTTTCCTAAACATTACATTTATCACTTTGAGAGGTTAATATGTATTGATTCATAAATAAGAGAATAAGATAATATTTATAAATAATTGAAGGGTCTTAATATAATTTATTCCGCATTTTAATTAAAGATTTGTGTCATGAAAAACTGATGCATAGTACTCAATGATTAAAAAGCATGATCAACTGGGCACGTGTCTTGAATTTTAAAATAAAATTGAGATGTCTAATTAGCGTTCTATTCGTGGATTAAGGTTTCTTTGGTACAAAATTTTTTTTATACAAAAAAGAATAATGTAATTGTCCTTATTAAAGGTCCTGTTAATGATAATTTTAAAAGTAGTCAATAAACATAATAAAATGTCAAAATATTTATCATCTCAATATACTTTTTACATGGCTACCTAAATAAAGGTTGTTTTTAACATTTTTCTCTATTAAATTTCAGTCATAATTTTAACTATGTTCATTGAAAAGAATGTACAATAAAGTAACGCATGATTTTGTATGAAAATTCTATAAAAAAAATTATGTTTGTATGTTATAACTCAATAAAAGAATAGTCAAGATACTCTCCAATTATGCATCCCAACTGGAGAGTGTTGATGGGTTTTGTGGTCCTATTGCAGGCGTCAAGTGATTATCCAACTATTTGTCTTATAGGGACTTCTAGATAGGTTATTTATATATATAAAAAAAAAAAAAGTCAGGTTGATCGGACAATTGTAATCATGTGATCCGTTCACACTTGTCTTAAAATAAACAAATAATTTATTTTCAAAATCATGTTTTTCATTCATTTTTTTTTTGGAGATAAATTTGATCTTTATATGTAGTTATATAGTTGTCCAATCAATTTAATTTTTTACATAAATAAATTATTTAAGAAATCTTATAAAATGAAGAATTTAAATTGTCAAGACTCGTGCCTGGTGGGTCACGAAGCCCAACAACATCCTCCAATTAGAATGTCCAACTAAAAATAAAATTGTAACTCTCAAAAGAAAGGAATGGAAATAGAAAAGACATTCTTCCATGGATGCAAATGAAGGAAAAGAGAAATAGGGAAAATGAAAAAGTTTGAGCCCACCAAATTGAACAGCAAATAAGTTGTGGGAACACACAAAGAATTAACATTACCCTTATTTTTTCTAAATTAATTAATTTTTTGGATTAATTTATCCTTTAGAGCTAGCTTCGCTCCATTTCATGATCTGGATTAAAAGATGTCCGAATCCACGGAATCTATTATGAGTCCTATTTTAATTATTTAAATCATTCATTTTATCAAACTTTTTGGGTATGTTACCAACACAAAAAATTTAGGTTAATATGATAATTTTAATCTATTCAATTTATCAAATTTGTTACAAAAAAATAGATAATCTATTTTTAAAAATAAAAAATGATTTTTGTGAATGATATATATATATACAAAATTCAATAAAATAAATGTTCCATATTATCGAAATATTGAAACCCATAAACTTAGACAACAACCTCCTTTCAGATCATAGACGGTATAAAAGCCCAATCCTTATCGTTTTTACGTGAAGATGGCAACCTACAACCATCAATTGCATGAATCATGTGATCAATTGTATAAAAAAAAAAAAAAAAAAAAAGTATGAATAAAAAATGAGTATGTGACTATATAATAAAATTTTATATTGAGAATTAATTTGAACTACACACCATTTTTATGTTTATTTTTATTGAATTTCTAAACCAAATTCTGATATGTAGAACCAGGACTACAAAGAAGCCATGTTGAGATTTCTTGACATAATTATGACGAAGATTATAAGGTAAGCATATTATTTTCTAGACTTGGGCCTACATATAATTTGTTGGACTTGTTATTCATGAGATTGGACCTAAGCTTATATATAATCCAACAATAGCTTACTTTAATTCCAGTTAAAGAGACTCTTGAAGTATCATTTTTTTAAATTTACTTACCTTATCGTATTAGAGAGTTGAGTTTTAATTTATTAATTTTTAAACAAATCAATATGCAACCGTCCACATCTTTAGAGATAAATTTAAGGGTGATATCTTATATCAAGGATAAGGAGATTTCTCTCATATGTAAGTATGCAAATGTCATTAATAAAGTGCCTTTTCTTTTGCTGACCAAAAAAAAAAAAAAAAAAGAATGAATAGATTTTTCGTTACAAAAAAATTAAAAAATAAAAAATTTACTGGATAACAAATTTGGCCAAGGTGCAAAGTAAAAAGAGTTACTTCTACTCATTTTAGATGCAGCAATGCTAGGTATCATGAAAAGTCTTTCATGAAATGATCATGAAAGATTTGTGACATTTAGATTACACTTAAAATAAAGCACCACACACTAATCAAGGTAATCTAAGGGTCACAAATATTTCATGATCATTTTCATGATCCCTAACATTTTTCTTTTAGGTAATCATCATTGTATTAACATATATGTTCTTGATATATATATATATATATTTTTGTGGCAGCCCATCAAAGATATTCTCATTATTTTCATTTGAAATAAGTATCGTCATGCTGATATATATGTTTTTTTAAATATATTTTTTTATGATGATCTTTCAAAGATATTCTCATTTACTGATATCCCTATTATTTTCAACCGAGATGCTTGGGACCCCCTTTTGGGGGTCACCCCCTCACCCCCTTTGCCACGTGGCGGGTGGTGATTGGAGGAGCAGGAAAAAAAAGAAAAAGAAAAAGAAAAGGGGACCAATGAGAGACAGAGGGGGTCAAAGGGAGTGGGGGAAAAAGGGGGATGAGTCATTGTTGTAGATATTATCATGTTGACAAATACATTCACAATATTTTCGAAAGAGGAAAAAAAAAATGAGGCACAAAATATTCTCATTTTATTAACAACATTTTGAGATACAAAATAAGCGTTTATAAAGGCCTTGTTTGGTTTGTGTTTCTCAAAAAAATTTGGGAAAAATTTTCTACAAATAAGTTTTTAAAAGTAATCAAACCAAACAATTTTTTTCAAATTTTTTTTCCAAAACTTGTTTGGTTTACAAATTTTCCAAACAAATCTCTCTCTCATACACATCAAATCAATCACGTTTTTCAAAACTCTCTCTCAAAATAATTTTTCAAAACATCTTTTGAAAAAAAACCAAACCAAACAAATTTTCGTACTTTTTATCTCAAAACATGTTTCTCAAATACAAACCAAACAAGGCTAAAATTCTTTAGAGAAATGTTAGGGATCATGAAAATGATCATGAAAAATTTATAATCCTTAGATTATTTTGATTAGTGTGTGATATTTTATTATAAGTGTAATTCAAAGATTACAAATTTTTCATAATCATTTTCATGAAAGACTTTTTATAATACCTAACCTTGTTGAATTCTTTATGTGCGGTAACACAGTAAGGCAGGTGATTGACAAATTCAAAGAAAGTCATGTGCGTCGGTAAAAAAGCAGTGGACATGGCAAATGTTTTCCACACAGCCGCGTGGAAGTTTCGAGGCAATCCCACTGTACAGTGGTTCTTTTCTCATCTCTCTCTCTCTCTTTCCTTGTCTTTGCCTATCCCATACACAAAATAGGTCTGTGTGTCTCCAATTTAAATACGAAACCAAAACATACGTAAAATGAAAACAAAAACTTGGGAGAGTCATTGACTACAAAGTTAGAAATATATGTATGTACAACATATATTATTATAGAGATATAGAAGAAGAGAGTGAATAGTTGATTCTCAGAGAGAGAAAGAGAGAGTGAGAGAGAGAGAGAGAGGTGCAATGGACGATCTGCCACCAGGTTTTAGATTCTACCCAACTGAAGAAGAGCTGGTTTCATTTTATCTGCAAAACAAGCTTGAAGGAAGGAGACAACAAGACCTCGACCGGGTTATACCAGTTCTCTACATCTACCATTTCAATCCATGGGACCTCCCTCGTAATTCTCTCTCCCCCATCCTTCTCTCCTACTCACTTCATTTTTATTATTTTTGTTATTATTTTGATGATTTCTAATCTGGGTTTTCAAGAAATGGGTAAATTTCAACTGTTTTCTTTTCTTTTCAAGAAATGATGTTCCTTCCAAAGCCATTTCTTTATTGATATATACTCTATTTTTTCATCATAAAACTTTATTTGGTTGGGAAAAAAAAAATCATAATGATCATAGTTTAAGTTATTGAGATCAACACTAACCTTCACATGTGATTATACTCTTCTTCATAAAAATTTATTATCTGCTTTTGATACTATATTGAATTATTAATCACCAATCAACTCGTTTTAAAAATTTAGGCTATTATGAAGAAAAATAGCTTTGATCATTGTTTTTGTGGAGCTTTAAAATTAGACAGATCTTTTGATCATTGTTTTTCAGCTTTTCTTGTTACTTACCATTTCTCTTGGATCATTTATTTCTGTTTCTTGATTACATTTATATTTTCCTTTCATTTTCTTTTTTCTTCAAAAGATTGCTTCCAAATGTAAGATCCAATAAACACAAGCTTAAGGTATAAAATGAGGTTCCTTATCTATCATCATGGCATGCGCAACTTTTATTTTGTTTATTTCAAGTCTTGGTATCTGATGAAGATGTTAAGATAAAAAAGATAATACTTCAAACATTAAAACAATTCTAAATCCAAAAATATATATATATATATATAATTACTGGAATGTAACGTTAATGAATCTAAGTTCTGATATTTTGCTTAATTGTTGTATTTGTAATCAGAATTTGCTGGAGAGCGGTGCCGTGGGGACTCTGAACAATGGTTTTTTTTTATTCCAAGACAAGAGAAAGAAGCTCGTGGAGGAAGACCAAACCGGCTCACTACTTCAGGGTATTGGAAAGCTACTGGCTCTCCTGGTGATGTTTACTCCTCCCAAAACCGAGTGATCGGTAGGAAGAGAACTATGGTTTTCTATAGAGGAAGAGCTCCAACCGGAAGGAAAACTGAATGGAAGATGAATGAATACAAAGCCATTGAAGGAGAAGCACCATCCTCATCAACTAGTCCAATTTCACAGGTGAGATGAGCTTTTGCCTAGTGCTTAATTTACAATAACAAGCAAACTAGGGCTAATTTATTATTTAAGGGTCTCAAATTGTACCATATGATGAGAATCGTACAATATGTACATGAATATTGAAACACCAAAAATGATTTGGACCACTAAAAAAAGATCTCTAATGCATCTCTAATTTGTCTTTTTCTTCCCTCTTTTTTGTCTTTTACTTCACTGTTTGTTTGTTTGTTTTTTTTTTTTTTTTTGTGTTTTTTTTTTTTTGATGGTTGGACAGCTCATTAGAGTTGCACTGTTGCAGCTCTAATTAGAGCTCCGGAGCATGACCCATTGAAATACAATCGCGCTGTGGCTAGGAGTACATTGGGTACACAGAAACTAGGATTTTGGGTATAGAAAATTTTGTATGTACAATTCTAATTGGAAAATTTTGAAGCATACATACGTGAAGCTTTAAAAATATTTTATGATAATTTTGATAGAAAACAAAGCATCTAAATCATAATACAAGAAGCCCTCTAGGAAAGGAGTATCCTTATATGTTCCATTCTCCATGAACAGGCCTTGTGTTGCACCAAGTAACTGCACCATTATGTTGAGGAAAATGCTAAATATACAGAATTCTTATAGAAAAAGTTATACAAAATGATGTAGCAATGTCATTTATGCAATTACGAGCTACATCATATCATTCTATATAGAATTTTCATATGCAAATTCTGTAGCACTACACTTATGTTGAGCAAGATTACGAGGCACATCATAGCATTCTATATAGAATTTTCATATGCAAATTCTATAGTATTAACCTAGTTGGGATTGTTAAGGTTTTATGATACTTTATACAATTCCTGCTTTGTTGAAGTAATTTTGCATGTATTATGCCTTTTTTCATCAATAAAATTTTCGCTTTGCTGATAAAAAAAATAAAAATAAAATAAAATTGTTGAACAAGATTACACCCAAAAATAATAAATATGGCTGAGGAGTTATATCATACAAATAGAAAAATTATACAAAAAAAATAAATACAGAATGATATTGCAAGTGTTAATTTTATCTCTTTAAAGCAAAAAACCCATCAAAGAAAGTTAAAATTTTTAAAATATCATTGTCACATATTTCTATTCGTAAATTATGTACAAAAAAAATGTATAAGAATTAGACTTTTCCATTGACAACAACATGGCGTATTGTAGCAACTCTTTCAGAAGTTCTGTGCCCTAAAATTTCTTCTCATCTTCTGTTTGTCTTTCTTTTTTGACAGTTAAGAGAAGAGTTTAGCTTGTGCCGGGTGTACAAAAATTCAAATTGCTTGCGAGCATTTGACAGAAGGCCATCAGCAGCGGTGGGTGGCGAAGCAATGGTTCACCAAGCTCACCATGCAGCTGGTGATGATGATGAGGCAGCAACCACATCTCATCAGAACCATCCAACGATGGAACGAATAGCAAGCTCACCAGAGAGCTCCTCCTCAGGAGACCATGCTAACATTCCTTCTCAAACAGTGGGAAGTGATGATATGGCTGTTGACAACGATCCTTTTTGGGATTGGGAACAATTCGACTGGTAATGAGAGAAATGATCAAAATTCAAAGAGCAATGTTAGGTATCATGAAATTTTTTTCATGAAAATAATTATGAAAGCTTTGTGACTCTTGGATTACACTTAGAATAAAGCACCATACACTAGTCAAGGTAATCCAAGGATCATAAATTTTTCATGATCATTTTCATGACAAAATTTTCATGATCCTTAACTTTTTCCAAATTGAAAACAAATAATAGAGGAAAAAGAAAACATCATTGTATGACCTGTCAGTGATCACATCGTGTTGTATTAAATTTTTTGCCGATCAAAAAAAACATCGTGTTGTATTAAATTTTTTTTTCGCAAGTTTTTTTGGGAAATCTAATGTGTTAAGTTATATGTGAAGTGTTTTGGATGCTTAGCTTTGGGTGTTTAGGAAATCTAATGTTGCAATGTTTTGGATGTATTGAGAGTGTTTTGAGTTGGAATCTCTCTAATTTTTTTTAGGGCTTTGGAAATACACATGATTAGTCTTGCTTTGGGTGCCGACCTAGTTGAGATGCTTAGTTTTGACAATGATGCAACTCCTTTCCAAGCTATTTGTACCTTTTGATTATCTAATAAAATTTGATTTGCTTGCTGCTCAAAAAAAGTTATATGTGAAGTGTAGAAAAAAGAAGAAAATTTGTATGATTGCTTTCTTGTAATTTAAGTCAATTGTGCAAGTTACGTGTAAAAGTAAATTTTTGATTGGACCATGTGTGTACTCATGTATTTTATATCTGAGATGATCTTTATTTTATATAATTAAAATGGACTGATTTCCCTTTTTAGGATCAAAAAATCTAAATGCCCAGAAAAACTATCTTAGAATTTTATTTAAGATTGTAATGGTGTGTGGTTCCGGCAAAGAATTAATCTAGATCATTGATTGATTTTATATATGAGATGATCTTTATTTTATATAATTAAAAAGGATTATTGTTATAAGACTGATTTCCCATTTTAGGATCAAAAAGTCTAAATTCTCAGAAAAAACTATCTCAGAATTTTATTCAAGATTGTAATGGTGTGTGCTTCCATGCAAAGAATAAATCTAGATCATTGATTGATTTTTCTATACAAAATTTTAAATAAAAAATTTAAGTTTAGAGTATTACTGCTTAAAGATTTTTTTAATCAGTATCTTTATGTGAGGCATTTTAGAACTTTGCAGTTCAGATTGCCTTGAGTGTAAAATAAATCTCAAGCCATTTTTTGTCTAATTCTATGCAGTTAACATTTCTATATTATCGAAGGGGAGTACTTTTGTATTTTTTTCTTTATATGGAGTAATAAAGTTATTTTTGTTGATAAATTTTTATTTTTATCTATTTAATTTTTTTATTTGACTAACATTTCTATTTATAAAACAGTTAGTATATTTGTTCCACTTGAACTAATATAAAATCTACTTTATAATTTAACATGAGTATTTAAGTTAAACGTGACAATAGGGACGGGATCAGGAAAAAGTTATGGGGGCCATGACCCCCTTACTTTTGTGAAAGACATTGTTTACCTCAACACGTAAAAGTATATATATAGATCATTTTATATATAAAATGATCTCTCTCAATGTAAAATATATATTTCTTTCTTCTTTTTTTTATCAGCAAATATTTCATTCTTCTTTCATCTTGTATTCATTTTTTATTTTACACTAAACAAGTTTTTTCATCTAACCAGAAATTACTTTCATATCATATTGTGTATATATATATATATATGAGTGCTTGTCTATACGATAAAAACAAAAAAATTATTCTGATTTTGGCCATTCCCACAGTGGTTTCATATCATATTGTATATATACATATGAAATTGCTGTCATGTCATATTGCATATATACATATGAAATCCTAATAAATACTTGGAATTTAGGATCAACATGAACTTTAGGAAATCTATATATATACAATGTAGGAAAAAGTGTTGCTTTTTTTTTTTAAAAAAAACTTTTTGGAAATCTGTTTATTTATTTTTTATTACTAATTGGGATTTAGGGATCTCCTTCATCTCTCTATCTTCTTTATTTATTTTATTATTATTATTTTTTGGGTTTTAGTTTTTTTTAAGAGAATTTTTTTTAAGTCTTTCCTAATATTAAGATTTTATAAGATAAAAAAACATATAATATTTTTATATAGTTAAAGTCCTTCAATATTTTTATAGAAAAAAATCGACTTAGAGAAATTTCGCTCAACTCAGAGAAATTTCAGTAGCGACATAAAGAAATTTTAATTTTCACAAAAATTTTCTCTGATTTCACAGATAAATTTTATCGAGGGACCTTAGCTAATAAAAAAAATATTTTGGATCTCTCCTATCACATAAAGTTGAAGAGAGATGTTTCACTTTTTTTTTTTATAATTTTTTTTAGGGTAAACTACTAATAGGTCCTAATAATTAGACTCAATTCCTATCAAGTCCTATTGAAAATAAGTCTTGGTAAAATTGTCACTCAAAATAACTTTTTTGTGACAATTTTTTACATACGTTGCTAAAAATTGACAATTAGTAATTTTTTTTTGTCATGATTTTTATAAATTGTCACTAAAACTTACAATTAGTGACTTTTTTTATAACAAATTTTTCTCATAAGACCTATTAGACAATAAGTCCACTTATTATGACCTAACTACTTTTTTTTTTTTTTTTTTTTTTTTTTTAATGTGGGTGGGGTAAGACTGGTTCCTGCTTTCAAGTAAATGAAATAAAACAAGAAAGAGGGTTGTGCATTTTGGAACTCATTTCAAAGAAGCTTCTCAAGTCAATATGTTTTAGGGGCCCGAAAACAGAGACGAGGTTTAGAAAAACAACACATCACATAAATTTTTATTTTATTTTATTTTATTTTTTAATATAATGATCAGGTATTTGGGTTAGTTTATATGTATTTTAACTAATTCTGGAACCCACGTAAAATGTCCCTTTACTTGAATCGGGCAAAGCCCGCGGCTGTGACCTCAAGGAATTTATAACATCTGATGAGAGTTGAAGTTAAGACCTAGAAGGATACACTCCCAAATTTCAAGTTGCACCCACTAGACCAACTCTTTGTGATTAACCATCACAAATTTAGAATAATGGAAAGAAACAAATATAAAATTAAAAAGATAATTAGTCCACATTTTACGAGAGGAATTGTCCTCACTATGACAGTAACTGCACAAGAACAAAAAGAAAACACACTCTCACACCCGAAAAACACTATCTCACCCAAGTTCACAACAATTGTTTTTCGCTCTCATGTAACTAATGATGTATCAGCGATTCAAAATTTTTAGGAATCTCAAATTAAACATAAAAATTAAATTTTATCTAATTAAATCTTTAAAATTTGAGACTTTTTATAATAATAATTTTTTGAATTTTTTTATAAGCCTCAAGCGATAGCCTGACTTAATGGTTGATCCACTTGTACAATGTATTAAATCACTTCTGTTTTTAGCTTTTCTACATTCATTAAAAATATCTCCTTACATATATAGACACTAGTTGTTGGAACACGCAACGCATTTACAGTTCAAATAAATAAAAATAAAATAAAATATTTATTATATATTACATGTTGCTTAAGTAGTAAAAGTCTTCTTTATTAAATTCAATGTCAAAGTTTTGATGAAGAGAAAAGAGAAAGAGAGTGAAAATTTGAAAAGATATTATTTAACAAAAAATGAATCCAACCTCTCTTTACAAGAACGGATCTCTAGATTTATAAACACAACAGTATAACCGTCTTAACAAGCTAACAAATAGTTGTTAAGAGGGTTTTCTAACATACACACCTCTTTGACTAAGATGCACTAACTCTTAACCTATACACACTATAGAGCTCTGGCATAGTTGCTGTTGCTAAGACTTAGCAGATGCAGACCACAAGTCCTTGGGCTGCTGTTGTTGCTTAGACTTGGCAGACTTAGACTTGTTTGCATTGTCACTGTTGGGAAGCATGGCATTGACACTGAAGAGTGAGCTGCTACAGGGCATGAAAAACAGGATTGGAGGCCAAAGATAATGCAGACAAATTATCACACCAAAGCACAGGAACAGAGGAAGATATATCATATCACGAAGCAACATCTGAAGCCAAGATACCTCAGCTGCAGCTTGAGCCATGGACCTGTATTCAGCTTCAGTAGAGGACCTAGCCACATGGGCTGCTTCTTAGCAGTCCAAGAAACCAAATTAGAACCTAGATAAAGACAAAAGCCAGAAATAGATCTTCTATCACAAGGACTACCAGTCCAATCAGCATCTGAAAAGCATGAAGATTAAATAAACTGGAAGAAAAGTTCAAACCATGATGAAGGGTCCCTTGAACAAATCTAAGTAGGCGTTGAACCTTAGCAAAATCATCTTGAGAAGGAGTTTTCATGTGTTGACAGGCATGATTCACAACAAAGGCCAAATCTGGAAGTGATGGTCAAATATTGCAAGCCACCAACAAGACTTCTATAGAGAGAAGGAATGGAAAAAGTTGGGGAAGAGAATGAAGAGATAGAAGAAGAGGAAGGAAGACTAAGAGGAGAAGGAGCAGGTTTACAATCAGTCATGCCTACTTTCTGAAGCAACTTAGAAGCATAGTGAAACTGGGATAAGAAAAACCCAAAAGAAGAAGCTGTAATTGAAATACCCAAAAAAGAGAGAGAACCCAGGTTTTTGAGAGAAAAAACAGAATGAAGCTGAGAGATTAAGGACTGAATATGAGAAGAAGAGTTATCAGCGATAAGAATATCATTAACATAGACCAAGAGATAAGTAAGAGTGGTAGCAGTAGTTTGAACAAACAAGGAATTGTCACAATGACTAGTAACAAAGCCTAGTGAAAGTAGAAAAGAGAAAAAAGTAGAAAACCAAGCTCTGGGAGCTTGTTTAAGACCATAAAGAGCCTTGTTTAATCTACACACATGAGTAGGAAATTGAGGATCCTCAAAATCAGGTGGTTGAGTTATAAAAACCTTTTTCAAGCTTTCCATGAAGAAAAGCATTAGATACATCCAACTGCTTAATAGACCAATGGAATGAAGAGCAACACAAAAGAAAACTCTGATGGTCGGTTGCTTGGCTACATGGGTAAAGGTATATAAGAAATCAACACCAGCCTCTTGAAGATAACCCTTGGCAACCAGTCTGGATTTGTATCTAGCAATAGAGCCATTTGAATTCTTTTTTATTCGAAAGACTCATTTACAACCAACAACATGTTGATAAGTGGGAGGAGAAACAAGAGTCCAAGTCTTTTGAGTTCGAAAAGCTTGAAATTCTTCAAGCATAGATTGATGCCAATGAGGACACAACAGAGTATCTTTATAGGTTCGAAACTCAGTGTCAAGAAAAGTAGCAAGCAAACCAACTTGGAAAGAGACGGCTGTCTTACTTCGAGTGAGCATAGGATGGGAATTGAGAGAGTGAGAAGAACGAGGAGGAAGAATAGGAATAGTAAGATTAATACCAGATGGAGAAAAAGATAAAAGAGATGAGATAAATCGAGAATTATTTAAGACAGGACTGGAAGCAGAAGGTAAAGAGGTAAGAACATGAACTAAAGCAGAATCAGAATGATTTGGTGTATAAGAAGATAGAAAAGAAACATGAGGAAAAGCTGAAGCTGAAACAGAAGAAGAAGAGATAAGAATTTGAGAAGAAGACAAAGTAGAAGTAGTACCTCAAAAGAATGACTTAATAGTAGATTTGGAAGAGAGAAGATGTGGTGAAGAAAAATCATAACAAGCAAGGGAAAAGAAGATTCATCAAACACAACATGTCGAGAGATGTAGATTATACCATAACTAGGACCCAAACATCTACATCCCTTGTAGCTTGGATGGTAACCAATGAATACACAAGCCTTGGATCTTGGTTGCAATTTGTGAGAAGTATAAGGCTTTAACCATGGATAACATTTGCAGCCAAAAATTTTGAGAAAACCATAATCTGGAACCATTTGAAACAAAACCTCATAGGGATTGAGATTATCTAATTGAGGAGAAGGCATTCTATTTATCAGATAAACAGTAGTAGCAAGAGCCTCAAACCAGAATTTCAGAGGCACTGATGATTGATCAAGCAATGTAATTGTTGTCTCAATAAGATGTCCGTGCTTTCTCTCAACAACTCTATTTTGAGATGGAGTATGAGGACAACTAAGCTGATGAAGAATTCCAGAAGATTTGAGAAAAGCCTTAAATTGACCACTAGTATATTCTCCTCCCCCATTAGTTCTTAAAATTTTAAGAGAGGTTGAAAACTGATTTTCAACATAGGATTTAAATTCTATGAACTCAGAATATACTTCACTTTTATAAGAAAGAGGATAGAGCCAGGTAAAATGACTAAAATCATTAATAAAAACAGCATAGTAAGTAAAGGAAGCATGCACCTTAGTGAAAGGGCCCCAAACATTTGAGTGAATTGGAGTAAGCGGAGCATTAGTTTTATTAGATGAGAGTACAAAAGGGAGTCTATGACTCTTAGACACACAACAAGAATGACAAAAAGTATTACAATCCTTATGACTAAGAGACAAGCCACTTTTATTTGCAATGGTATGAAACACAGCAGAAGAAGGATGCCCTAGTCTCTTATGCCAAACATTAGCAAGAGAACTTGTCATGACTCGAACCCGCCCCTAGTGTGATACCCCTGTTCTATATTATGTTAATTGGTCCCTAATACGTATGTGATTATATGTTTTGATATGATTTTGTGTGCCATTGTGTGGTTTTGAATTTCTATCTGTTCACCGTAGGAATATCTGTTTGATTATTTGCTTCGGAAATTAAATTGGGGACCTTATCGGTCACAGAACCCAAAATTGATTACGCCACTGTGATTGGCATAATTTTTAGAACCTACGGTGAAATTTAATTGAAAATTTACTTTGGTCAATTTAAACTGATTAATCGGGTAATGAACCAATCAACAACTAAAATAAAAAGCAATATATAACTCAATAAACAACAAAATGACAACTTGATAAACAAAACAACAACAACTTGATAAACAGAACAATCATACAACTCGATAAGCAAAACAATGCAACAACAAATGACATACAAAAGTAACAAACTTGCTAAAGCCGAAAGGACTCAAAACAAGATCTTAAAACTGACTAAAAGTAGAACAAAACACAAGCTTCTAGCACTGTTCAGCACAAAGGTGGACAGCAGGTCAAAGTGAGAGACTGCTGGCCACAAACAGGGGTTGCCGGCCATGAGAGGTGGCCTGTCGGCCATCAATTCCTCTTGCCGACCATTAATTTATCTTGCTGGCTACCTACCGGCCACATGCCGGCCATCAATGTGCAAGACCTCCAAATTGTTGACACCTGGCCTCCACTCACTGCTTTATCTTTTACAAAAGGTTGAACTTCGTAGTTTCTTCATTTCAGCTGCAAATTCTTCACAAATGGAGTCGTTTTTCGCCGAAAAACTCTTAAATTGGATTGCAACTTTAGATGGCTCAGAAAAGGTGAATTTCTAGGGTTTCAGCATAAATGCACTTTCCCGCTGAGTCATTCTCCGCTTTGTTTTCCATTCCTTCATGCCGCGGCAAGATGCTAGAACCCTATTACACACGTCTTTAGCTTTAGAGGACAAGAGATATGCCCGACAATAAAAGAAATTCAAGCCCTAATGGAATCCCAGCGCGATGAGGAAATCATACCTCAACCCCATTTCGGCTACATATAAACTTTGGGATGGATGTGTGGGCTCACTCTAGGCGATGCTCGATCCTTGGTCCACAACAGAGAGCTGGACATTCCCAGCCTGATTCGTTGATTTTCTGAGGTCGGCGACCGAGGTAATCTTCTTTGGCGGGGTTTTCGACAACACGCCCTTTGTTTGTGTATGCTAGCACATTTCCTTCTTGCCCCTAGTTTTGGAGGTTCTAGCATTCGGCTAATTGAAGTGGCGCAAGGCCTAAAAGAGGGCAAGAGTTGCATTGGCTTGGTGGTAGCCGAGACTTTGATGGGCTTAGACGCTTTTCATCAGCGAGAGACTACCAAATTCGTGTAAAGTCCACTACTTCTTCAGGTAATGTTTCCCCGCCCTTTCTAATATGTGCCTTCTCACATCACTTGGAACTCCTGCTCTATTTTTTCTCTCAAAGCCCTTTTCTCACTTTTTTTCTCAACATACATCTCTCTATTCTTTAATCTCTCTTTTCTTTCATCCTTTCCTAGGTGTGGCTTATGGATAAGCTAAAGGTAGTGGATTCTTGCCCTGAGTACTCAGCTCGAGGCTATTTCTTCCACTAACAGTTAGTGGATTTCCTGAACGAGTGATGGTGGTGCCACTGGATGTGCAACAGGTCTGCTGTTGACATTGCTTGGCATTGCCCATGGCTTAATCTGACCGAAATGAGCTACAGCATGACTCGGAAACCTGGCATTCAGCTGATTGGCCTTACACATTGTGTATTCTACTTTTCATTCAGGTTCAGACGTCAGTTTGGACATGATCAGACTTGCCCAGAGGAAAGGGTAGAGTACCTGGTTTCATTTCTCATCCGAGGTTCATATTTGGCTAGGTACCTTACTGCTTGGAGGACGATAGAGCTTTTGGCCCTTGCTTCTAGTTTCAGCTGCACCCTTTCTGGCGAGTGCTTGACTTGGCTCGAAGATGAGGTACAAATCGGGCCCACTTTGGCATCAGAAGCTTCCATAAGCATAAGCGGGGGATGCAAGGGCACCTTACTCATCTATGCCCCTAGTTTATTGCTTTGATCTTACTTTTCAAGTTTTATGAATGTAATAAATGCAACTTTGATTTGTATCGAGAGTTGGAGAACTTTGTATTGAAATCAATGAAATTAAAGTTTGTGAGCACTTAAAATTTTCCTTTTGGTCCAAAAATGGTCTAAGTTGCAAAAGGAAAAATTTGAGCAAAAATAAACTTTTATCAAAACTTTGCAAAACCATTTTCGATAAGGATCACCACTTGACACGCACAAAATCTATCCTCAAGATGTACAACCCCGAATCCAACGATCACAAATTGCCCTTGACTGAATAACACTGTTCAGCACTGCAACCAGCTCTTCTCTTAGAGTAAGGATCACAACCAAACTTTCAGATAAAGAATAGACGAAGATGACCTGATCAGACACATGGACAAGACAGTTGATTTGGAGGTGTTTACGGCTGAACTTCAAGATGAAGTTGCCTACATATCCCGAAGATTGGAATCAGGCCTTACATAGTTCGGTTCAAGTTCACTCGAGTATTAACCCTCTGCTTTTGCACTCTAACTTTGGCCAAGGCCGCCCTTTAGGGTTTTCAACCTTGTGAGCTCAATTTTTCTTTATTTCCAATTTTTTGTGCTCTAACTTTTACCTAGGTCGCCTTTCCGGGTTTTCGGCCTAGCGAGCCTCTCAGGGGTAATATTTCTTCAACTTGTCCATGTTGATCGGTTGGGAAAATTCTAGGCAATCTAGGTCTATGAGAATAATAGCTCCACCGAACCAGATAGTTTTGATGATGTAAGGACTTGTCCAATTGGGTCTAAACTTGCCCCTAGGGTCATGAATGGGAGCTCGGTTGTCTTTTAACACCAAATCCCCTTCTTTGAGATTTCCTGGACTTAACCTTCTTATTAAAAGCCCTGGCAATCCTGCGTTGATAACCCTAAACATGGTATAATGCTTTCAGCCTTCTCTTATCAAATAGCATCAGTTCTTCGAACTTGCTTTGTTGCCAATCCGCCTCTGCTATTTGACACTCAATCATAACTCGCAGCGACGGGGACTTCTATTTCGATTGGCAGAACAGCTTCCATCCCATAGACAGAGAGTAAGGAGTTGCCCTCGTAGACGTCCAATTGAAGTTCTATAGCCCCAGAGTGCAAATAGCAATTTGTTTGGCCAATTCCTTATAATTCTCAATCATTTTCTGCAAAATATGCTTGATGTTCTTGTTAGCAGCCTCAACAACTCCATTGGTTTGCAGCCGGTATATA
This sequence comes from Camellia japonica, assembly GCA_030407325.1. NCBI lineage: Eukaryota > Viridiplantae > Streptophyta > Magnoliopsida > Ericales > Theaceae > Camellia > Camellia japonica. The sequence continues at coordinate 32,606,198 of JAPPVO010000016.1, forward strand.
GATGACTTATAGAAAGCCACGTTGTATTTCTCCAACAAGTCAATCACTTCCTTCTTGAAATGAGAGCCATTATCTGAAATGATCTCGTTTAGGACTCCATAACAGCAAATAATATTGTTTCGGATAAATTTAGCTACATGTGTTGCTTTCAACACTGCGTAAGATTGAGCTTCACCCACTTAGTGAAGTAATCAATTGCCACCAGAATGTATTCATGCCCATTTGACCCTTTCGTGTGACTGCGCTGATGACGTCAATTCCCCAGACTGAGAAAGGCCATGGTGAAGTCATGTTGTATAGTTTCAACGGCGAGATATTCATGTGGTTCGCATGGATTTGGCATTTGTGGCATCGCTGAACAAAACAGATATAATCTTCCTCCATAGTAGACCGGTAGTAACCTTGCTTGAGAATCTTTCGGGCTAACATTACTCCGTTCATGTGCACTCCGCACTCTCCTCCATGGATGGCCTCCATTAGGCACTTTGATTCCTCTGCCTCGACACACAACTTGTGCATTCCCAGATGACCTCTTTTGTACAATTTACCTGCGCAGATGATAAATTGAATGGCCATCCGCCGTATTGCCCTCTTATCTTTGGTATTTGCCCATGGTGGATAAACCTCGTTTTCCAAGAAGTTCTAGATGTCGTAGAACCAAGGGTTTTGATCTTGTGCTTCATCAATTGCGGTGATAGCCTCGTAGGCCGGCGTATATCTCTGCTCAATGATGATCGGATGCATCTGGACTCCAAATGGGATGTTTATCATAGAAGATAGAGTTGATAAGGCATCAGCGAACCTATCGTTCTCTTTCAGTAGATGCGTGAAAGTTAGCTTCTCAAACCTCTGAATCAAAACGTCCAAGGTCTGGTGATAGATCTTCATCTTTTCTTCTTTGACCTTTCAATCTCCATTTGCTTGAGACACAACTAGGTTCGAGTCCCTGATGACGTCCAACCTTTTTGCTCCTAGTTCCAGGGCGGCTTCCAAACCAGCGATACACACCTCGTATTCTGATTCGTTATTGGATACCTTGAACCGGAGTTTGAAGGCCAAGGGTATATGGGAGTTGTCAGGCGCTATCAGCAATACCCCTATCCCATAACCGTACTGGTTAGACGCTCCGCCAAAGTACATTGTCCAAATCTCTTCCTCGACTTACAGAATAGCTTCATCTGGGAACAGGTATTTTACCGCTTCATCCCTTTCTACTGGGTGATCTGCCAGGAACTCTACTACTGCTCTCCTCTTGATCGACTTGCGAGTAACATACTTTAGATCAAATTCGGATAGAAGAATCAGCCAACGAGCTAGCCTACTCATAAGCGCTGGTTTCTCAAAGAGATATTTGATGGGATCTAATCTCAAAACCATAATTACAGAGTGAGCTAACAAGTAGTGCCTCAACTTCCTAGTAGCCCATACCAATGCTAAGCAAGCTTTCTCCAACGGAGTGTAGCGGGTCTCATAATCCAGCATTTTCTTGCTCAAATAATAGATGGCTTTCTCCACCCTATCCTCAAATTCCTAAGCAAGCATGCATCCCATCGTTGTGTCCGTTACTGATAGATACAAAATCAAAGGCTTTCCCGGCTCTAGCAGCAACAACACAGGTGGATTCTGAAAGTACTTTGATCTACTTAAAAGAAAATTGGCATTAGTCATCCCATCGGAACTTCTTTCCTTTCTTCATGAGACCAAAAAGTGGTTCACAAGTCAAGATTAATTTAGAAATAAACCGTCTTATAAATTGCACTTTACCTAGAAAGTCTCGCACCTCCTTTTCAGTCCTTGGTGGTGGCATTTCTAGGATGGCCTTGATTTTGGAAAGATCTATCTCGATGCTCCTTTGTGTGACCAAGAAACCCAACATTTTCCCTGCTATTACGCCAAAAGTACATTTCTGCGGATTCAACCTCAGTCTGTATTCTCTGATCCGTTGGAAGAATTTCTTCAAGGCTGTGTAGTGGCCCTCTCTTTCTTTGGACTTGACAATCATGTCGTCCACGTACACCTCGACCTCTTTATGGATCATATCATGCAGAATTGTGGTTGCAGCCCTTTGATAGGTAGCCCTGGCATTCTTCAGCCCAAACAGCATCACCTAATAGTAGTAAGTTCCCTACGGCGTAGTGAAAACAGTTTTCTCTTTATCTTCTAGCGCTATCAAAATCTGGTTATACCCGAAAATCCATCCATGAAGGAGAGCAATGCATAGCCTGAGGTGAAGTCCACTAACTCATTGATGTGCGATAGAGGAAAGTCGTCCTTCGATTGGCTTTGTTTAGATCTTTGAAGTCCACACACACCCGAATTCTGCCATCTTTCTTCGGTACTGGGACGATGTTGGCCAACCAAGTGGGATACTCAGATACTAGCAAAAACCCTGCGTCTATCTGCTTGGTGACCTCTTTCTTAATCTTCAAAGCCCAATCCAGGCGTATTCTCCATAACTTCTGTTTGATGGGTCGGGCCTCGGGGTTAAGAGGGATCTGATGCTGTACAATCTTAGGATCGATTCCAGGCATGTCTTCGTAGGACCACGCGAAAACATCTTTGAGATCTTTTAATAAAGCGACTAAACGCTCGCACTTCTCCGAAGACAACGTGGACTCGATTTGGACCAGACGCGGATCCGTCTCAGTACCCACATTAAAAGCAATGATTTCATTAACAACGGGTTTTGCAAACCTTTCCTCCTCTCAATTAATTAAATATTTCAAAACCAGAGGAATTACTTCCTCTTCGTTTTCATCAAAATTTTGAAAATCATGATCAATGCAATAAATAAGCGACACAGAGAAATACTCAGAATCTGCAGTGGCATTCTCATTCACAAGGTCAAGCTCATCCAGTTCTTCGGTTACAACCGACTCAAAAGTAAAAGAAAAGGATGACCTGGACAAGACCTTGGCATCCGGGTTATCACCCCTAGGAATACCAGACCCAGACTCAGAAGAACCGAAATCTAATTCCGACTCCACAGACTTTGTGGAATCAGATTCTAGCTCACTACTGGACTCAGAACTACTAGATAAGTAGCCCTCCTCCAACTGCCAAACGAGGGATGGTGCATCAGATGCATCCAAGATGCTGCAAGAAGGGTTCACTCTTGGTTGATCCCTGATCATAGAAACGGTCAGGTTATCCCCCAAGCTTTCTGAGTCTATCGGAGGATCCAAAAGGAGACATGCCAGCGCTGCTCCTACTTCAAACTCGCCGTTGTTGAAATCACTTTCTGTGCTCAATTCAGCTTCAACAGTCGGTTCACCCTTTTCTTTTGTATCACTGTCTTGTAGCTGCAAGTCAAAGAAGATTTCAAAGCCGGGAACACGCTGCTTCTCAGAGTTGAACCAGGGTTCGGGAAAACCACAAAATGGGAAGTCTTTACCCTCCTGAACAAAATGACCATTCAGAGTTCCTTAGATTGGTCTATGCACAAGTTCATAGCGTTTCCCGGTCTACTTAGCTCTAGCTCTGTCAGCCATCTCTTTTCCTTTCCTAACCTAATCCTCTTTGGTGGGCGTATAGCCCAGACCAAAGGCATGCGGGTTATGTGGCACATCGGCCAATGCAGTAACGACCTTCCGGCCACTTCTTCCCAAACCAATTCCTGGCACATGTTGAAGCTTGTTCATGAAGTAGATTGATTAGGCACTGATATACAAGCCCTCATCAGCTGCCAAGATGGTTTGCACCACTCGGGCCTCAGCTAGAGTAAATCCAGAGAGCAAAACATCCTCTTCGCCATGAACAATTTCCAGCACAGGTGTAGTCACCTCTAGCGGAGGATGTATAGATGAATTCTCGAACACAATAGCCACCCCCTTCCCATGGGGGTATTTCAACATTTGGTTGAGGGTAGAGAAGACAGCTTTTACTTGGTACAGCCACGGCCTTCCTAACAATAGATTGAAAGTGGCTGGTACGTCCAGGACATGGAACTCAATATCCTGTTGAGTTGGGCCTACTTGAACTCTGATCTGTACTGTGCCCATCACCTCTCTACTGGTGTTGTTATACGCCCTGAATCACCTGGGTTATAGGCACGAAATCCGCTGGTTTCAGACCAATGGCATATGCTGTATGAGATGGGCAGACGTTGATTGTTGACCCGGTGTCAACCAATACCACTGGCACCCACTTTTCTCTGCATTCTACTATATGTATAGAGGTTTGTTGTCTGCTGAGCCTTTTGGCGGCAGTTCTTTGTTTGAGAAGGTTAAGGTTGGCGCAGTGCCTTCCGGGAAGACTAATCCAACAAGTTGTTCAGGAGTGGTATCAATAGACAATTTGGCTTTATCCATCGCTGATAGCACAGCCTGTCAGTGCACGTGAGAAGCCATAAGCAGACCCCAGATTGAAATATCGGCTTGGATCTTCTTCAGCTATTTCAGCACTACTTCTTCTTCTAACTACTTTTCCCTCTGCTTCTCTAGCTCTTTATCCTTTCTAGAGGCTTCAGCTTGGTCCAAATCTGGGGGTTAGAAGTACTACCCATTTTTAGTCATATGGTCCACCTCTTCAGAGTCCTAGGTATTGTCTGGCAGGTCTTCACCCTAATCCTCGTTGGTGTGAGCCAAAAACAGATCATCATCCTCCCACCATGCGCCTCCGACAGCCGACAAACAATTTTCTGGTTCTGGCCTAATCATTCTCTCATTAGAAACATCCCCCGCAGGGCATTGAGCTATTCCAGCTTCCTGTTTGTATTGATCTCTTTCTTGCACAAACCGCTTCAATGCAGCTTCTTGTTCAGTATCCGCAATACTTACGGCGCCTAGTTCTTGAGCTAAATTCTTAATACTGGTACTCTCCGACAATTTCCCCTTGTCCTCGGCCATTCCGGCCATTGCAGCTATTCTTACTCCATTTTCTTCATGTTTTGGTTGAATTTCCTCTTCCTTGTCAGGCTCGTCACTAAGCCACCCGGAGTTATCTGTCGACCCATTCAGATCAAACCAGTCAATCTGCATGTCCCCCTGATCTTGTTCGTTGTAGAACTGCAAATTGTCTAAGTCTTCTTCTAGCTCCGCTAGGTCATCTAGACCCTGACTTGGGCCATCCTCTTGAACCACACTAACCTCCGCTGCTGTCGGCAATACCACTTCGGGTTTGGCTTGATCAGTCAATACAATGTAACAGTATGGGTCATACACCCCTTGAGATAAGTCTGCAAAGCTTTCAAGCAATGGACTAGCATTCTCCTCCAAGGTCAACCTCCCTCCTTCTGCCACTGTCACCACCACGGGTTTAGGTTGAAGAGTGGAAATGTTCACCATGCACAAGTCCGTGCTCTCAAGGATGAACACAGCCGGTTTGGGTAGGTGAGAAGGAGTTATGTATATGCTGGGGTCATATGGGATGGCCAGCGTATGCATTAGATTTAGGTTCTGAGGTGGGAGAACTTGGTTGTGCGCTGGAAGAGGGTTAGTAGTCACATTTGGCTTTTGTGGTGGCGCTATCACCTTGTTGTTAATGAGATCTTCAATCTCATGACGTAGCCTGTAGCATTAGTCGGTGTTATGACCGTGCTGCTGGTGAAAGGCATAGTATTTGGCCGGGTTGTGTTTAGGTGGGAAGGGATCGGGTAGTGGGCGTTGTTCCAACGACTTAAGATGCCCCTTTTTTATCAGCACCCTTAGGGCTTGGGATAAAGGCATATAGAGTGGGGTAAAGACCCTTTAAGATCGATTTTGGCTGTTTAAGGTTTGTGGATTTGTACTGGCGAAAGGTTTGGCAGTTTTGGGTGTCACGGTAACGACTTTCACATCAGATGGCCGTGCAGTTGTGCTTCCACTCATGGTTGCATTGGAACTGCGTGTGAAAGGCCTCTTAGGCTGCTTCTTTTCATTGGTTATCAACCCCTGTTTCGTTGCATCTTCAATCTGAACCCCTATCTCGTGGAGCTCAGCGAATGTAAACAATGGCAAGACTATCATCTTCTGCAATAATTTTCCTTATAGGTTGTAGACCACCATTTTGATTTGATCCTTCTCGGACGATCTAATAGTCATCGTAGAGGCCTTGGCCCTCCATCTCATTACAAAGTCCAAGAAGCCCTCCTTTGGCTCCTGATGGGTCGCTTCAAGATCACAGGTTGTGACCTCAATCTGGGTATTATAGGAGTACTATGTGATGAAGGCCTCAGCCATTTCTCACAGCTCCATTTCACAGAGTCTTCCAGCTTTGCATACTAGATAGTCGCTATCCCTGACAAGGTTCGGCCGAAAAGCGACAACTTTTGAAGTTTGGTAAGGCCTATTGGTCATAGGATGTTTGAGAATAACCGCAGATGGACCATAGGATCCCCAGAGCCATCAAACCGATCTGTGTGAGGCATCTTGAATCTGTTTGGCAAAGTTACTGCAGAGTCAGTGTATCCATCTTTGATGTCAGGGATTAAGTTCACACCCTGTGCCAGCTTGAAAAGCTTTTCTAGCTTGTTGACCTTCAGTGCAGTGGGGTCTACCTCGAATTCAAATGGGGCCTCAGTTTGGTACACTGGTGCCTTGGAGGCTTGCGGTGGGATGGGGTCTACTAGAATGCCCTGATTTTTAGCCTGAGCATTAATAGTGATTCCGGGTGCTGGGATACCCATTGGAGGTAATGGGAAGCAGAAGCCATTGCTTGCTATGGCTGCTTTTGCTGCAGCCTATTTATTACTTCCACTTGATGGGCTGTAACTTCAGCTTGGCGGGTAGTATCTAGCTGCATGGTTTTAATGGTTTGCTGGAGATGACGAAGCATGTCTTCCATGCTAACTGGGGGATGTTGAACTATCAGAACTGGCGAATAATCTCTTACTGGAGTGGAAGTAGAAGACTGAGCCTGACTGGGTGTAGGTGAAGTAAAAGGTGACTGCTGGACTGGTGAATTATGCCTAACACTCTTCCATTTCGTAAGTGGTAAGAGTGAAGCAAACATTGGCTGTCCCCTAACAAGATCCTCGGATCTGTAAAGTCTTCTTATACGAGTCCAGAGTGCTTGGGGGGTAATAGTACTGTCTGAAGCAATTGTGAGAATGCAAAAGAAATAAAGCAAAAAGAAGGTGAAAAATCAGAAACCGCACAACACCTTAGCTCAGATGTGAACAAGACACAGTTGTAATCATAAGCTGTAGAACTGCATTCAACACTGATTTTTGCCCCAAAAAACTGATACCCAAACTTGCAACTGATACATACATTCCTGTAGAGTTTCACTCTAAAAGCACATACCAGTTAAGTGAAAGCCAAAACACCCCTATGATGGGGTAGGGTTACCCTGTCCTAGTTTCATCAGGAACTAGGGGTTAACTATTCAAGCAAAGTGGTTTCACACAATCCTACATTCGAGTAAGCAACCTGTCCTAGTTTGGAACAGTTTCTATGGCTTTCGATATGCAACTAGGCCAATTGGTCAAAAATGGTACCTCAGCAAGACTATCTAATATACCTTTCACACCTAACACCGAGAAGTGAAAGGGGGATCAAACGGTACAGCGGTAGTCCAGATCTAAGGGTTGTGTTCCCATCGTGGCAGAGCCCATAATCAGTCAGCCTTTTGGTAAGCTTTTCCAAGCAAGGCTCCGGTAAACCGTTCAGGAATAGCAAATGGCAAACACAATGATTTAGGTGCACCAATGCAAATGCAAAGGAACACATAAGTGTAGATAAAATGTCATATCATGAGTTCGAGTCAAGTTCTCTAAGTCCCCAGTAGAGCTGCCAGAAACTGTAGCCCGACTTTTTCGCGCCCTCTTTCGGAATGATTAAAAGAAAACCCTACAGTTCGGACTCTCACGGTTCTGAATCTAATCTCACAAGTGCACTGTGAAATTAATAAAAACCAAAGAGTCCAAATCCGGAAAATCTTTTGAAAAATCGATTTTGAATAAAAAATGTCAAAATTGGACTGCTTTGCCAGATACAGAGTTGCCACCTAAATATTTTTATTTTTGGAAAAATTTAGGAAACTCATAATTCGTGCCAAAGGCCACGTGTTCGTCATCACCAAAGTTGCCTCGGCTCGGGAACTTGGGTACGAGAGGGGAAGGCCATGAATTGAGCACCCCTGCTCGCCCGATCAAAGATCGGCCTCTACTAATCATGATATGATTTTTTATCAACATTATGTGCTCTTGTTTCAGTTATTAGGCTAGCTTTACTATGTGATGTGCACAAGAAAGTATAGACTAGTTTGCTCAAGTTGGAACAATTCAATTTCATGTTTGTTTTGTTAAAGAGTTTGAATTTACCACCTCAAGTGGGCTTAAAGTTTGCGAATTTGCCACTCAACAAAGTGGGCTTAAAACATATATTCGTTGAATCGTTCCAATTCAAGCAACAAACCTTCATCCACAGGCATTCAAGCAGTTTAACAAGTATGCATTTAGCCTCATGGCAAGCATGCTAGTTATGGCAATTACTCACACTCATGCAAGTATGCTAAAGCACTAAAAACTTACCTAGTACTCCAAGCTAAGAAGATAAAACAAAAGAGTTAGAAAAATATGCATGATTCCTAACTATATAAGATGTCTAATGCAACACATGCAATATGCAATTAAATAGGCTCGGCTATTAATATGACATATAAATTAATTCAAGACATGTGGTTAAACACGTATTCAACAAAATAATTGAAATGACAATGCAGTTTGAATGATGTGCCGAGCCTCGGCGTATGCAAGACAAGATAAATGGACACAACCATAAGGTATGCCAATTGAAATATGTCCCTAATCTAACCATCAAAAGCGATTAAATAAAAGGAAGAAAGACATGGGGTTGGAAGACATACACATTATTACACTTCTCTCTCACGAAGGAGAGTCCGAATGAATAAAAGCTAAGCTAATTAGCAACTAATTAAGCTAATTAGGCTAAGCAAATTAAGCTAATTATTACAACAACAAATGAACTAATTAGTTAACTAACTGATTAAATAATTACAAAACAATTGCAACCAATAATTAAGTTAAGTAACTAGACTAAGCTAATTAACTGCTCTGCCTCGGGAAATGAAAGATATGCATGCGCATGCTCAGTTTCTACCCGAAAAGACCTTCATTTTGCTCTTGAAAGCTTCTGTTTGCAGAGTTGAACACTTCCAGAACCATTTTGCTCCACCTTACCAATACATCCGATGATGAGTCTGTTTGCTCCACCTCATCATTGGATGTACCTACAAGAGGATGTATCTACAAGAACATTCAAGTCTTGAAAGGGCGTAAAAAATGAGGTGTCTCCAGTATATCAGTTCTAGGTAACAACACTTGGGTTGGGCCCCAAGGGGTACCCTAAGTTTGTAGAAGGGAAGAGTTATGGACAATGTGTACCTTGGCGCAAACCACCACACACGTGTGTGCCGCCGCTGCCGTCGTCCATTCGACCGATCATGCCGGGTGCTGTTGTGGGTCAGGTCAGTTCTAACATTAATTTTTTAGACAATTTTTTTTTCTATTTTTTTCCCAAAAATTCTTGCGAGAAATTATTTAAATATCTGAACAAAATTAATTTAGTTTTTTCTGTCCAAAACTGTGCCTCTTCTGGTCCAATTTTCAATTGTTTAAATTGCTCTAAACTGCCCAGTACTTCCAGACAGAGTCAGTTTCTTCCAGACAAGTTTGAAATGCCTTGGCAGTTATCTGTTCAAACAGATTTGAAACTACCCAGCAGTTTTCTGTCCAAAACTGTTTGCACATGTTGAATTCAAAAACCTACATGTTCGATTTGAATTTCAGACCTATTCGGGGCCTATAAATACCTGGACCATTCCAGTAGATTTCCAGATCCGAATTCACTTGTTTCCTTCCAATTTTTGCTTTCTTGCATCAATTTATTCTTCATATTATTTTAGGAAAAATTTGGAGAGTATAGAACACAGGTTTTTGTTCGCCGTACAAATTGTTTGAAGTGTTACTACAATTTGTGTAGATCATTGTATCTTGGGAGATAGAAGCCATTTATCCATAAGTACCGAAGCGGGACGAATCTGTCTTAAGGACAGAGTGTCACACACTCGACTTGATCATTTGTGTATTTATTCACATCGGTAAACAAATTCTGTAAGTAATTTATTTTTATTTGTTTGATTTAGTTTCAAATTATTTATTTTACACAGAAGATTGTTTCAACAATCTTAAGACAGATTCGAATTATTCTGTTTATACAGAATTTTTCATTTGTTTCCTTTTTCTTTTCTTCTTCTTATAGAAATTTTTTTTCTGTGGTTTTACAAAATAATATTCTGGTTGGAAAAATAAATAGTAGTAATATACAATTTGAAAAATAGTAGTAATATACTGTTTATTTTCTTTGACAACTAGTAGTAATATACTAGTAATCATTAACAATTTAGAATATTTATTTGTGAAGTTGGTCAGAAATTAATTTTGATTTTCAGAAATAATTTTTGAATTTTCATTAATTAAAATTCTGTTTTTAGTATTTTAATTTTTGAAGTGTTACAGAAATATTTTTGTATATGCAGTTAATTTATTTAAATAAAATTTTATTTTATTTTCAAATTAATTGGAAATAAAAGTTACATTTGTTGTTTCTCTTATTTTTACAGAATTAAATTCTGTGTATAAGGTTTAATTTTCTGTGTAGTATAAAATTCTAACTATAATTTTGTTTTATAATTTAGAATTCATGGCTACTGAAACTAATGCTCAAACAAGTACTGCGTGGTGGTTGCAATTGCACCAACCCCTCATCTTGTTATGACTGTTCCAGTGAATCACAGTGAAAAGCCAGAGAAGTTCTTAGGAACTGATTTTAAAAGATGACAGTAGAAAATGCTATTCTATCTTACTACTCTTAACCTGACACGTTTTCTCTGTGAGGGTGCTCCTACTCTGGAAGAGGTTGAAACTGACCGGCAAGTGGTTGTTGCGGTCGATGCCTGAAAACATGCCGATTTCCTTTGCTGAAACTACATCTTGAATGGATTTGATAACACATTGTACAATGTCAACAGCCCTATAAAGACGACAAAGGAACTTTGGAAGTCTTTGGAGAAAAAGTACAAAATAGAAGATGCTGGCTCCAAGAAATTTTTGGTTGGCAAATTCCTGGATTTCGTGATAGTTGATTCTAAGACTGTGATCAGCCAAGTTCAAGAACTTCAACTCATTCTACATGACATTCATACAGAAGCCATATCTCTCAGTGAATCCTTCCAAGTTGCTGCCTTAATAAAAAAATTACCACAAGGTTAGAAGGAATTCAAGAACTACCTCAAACACAAGCGCAAAGAAATGACTTTAGAGGAATCGATTGTACGGTTAAAGATTGAGAAGGACAACCGCAATTCTAAGAAGCGGGCTGGTAAGCATCCAATGGAGTCAAAGGCAAATGTGGTGGAACATGCTCCAAAAGCAAAGAAATGAAAGTTTTCTAAAGAAAGTTTCTCATAAGGCTCTAAAGGAGGGGAAACTAAAAAGTACAAGTTTAATGGAAAATGTTTCATCTATGACAAAGAGGGACATTGGGCCAAAGATTGCCATAGTAAACGCAAAGGCAAAGAAGATCAAGCAAGAAGCCTGCTCAAGCCAATATGACCAAAGTGGACAAAATTTCCAATGGTGTTGAGGAGATAAATCTTTCTGCAGTTGTTTCCAAGGCAAACTTTGTCAGAAATCCTAGAGAATAGTGGGTGGACACTAGTGTTACTCGTCACATCTGTGCCGACAAAAAGATGTTCACATCTTATTCCATGATGGACAACGGTGAACAACTTTTTATGGGCAACTCCTCGACTTCTAAAGGTGAAGGACAAGGAAAGGTTATTCTGAAGATGACATCTAGAAAGGAACTCACTGTCAACAATGTGTTGCATGTACTGGACATTCGCAAGAATCTAGTCTCTGGATCTCTGTTGAGTAAAAATGGGTTTAGGCTAGTGTTTGAGAGTGATAAATTTGTACTTACTAAGAATGGGATGTTTGTAGGAAAATATTACATGTCTGATGGCCTTTTCAAACTAAATGTAATGGCTGTTGTACCCTATGTTAGTAATAAATATACATCTTCTTCTTACTTACTTGAGTCTTCAAATTTGTGGCATGATAGATTAGGACATGCTAATTATGGATCTTTGCGTAAATTAATTAATATAAAATGTTTACCTAAATTTGAAATTGATCTAAATCATAAATGTGAAATTTGTGTTGAGATAAAATTAACTAAAACTTTTTTCATTCAATTGAAAGAAGTACGGAACCACTTGAATTAATTCATAGTGACATTTGTGATTTTAAATCATTTCAAACTAGAGGTGGGAAAAAAATATTTTATCACTTTCATAGATGATTATACTAGATATAGTTATGTTTATTTAATTCGAACCAATGATGAAACTTTGGAAACTTTCATTCAATATAAGACTGAAGTTGAAAATCAACTTGGTAAGAAAATTAAAAAAACTTAAAAGTAATAGAGGTGGTGAATATGAATCACCTTTTAGTGAATTTTGTAAAGAACATGGAATAATTCATCAAACCACCGCTCCTTACTCACCTCAGCAAAATGGAATTGCTAAAAGGAAAAATAGGACTTTAAAAGAAATAATGAATGTCATGTTAATAAGTTTGGATTACCTAAGAACTTGTGGGGGGAAGCGATACTTTCTGCTAATTATATTCTTAATAAAGTATCCCGAAAGAAAGTGAATCAAACACCTTATGAAATGTATCATGGAAGAGTACCATCCTGCAAATACTTAAAAGTGTGGGGGTGTTTGGCTAAAGTAGCTATTCCTAGTCCTAAAAAGACTAAAATAGGTCCTAAAACTATTGATTGCATTTTCATTGGTTATGCCAAGAATAGTAGTGCATATCGATTTTGATTTATAAATCAGAACATTCCGAAATGCATGTAAATACTATTATTGAATCTCAAAATGCATCGTTCTTTGAACATATATTTTCAAAATAAGACTAGACAAGGGACTAGTACTAATAAAAAAATCTTATGATGCCATTACTAGTCATGATCAAGGACAAGATCAAGAATAAGAGCAAGAGATAGATCAAAATGAAGATGATAAACCTAGGTGTAGTAAACGTGTTAGAACCTCAAAATCTTTTGGTTCAAATTTTCTAACATTTCTGTTAGAAAATGACCTTTTAACTTTTAAAGAAGCTATGTCCAGTCCTGAGGCTCATTTATGGAAAGAGGCTGTCAATAGTGAAGTTGAATCCATCCTGCAAAATCACACTTGAGAATTGGTGGATTTGCCACCAGGTTGTAAACCTCTTGGGTACAAGTGGATTTTCAAAAGAAAAATGAAAGTGGATTGATCAATTGACAAATACAAGGCAAGATTTGTGGTTAAAGGATACAGACAAAAAGAAGGTCTTGATTACTTTGACACATACTCGCCAGTTACTAGAATAACATCCATTAGAATGCTAATTGCTATTGCATCTTTGTACAATCTAGAAATTCATCAAATGAATGTTAAAACAGCTTTCTTAAATGGTGAGTTAAATGAAGAAATTTACATAGAACAACCAGAGGGATTCTCTGTTACAGGAAAAGAGAAGAAAGTGTGTAATTTGGTTAAATCATTATATGGTTTAAAACAAGCGCTAAAGCAATGGCATCATAAATTTGACAAGGCAATAATGTCAAATGGATTTAAAATTAATGAATGTGACAAATGTGTTTATATTAAAAATACAAACAATGGTTATGTTATACTATGTCTTTATGTGGATGATATGCTCATCATAGATAGTAATAATGATATGATTAAATCTACCAAGAAAATGTTGAATAAACATTTTGACATGAAGGACATGGGAATTGCTAATGTAATCCTTGGTATGAAAATTACCAAAACATTAGAACGTTATGTTTTGTCACAATCACATTACATTGAGAAAATACTTGACAAATTCAACAAAGATGATGATCATCTTGCTAGAACACCTATGGATGTTAATTTGTTTCTTTCTAAAAATGAACAAGAAAGTATTTCTCAATTAGAGTATGTCCAAATTATTAGAAGCTTAATGTACTTGATGAACTGCACTCATCTAGATATAGCCCATGCAGTAAGTAAATAAAGTAGATATACGAGTAATCCAAGAGTAGAACACTAGAAAGCAATTATAAGGGTTCTAAGATATCTCCAATTTACTCATAACATTGGGCTAAATTATACTAGCTATCCTGCAGTATTTGAAGGATACTATGATACAAACTGGATATCGGATACTAGAGACTCAAAATCTACCGGTGGGTATGTCTTGACTCTTGGTGGGGCTGATGTATCTTGGAAATCTTCCAAACAGACTTGCATTGCTAGGTTTACTACGGAATCAGAATTTATCGCTTTAGATAAAGTTGGGAAAGAAGCAGAATGGCTTCGTTACTTCCTTGAAGATATTCCAATGTGGCCAAAACCGGTGTCTGCTATTTGCATACATTGTGATAGTTGATCAGTAATAGGTAGAGCACAAAGTCATATGTATAACGGTAAGTCGCGACACATTCGTCATCGACATAACACCGTGAGACACCTACTCTCTAATGGAATTATTTCCATTGAATATGTAAAGTCTAAAGACAACATAGCAGATCCACTAACCAAAGGGTTAGAAAGAGAGTTAGTTGAGAATTCATCGAGGGGAATGGGACTTAAGTCTATTAAATAAGAGTTACCACAACGGCAACCCAACCTAGTTGATTGGAGATCCCAAGATCTAGGTTCCAAGGGACAATCGAGTTGTGTATAACTCATAAAGATCACTGGGAAGTCAAACTCCTACCCATTTCTATGATAAAATAGTGATATCTGCAGCGTTTTAGGTTAAGTAATACTTTTAATGATTTTTATATCTAGGAATACCTAGTAGAGTATGGCAGGATCTCTTCATAAGAATCACCTACATGAGTGTGAACTGGGACCGGTTCTATGAGATTTGTGAAGAGCTACAATTCTCTACAACACTCATGAAAGACCAGGTTGTTCACAGCCAAAATGAACACAATATGAGAACTAAACTGTGTCTAGTATATACTATGTGAGTTCTATTGTCTTGATTACACAAATGGCTGAACAGTTCAAGACATCATGTTCACTGGTTAGCTAGTAAATCGATAGTGTCTCACAAGGAAGGTTCAAGGCCAAAAGCTACTTATCCTTTGCAAAATATTTCCAATTTCTTACTCTCTGTAATTAAATCATGTTTTGCATTTTCTCTCCTTCAAATTCCATTCATGCGAGGGATTGTTGGATTTTTTTTTTTTGGTTTTTATAGGCTTATTTTGGGCCAAATTTGAGTAGGGCCCACACGTCTTTTGGGGTGGGACCAAAGGTGATGTGTTCCTTGTCGCATGGCAAGTCACACGGTGAAAACGATTCATCAAAACCATTTATGAGTGAATGGAAAGTTGACGTCGTTTTCGGGTTCGTGGAATGGACAATTAAAGAAATAAAATGTGGGTTTCCTTGAATTGGTTATCCTACATTGGAAACTTAAGAGAATTTATGTGTGTATATAAGTTCTAGGTAGCAATACTTGGGTTGGGCCCCAAGGGGCACCCCAAGTTTGTAGAAGGAAAAAGTTATGAACAATGTGAATTGGCTCAAACCACCACACACGTGCGCCGCCGCCGCCGTTATCTGACTGGCCGAGCCAGCCAGTTGTGCCGGGCACAAGGTGTGGGTCGGGGTCGTTCTAACACAATTAATTTTTTTTTTTCAAAATTGTTGCGGGAAATTATTTAAATTTCTGCACAAAATTAATTTAATTTTTTCTGTCCAAAAGTGTGCTCTTCTGGTCCAATTTCCCAAACTGTTTAAACTGCTCTAAACTATCTAGCAATTCCGGAAATAGTCAATTTCTTCCAGACAGGTTTGAAATTGCCCTGGCGGTTATCTGTTCAAACAGATTTGAAACTGCCCCAGTAATTATCTGTCCAAAATTGTTTGCATCTGTTGAATTCAAAAGCCTACCTGTTGTTTGAATTTCAGACCTGTTCAGGCCTATAAATACCTGGATCATTCCAGCAGATTCCAAATCCGAAATCACTTATTTCCTTCTAGTTTTGCTCTCTTAATCAATTTATTCTTCATATTATTTTAAGGAAAAATTTGGGGAGTATAGAACACAGGTTTTTGTTCACCGTACAAATTGTTTAGATTGCTACTACAATTTGTGTAGATCATTGTATCTTGGGAGAGAGATGTATTTATCGTAAGCACCAAAGAGAGGTGAATCTGTCTTAAGGAAGAGTGTCACACACTCGACTTGATCATTTGTGTATTTATTCACATCGGTAAACAAATTTTGTAAGTAATTTATTTTTATTTGTTTGATTTAGTTTCAAATTATTTTTTACACAAAAGATTGTTCCAACACAACTAAACAATATGGCCCATTTTAAAAATATTACTGCAAATGTTCGATAAACTAAAAAATGCAAAATACCAATGACAAGGAAGTTAACTTACCTTCTTACTTCATGGAATATCAAGGATGTTACCTGTCTCACTTTCTCCAAACCCACAAAGCATTTCCTTCTTTTTATGACCCCGATGTAGAAAAAAAGGATATATACTCAATATGATGCCCTAGCTGCCACAAAACCCATTGCTCCATTAAGGAAGCACACAAACATTTTAAGGTAAAATAGGCATATAAATAAACAATTGACCATCCATACTTCAAAGGAAAAGCAAGCACATAATACGGGGAAAAAAAAAGAAGAAATTGAAAAGACAAAAGTTAAGAGTAGTTTTTATTATTATTACTATCTCCTCATTTATTCAACAGAGAGGATAACATCAATATTGATTGCTCAAAAGATTGCAAAAGCCTCAATATTTGATGATAGCCTTCCTACAAAAATCTAAGTAAGAAACACTTTTAATCTAAAATAAAACACTTATCTAAAAATACAATTGATACACCACAACAAGCCTATTTAACATTATGTATCAATTTCAGAGATCTGCAAAACCAGCTAAACGATCAACTCTAAGTCGTGTTCCAAACAAGAAAAACACCAAGTGATCTGGCTCATTCTTTAAAGGGATAATAGGAACCGTGACAAACCATCAACAAATTTTACCAACATAATCTCCAAGGAAAACTAGACGAGACAAATTAACGAACTTTCTAATAGGTAATCTGAATCATGTGTACATTGCGTGTCTCATTAGTTTCAAAAATTAAGGAAAACATTAATTTGAAAATTAGGAAAAACAAAGATAAAAATAGTAAAATTGAGAGAGAGAGAGAGAGGACCCATACCTGAAAATAAAAAAAATAGAGAAATCGAATAATGAGAGGTGCTGATAGAAAAGAACATGCGACATTGAAGGAGATAGGCGGACGGGCTTGGAGATGCGACGTTGGCGGCGACACTGAAGGAGGAGAACGGGCAACGTCGACGGCGGCGCTAAAGGAGAACATGCTGAAGGAGGACAATGGGTGCTAAACGAAAAGAGCTAACTTGTGTTTTGTTTTGAGAGAGAGAGAAAGATGAGGGGAAAACTGATCAACACATAAAAAAAATAAAAAATAAAAAATAAAAGAGAAAAAATTAGTAGTCTATTTTTCATTACCACCCAATATGTCAAAATTCTCCCTCCAAAATTAGTGACAAAATAATTTCCTCATCAAAAAATCTGAAAATATTAAAAATTATTAGTGACGAAAATATATTTCTCACCAAATGATTTTAAAATATTTAAAATCAAGTTTTTTTAAAAAAAAATACGTAAAATTATTGGTGAGAAAATATATTCCTCACTAATAATTTTATAATTTGTGGCAATTTTTTTTCTCACTAAAAGTCTCAAAATTTTAGCGCCACCAAAAAAATTTAGCAGGAAAACCTTTGGTGACGAAACTTAATTTTTTCTCACCTAAAAGAAGTATTTATTGACAAAATAAATTTCGTCACCTATTTTTTTAATTTTTTATTATATGTAACAAAATTTTATAATTCCTCACAAATTATTCTTATTTAGTGACGAAATTTATTTTCTTTACTACTTTTCGTCACCATAGGTTACTTTTTTTGTAGTGATTATATAATTTTTTGATAAAATTGAGTTTTTACATAGATGGTCTTTATAGTGGGGCCTACGAGATAGATTGTTCGGATTATTGATATGGATCCGAATTGAAACCTACAAAAGAGTATGGAAAGATATAGAGAGATGAGATATAAAGCAAAGCTTATATCTACCTTTAGGGTACATGTTAACGAGACCTATTTCCTAAAACTAACTTAATAGAATAGGATCCATTTCTAGGGTTTCTTGGAACTGTGAAATTCAAGATGTTAAACATTAATATTTTTTTTATTATTTATAAAGATTTTCTATTATTAGGGCAAAACTAGCCTTCTAAACATCTTTTCAATGCATTAAACTTAAAGCTGCAAACGAGTCGAGTTGAGCCGAACTTTAATATATTTGGGCTTGTTTATTAATATTTTAATGAACTCAAACTCGAGCTCGAGCTCAATAAAAATTTAACAAACCGAGCTCGAGCCGAGTTGGCTTAGGCTTGACTTAAGTTCAAGCTCTTCACGAGCTTTAATGAGCTAAAATTTTATAAATTCATACTTGCGTATGACTAAAGTTACAATTAAAATTTTGATTATACAATTATATATACAATATATACAAACATACTAAAAAAAAGGTCAATATTTTACCAAAACAATAATATCTACTACCACATTATATAAATGTACTATCTATAGTTAACTATTATTTACATTTATATTTTTTAAATATATAAATAACATATTTATCTTATTGTTTTTACATATTTTTACATTATTTAATATATAAATAATAAATATTAAACGAGCACTACAACAAAAAAACATTTTTGGTCACGTTTTTAGCAACCAAACTGAAATTAGTCACCAATTTTATATAATCGGCGACAATATAATTGTTGGTCGCCAAAAATTACACTATTGGCGATGAGTTAAGATTTTTAGTTGCCAAAAGGTTTGGTGCCAACTTAATTTTTTGCGCGGAGTGCCAAAAATATTTTCGCGACCAAATTAACATATAGTGACGAAAATTTTGGTTGCCGATTGTAAAGTTTTGGCGACAAAATGAAATAGTCGCGGAAAAGGTGAACGGTACTTATGGCGACCGAGGATTTTAGTCGCCAATAAATTAGCAAACGAAACTACGTCGTTTTGCATTTTTCTATTTTTTTTTTTTTAAGACTTGACCTACCCTTTTACTGAATAAACAAATAAGCTCTAAGCATTGTTCATCTCATTCTCTCTCAATCCACAGCCTCAAGCGGCGCACAGCAAAACAAGAGGTATGTCTCCCCTCCCTCTTCCTCTCTCTCTCACTCTCTACACCGCCTTCTCCTCTCTTTTTCGTCTTTGTCTCTCTTCCTCTCGTTCTCGCTCGCCACCATTGATTTCCACCGATGGCATTCACTTCTCTCTCTCTCTGATATTTTGAAGACATATATATATATGAGTATATGATAAATATATGATAGATTGTAGTCCTAAAATCTGTCTTCAACGATATATATATATATATGAGTATATATAAATATATGATAGATTGTAGTCCTAAAATCTTCTTGAACGATTATATATATATATATATATATATTAAAATATCTTTTAAATATATGAGTAGAGACAGATTCAGGATCGATAAATATATTTTGGGACTGCAATTCAACATTGAATATATGATAAATAAAAAACTACAATGTATATATATATATATAATGAGTAGAGATAGATTATGTTTGTGTTTTTGTTTTTCTGTTTGTGGTTTTTGTTTGTTAAGCGATTAATGAAATTTAATGAAATTGCTTGTTAATCATTAATGAAATTTGTGTATAATTTTCTAAACAGAGTCTTTTGTTTTCCTTTTTATTTTCTCTTCAAATCATCCCATCCAAACAGGCAGGCAGCTGTTTAAATTTTTTCCCCCTTTCATTGGAATATGTTACTCTTTTAAATTTTTAACTAAATGCACTTTTAGTCATAAATTTTGATTCCTGAAACTATTCACTATCAATAGAATTTCTAGTTTGGGATTTGTTATCACCAGTGATTTGGAAATATTTAAGAATTCTTTCTTTGGTGCTGGTGTTGTGTGCTAATCTGCTGATGTGTGCTTTGGTCTCATCACTGCTGATGTCCGATTGGTTGTTGCTCAGTCTATGGTGCTGCACTGTATAATGTTGATGTATGATGCTGCTGTTGGAGTCTTGGTCTCTTTGCTGTTCTGTCTCTTTGCCTTGTGGGTGTCATGGTCTGATCAATTTTGCACTGGTCTGATTGATTTGGCTCAGGTCTTATGGCATGTAACAGATACCTGGTTAGGTGTAAAGGGTCACTAGTCTTTGACTCTACTTGCCCATTTGAGCTTTTTAATGGATCATTAGTATATGCTCAGGTGTTGTGTTTGGTCTCACTAATTAGGTTTCTATTTTTGAATGGTTGGTTGTTGGTTTGTTTGATGTCTGTATTGGTTGTTGGTTTGTTTGATGTTTGCTGTCTGGCTTGATGCTTGATGCTGCTGTTGTTTTGTGGTTAAGGAATGTGTCTAAGGGCTACTAATAGATTTGGTGTAAGGTCTGATTCTGTATGGGCTGTTGTCTAAGGTCTGGTGTAAGGCTATTTAATCAATGTCGATTGTGCAGCTATTATGAGGCTATTTTATTGTTCTGGACTGCTGTTTCTGGTTCTGTAGTTGTGTTTTGTTTTTTGTTGTTCGTTTATTTCCTTTGGTTTCTTTTTGATTGGTTTCTTACCAATCTTGGGTGAAGTGCTTGCAAATGATTGTGCTTCCTTAGCGGTGCCGATCTAGTTAGGATTGTTAAGGTTAGCGTTGATGCTTTTTGCACTTCCCTCTTTGAGGTCATTTCATACAAACTCAATACATGACATTCATTATTTTTTTTTCTCTTCATAGTATAGTTACAAGTTTAATGTTTTGAATATATATTAATTTCATAATTTTGAATTTCTAATAAATAAATAAAATTAAAAATTTAACCATTGAATTAGATTTTATGATTGATAAGATGGTGATAACATAGTTTCTTCTTCCTTTTTCATTTATGTATAAAAAAATGAAGACAGGACATGAGTATCCATATATGTTATTTGACATTCATTTCATGCCCACTCTCCATTAACTTCATGTATAGTGCGATTTTAATTTAAACTTTGATTACAATTCAAATGTTATAGGTTATTGGCTAATGCAGAGATAAAAAAGCTGCAATCATTCGTTGGGGCAATTACTAAATAGAAAGCTTTGACTATATTTTAGGGCATTTTTAATTTATTTAGGAGTTTGGCACTTTTTTTTTTTTGGTTAAATTTGTGGCTGTTAGAAGCTTCACATTTTTTACCTAATGTTTTGAACATTCATGATATGACAAACACTTAGATGACTCAAGGAACTATTTGACATGTAAACAAAATAAGACCAAATGCGATGATTAGGGATGGCTGCTGTGTTTGGCTTCAAAATCTCAATTTCATGTCTAACTCAACGAACAAATACGTCAAATAGCTAAAATAGATGAATATGCTTTTCCAAGAATAACTAACTAATATATATAACAATTTCAAGACCATAATTATATAGCAATTGTAATCTATATATCAATTTCATCACTTACTATATGATTTTTTTCACCCTTTACTCTAAATTGCATATTTTACTTGAATAGTAATTCTTGTTTATCACTTACTATTGTGATGTATCATTTGGTCATGAAAGGGATGTGGAACCATAATCTTGTAAATTCTCTAATTCAAAGGAATTTCACATAACCATGGCTTTGTAGGTGACCAAATATGGACAAGAGTTAGATGTTACTTAAGAATAGGATGAGTTCCCAGTATCGGGATAGGGTGAAGGCTTTTGTTCAATTTGCAATGATGAATGTAGGGCCAAATGATAAGATTCGTTGCCCTTGTATGGACTGTTTGAATTGTGAACGACATACTAGTAAAATTGTGGAGTATCATTTAGTTGTGAAGGGATGTCCCCTTCTTATAAGACTTGGATGCATCACGGGAATCTGTTCCATGAATCAATCTCATGCATTGAATGATGACAACCACAATGACTTTGGAAGTGTTGGGGATAGAATGGAAGCAGAGACAGGCAAGATCAAGATGAAATCCTAAATTTGTTAGAAGATGTTTACATGGGGATTACCATAAATGATGATGAAAATGAAGAGGATGAGGAGGACGATGACAATGACAATGACGATGATGCGGCTAACAATGTTGAAAAAGAGGGCGTGCCCAACTTTAACAAATTGTTGAATGATGCTCAAAGAGAGTTGTACCCTGGGTGTCGTAAGGTTTCTCTTTTATCATTTGTTGTTAAGATACTTCATGTGAAGGTGTTGAACAAGTGAAGCAATAAGTCTTTCAACATGTTGTTGGGGATATTAAAGGACCTTCTACCGGTAAGTGATCAAGTGATTCCATGGACCCTTTATAAAGCCAAAAAATTCTTGCGTGACTTAGGCTTAGGATATGTGTTGATTCATGCATGCAAGTATGATTGTGCACTTTTCTGGAAAGAGAATGTAAATTTAGAGAATTGTCCGATTTGTCAAGAGTCTAAATACAAGTTGAATGATGAAAAAGGTAAAAAAAGTCCTCACAAGATCTTAAGATACTTCTTGTTGACATCAAGGTTGCAGAGATTATATATGTCGAGAAAAACAGCAATAGATATGATATGGCACAAAGAGAAACGAGTAGATGATGGGATATTGAGACACCCGACTGATGGTGAGGAATGGAAGGATTTTGATAGGCAACATCCTTTGTTTTCCCAAGAGACTCGAAATGTGAGGTTAGGGTTGGCCACTGATGGTTTTCAATCCTTTTGGAAACATGAGCAACTCTACAGTATGTGGCCTGTGATTGTTATGCCTTAAACTTGCCTCCTTGGAAATGTATGAAACAATCATTTAGTATGCTGTCATTGCTTATCCCTGGACCACAAGCACCAGGGAGAGATATCGATGTTTACATGCGACCATTAATTGATGAGTTGAAGGAGTTGTGGGAAGAGTGTGCTTACTTATGATGCCTCAACTAAATTAGTTTTCAAATGCATGCAGCTGTTATGTGGACAATTAATGACTTTCCTGCATATGGCAACTTGTCAAGTTGGAGTACGAAAGGTTATTTGGCTTGTCCCACCTATAACAAAAATGCTTCCTCACAACGGTTAAGAGGTAAGATAGGGTACACAGGCACTCGTCGTTACCTGCCTGATGACCACCCTTGGCGAAGGAGTCGACTTTATAATGGTAAGACTGAGTTCGTGTCAAGACCTTTAGAGTTATCAGGGAACAAATCTTAGAACAATTGGATTCAGGACATTAAACCATTTGGAAGGCATCCAACCAATAAGAAAAGAAAAAGGAAAAATCCAGTATTGAACTGGACAAAAAAAAGCATCTTCTTTGAGTTGCCATATCAGAAAACACTTAAACTTTGACACAACCTCGATGTTATGCACGTAGAGAAGAATATATGTGATAGTTTGCTTGGAACATTACTGAGTATAGATGGAAAGAACAAAGACACAGAAAAAGCACACATGGATTTGGAAGATATGAAAATAAGGAAGGAGTTTGTAGACACCCAATTTTTGACCGCCCTTAAGACTTGGGCACTACTGATTGCTTAGTTGATGGTGCAGGCTGTGCAGTGTAAAGCTTCGATTTCTTCGGCAAGGAGAGCGTCAAATCCAAACCTCACACCCCATTTTTGGACTAAAACTATTTTGACTAAAGATTTTAGACCTTAAAACCCTCTCTTTCAAAACATTTTGGAAACAGAGTTCCTATGATGTTCCGATACTCGCATTTCGTTAAATGTTGCGCTTTTCGGTAAACCGAGCAAGGACAAAGTAGAAATGAATGAAAGAGAGGTGAACTCTTTGAAAAAATCTTTAAAACATCTTGTTTAGGGGTTTAGGGTTGAAGAAAAGAGGAGAGGAGGAAGAAAACTAGCTGAGGAGCATTAGGCATCAATTCGAGAGGACCGAAACTGAGCAGTCTTCACTAAAAGAAGGATATCTCTAGCACAGTTGGAATTTTGATGTGAGGATGCCACCATTGGAAAGTTTATTTCTGGGGCTTCAATTTGACGCAAGAATGACCTAAAAAGGAGTCCATATGAAGGAGATATGCCCATTTGAAGTTTGACATGCAGAGCAGATTTTTGCTGTCAGCCAGAAAAGTAGCCGGTCGGCTAGTTGAGGTGGCCGGCCGGCCAGGAAAGGTAGCCGATCGGCCACTTATGTCCAAAACTCAGATATTTTGCAGATCTTTTCCCTCCAGCTGTTCTACACATGCTTCAACTATCCTGTAATCAGATATTTCGACCTTGAGCTCATATATTGCTATATATGGAGGCCTTCTCTATGGTTTGGGAGGTTAGCAAGTTTGGGAGCCTCTCTCACTAAAATCCCTCTCTCTCTCTACAAAATTTTCAAAGCAAAATCTCTGCCTCTCTCTCTAGAGTTCTCTCTCTCTTGCCCTTTTGTGCATAGAAGTAGAGAAACACTTCTAGTTTGCCTAGACATCCTTCATCAAAATTGCTTGTCTTTGGGATAAGATTCCTTAGGACTTTGTTTGAGCTCCAAAAGGTGGTTTTAGCTTGATTTGGGTGCATCATTTTTGCCTAGAGTGCTCTTTGCTTCAAAGGTATAATACTTACCATCTTTAAGCTTGCTTTGAACACTTGTTTTGCTATCTTTTCAAAACTATTTTTGGGCTGGTTTTCAACTGTAAAAAACTTTTGTTTTTCAGTCCTAAAAATATTGGTTTAAAGCCATTTTGTGCTAAGGGTTGTTTCCGCCTTCTTGTTGCCTATTTGTATGTGCCTTTGCATCATCTCTTAGCATGTAAAAGTCAAACCTTTTGGGCCTTTAAACCATTGAAATTCGGAGTTATTTCAGTGGTAAAAAGTGTGTTTTAAAGTCCAAAAATGGAGGGGTTGGCTTCCCCTCTTTGTCTCTCTATGCCATGCCTTGTTAGCATTACAAAGTAGCATGTTTTTGTGGCTTGTGTTGGCTTAATTCAAGCATGTTTTAGCTTTATTTTAACTGTTTAAACTTTTTTTTTGGCTGGTTGGGTCACTTGTTGTTGCATCTTGCACTTGTAGTGTAATTTTGCTTTACTAGCCTAACATGCCAAATGAGTTAGCCTATCATTCTAGTTGTGTTAGTTGACTCCAGCACATTTTTGTTAATGTTTTAACATGCTTTAACTTTGTTTTGGGTGGTCTTGGTCATATGTGCTTTGTTTGTATAGCTATAGTGTAAATAACCTTTACTAGCTTTGTGTTTTAAGGCCCCTAGCATGCTTTGCTTGAGTTATTTGCATGATATAGCATCATTTTACATGTGATTTCAGAGCATATACCCCTATCACACTCTCACATATTTCACTCTTTTATTGCTTTTGAGAGTTGTGTTTTATGCTTTGCTTGCGAGCCAATATGCGAGCATGTTTTTCTTGCCACTTGGGCTTCAATTCCAGCATGTTTTAGCTACTGATTTGGCATGATTAAGCTTTGTTTGATCACATGAGCTTTGCTTTGTATGCTTGCAATGCAATTGTGCTAAATTGCCTAGCATGTGCTATTGTTTTGGCCTCTTAATATAGCTATTCTTAGCTTATTTCAAGCATATTTTAGAACTCTATTTAGGGTGTTTTAGGACTGTTGGTCCCTTTTGAGCTTTGTATTGCATGCCTCTAGTGTTGTGTCCTTCACTAGTTTCAATGCATTGGCCCCTAACATATTGTGCATGCGTTGCTTGCATGTTTTAGCATTACTTGTCATGCCATTTTAGCACTGAAACATCTGCAACCTCCCCCATTTCTTCATTTTTCAATTTGTTTGAGGTTGTTTGGCCTTAAGTTTGTGTTTAAGCATGAGGTAGGGTTTGTGCTCAAATGGCTTTAACCCTTTTAAGGGTTCCTCCTAGTCAAAGGCATAATCCCTCTCATGTCCTAAACCACCCTTTTGGTTGACCCCTCCCATTAGAGGACTTTCACATTGGACTTAACCGGTTAAAGGATTAATTGGTAAGCTAAAATGTGTAAACAAAAATGAGCCAAGTAAAATATGACTAAGATAAGCATGTTGTTTGCATTGCATGTGTCTGGATTGGACGTTAATCCAAACACGAGGAATGAGGGACGTTTCATACTCAAAGTGATGAAACGTGTCACATTTCCTGGTCGTCGTCACCCTTGATTATGCATGATAGGGTGGGGGCACTTCGAGTCTTATGTGTGCATTTACTAAGCTTGTACAAGCTTGGTTTTTGGGCCATCATGCATTGAGATGCTTGGTTAGTGGCTTAAGAGCCGAACGCCACTCTCCTTTGAGCTTGAGACATGATAAGAGGGTGGCAGTACACACATTTCCTTGCAAATACATTGTATTGGCTCTGTTGTTCTCTGTTGCAGCAAAAACAACATTTTGGGAAAGAAGGTAGCCGACCGGCCAGCGGAGGTAGCCGACTGGCCACATGCACTAGTCGACCGCCAGTTAAGTGGCCGGCAGCCACTTTTGCAGTTTTGGTGCAAAAATGTTCCTATTTTCAAGCAGAGGCAGTCTGAAGTTGGTACAATGTTCAGAAAGAGGCGAGTGCAAACAGAGACAACTGATGGCAAAGGCAATGGATTTCAGATGACGTCAACCGAGCATGCATGCCTCCCTCGCCCGCGAGGCCATTTAATTGCTTTAATTAGTTTGTGTAATTAATTATTCAATTCGTTTTGTAATATTTTAATTAGCTTAGATTGGCTAGTTATTCAATTGAGTTGTAATAATTAATTAGTTAGAATAGTTAATTAGTTGACTTGTAATAATTAGCTTAGCTTAGCGTAGCTAGTTAGCTTATTTATTCGGACCCTCCTTCGAGAGGGCGCAATGTTGTAATAAGTGTGCGTGCATGTGTGCATGTTTTCCAACCCCACATCTTTCTCCTTTTATTTAACAGCTTTCGATGGTTAGATTAGGGCATATTTTGATTAGCATACCTTATGCTTGCATGCGTGCATATTCATTTGTCTTGCATGCACCGGCTTGCGCATCATACAAACTGCATTGTATTTCAATACCTATTTGAATACATATATCAAACTGTTGCATTCATATGCCATCTTAGGTAGCCGAGCCTATTTATTTGCATTATTGCATATGTTGCATTAGGCATTGTTAACATAGTTAGGATCATGCATTGATTTCTAACTAGCTTTTGTTTTGGCTCGAAGTACACTGTAAGTTTTACGCTTTAGCATACTTGCATGAGTGTGAGTGTTGCCATGATAACATGCTTGCCATGAGACTATTTGCTTAAGTGATTAACTACATGAATGCCTGTGGATGAAGGCGTGATTGCCTGAATTGGAACAACTCGATGATTGTGAGTTTTAAGCCCACTTTGTGAAGTAGCAAAATCATCATGTTTTAAGCCCACTTGAGGGTGGCAAATCCGCGCTTTAGCCCATTGTGAGGGTGGGCATTTTCAAAAACAAACATGAGTTATTTTGTTCTAATTCTCGTGATTGAGTCTATACTTGTATGCTGTGTGCATCACGTAGTAAGTTAGCTAATAACTGAAATAAGAACACATGTGTTTATAAACAACAACATATCATGCTTAGTAGAGGCCGATCCTTTGATTAGGCGAGCGGGGGTGCTCATTTCAGGACCTTTCCCTCTCGTACCCAAGTTCCCGAGCCGAGGCAACTTTGGTGATGACGGACACGTGGCCTTAGGCACGACTCAGGGTTTCCTAAATTTCCCAAAATAAAATATTTAGGTGGCGACTCTGTAATCTGGCAAAGCAGTCCAGTTTTGGCATTATTTGATCTAAAATCAATTTTCCAAAATGATTTGCTGGATTAGACTCTTTGGTGTTTATCAATCTCACATTGTACTTTGTGAGATTAGATTCAGAACCGTGACAGGAGTCTGAACTGTAGTAAGACCAATTCGCGCCTCTCTAAAAGGGGCGCGCGAAGAAAGTCAGGTCTACAGAGTTTCACTAAAAAGGCGTGCCGATGGGTCTTTTGAAAAGCCCCCAGCATTGTACACTTTGTCCTCAGATGAAAGATATGGTTTCTGTGAGTTTTTAAAGTCAATTAAGTATCCTAATGGTTATGCAGCAAACATCTCAAGGTGTGTGAACACAAAAGGTGATAAGTTAACAGGCCTAAAAAGTCATGATTGTCATGTCCTTATACAGCGACTTCTTGCCATTAGAATGCGTGGATATCTTCAAATGATATTTTTGTTGCATTATTTGAGTTGGGAAATTTCTTCCAAGAGCTTTGCTCGAAGACATTGAAGATGAAGAATTTGAAAAATTAGAAGATTGCAGAATATTCATACTATGCAAGTTAGAGAAAATTTTTCCACAGCGTTTTGATGTGATGATCCATTTGGCGATTCATTTGCGCGTGAAGCCATTCTTGGTAGGCCTGTGCAATATCGGGTGTACCCCATTGAAAGTTACTTACTAACTTATTAAAACACTAGAATACTTAAATTGTAGCACAACTGTATATATATTTATAAAAATGTGATTGTGTGTGTGAATAAGATTATTCTATTGTTTGTTTCATAGGCTACTTGGAACTTTAAAAGGATATGTTGCAAATCGAGCTCGTCCATAAGGTTCAATCACAGAAGCTTATGTTGTCAAGGAGTGTCTCACATTTTGCTCAATGTATCTGGGTGGGATTGAAACTGTATTTAATCGAGAGGAACATGTCGATGTTAGTGTGCATGAGTCGGGGTTAGGAGGTCTTCGCGCAAATGTTCGTCCTTTTGGGCTAATTACGGGTTCTAACGGTCTCAGAAAGAACGTGAAATGGCTCATTGGTTTGTCTTGAATAATAGCCTCGAGTTGGACCATTATCTAGAGTACATTCTTCATCTTGTTTTTTTTTTTTTGTAGAATTATGTTTTCAATATAATATGTTACTTATGAATCATATGTTTGTAAGTAGGCAAAACAAGAATCTTTTAGAAAATGAAGGTGCACGTGACATCACAAAGAGACAGAAAAAGGAATTCCCCAAGTGGTTCAAAGAACATGTAAGATATAATCCCAAACTTTATTCAGCTATACTTATATGAATACTAACATCATGATTGAATTGATGTCGTATGTAGATGAACCAATTATGAGCTCAAGGATTACCAGAAGCAACTGATGATTTGTGGTCATTAGCAAATGGTCTAGTGTGAATGTTAATTTGTAGTCAGCTTGCATTTCCATGGTGTTCGATTTCATAGTAAGGATCGATAGTAGTCATAAATGCCAAAATAGTGGGTTAGTTGTGGAAGGGGAGCATGAGGAACAAACAAATTAACTTTATGGGTACTTGAATAAAGTGTGGGAGATGCATTACAGTACTTGGAATTGAGTTGTTTTATTTCAATGCGAATGGTTCAATACCGGTAGCAATAGAACATTACATACCGATACACATTGCACAAGTATTGATGTTAGAAGTCGATGGTATAAAGATGATTCATTTGTCTTACCAAGTGTAATAACCCTCGTTACTGATCACTGATTAATACCGATTACTGTTAAATTAAGACCGATTATGGAAAGTGAATGAACTGATTGAATTACTGAACTGACCGATTGAAATCTGAAACTGAATCGATTAACTGTATCTGTTTAATTGCTGTGTCTCTGTTTGAATTGTAATTCTATCTGTTTGACTGAATGATTATCTGTTCAATTTCTATGTTTAACTGTTAATTGAAGGCCTTATCGGCGGCCGAATCCAAAATTGATGATGTTCCATGATTAGTAGAATTTATGTGATTTTATGGTGTATTTAATTAAAATGGATTTGGTACGATTAAATCGGATTAAAAAGCTTAATTACGTGAGTTTGACTTATTTACCAACAAGCCATCTAGTGGGCCATACTAGGCACATTGAGGTACATCACAATGAATCAAAACATTCCTCAACCTTGTTTGAGCACTCAACCGACTAGAGAGAGAGGGATAAGGGAGGAGGTAGTTTTCATCTCATTTGGCTTGTGTGGCTTAAGATGAGGAAAGGAAGTTGAAGTGTAATGCCATATTGAGCTTCTAGGCTTGAACTACAAGACTTAGGTAAGGAGATTCACCTTCTTTATTGTGTATTAAGTTAATTCTTGCATGGTTCATGTCAATTGTAGAGCTAAGTCATGTTTTAATTCATACATGTTGGATCATGTTAGAATTCATGCATGCATGTGTTGTATTGATGAATTTTGAGTTGATTTCATGGCAAATTGTCAAATGCATGTTCATAATTAAGCTTAAGTCCATGTTTTCAACTTGTTTTGAAAAGGATGAGCTCATTAGAGCATGTTTTGAAGCCTTGAATTGATTTAAAGTCTTGCATGTTCATGGAGATTATGTTCTTGAAATATCGGTTTGAAATTGAGTTTAATTAAACACCCTTGGGCTTTGATTGACCAAATTGATCTTTGAAATACATAATGTTACATGTTTACAAGTGTTTTTCCAGGTTTTTAGCCAAGAGGATCAAAAAATTTGGCTTTTAAACTTGATTTTGAGCTTGGGACTCAAATCTGGAATTTCCAGAATTTGGGCCTACGCTCGAACGAGGAAGTCCACGCTCGAGCGTACACTCTGTGATTCTGCCTTCCGCTCGAGCGAGAAAAGTTACGCTCGAGCGGGGAATGCGAGCATCCAGTACTTTGCATGTGTTCACAGTCTGCTCGAGTGAGGAAACTCACGCTCGAGCGAGGACTTGTGTCTTACGCTCGAGCGAGGGTCGAGCGTCCATCGAGCGTAAAATTGGAGCATCCATCATTTTTACTGTAGCACACAGTCCGCTCAAGCGAAGGAATTGACGCTCGAGTGGAGCTCCTTTGTTTGCATGTTCGCTCGAGCGTAGAAAGCCACGCTCGAGCGAGACCCCTGTTTTCAGCAAATTTTGTAAAGTGTTCAAAAGTGCATCTTTGCATCCTCTTTCCATCTAGGCATTCCTAGAGCATATTTAAGGCATCTTAAAGAGGATATAGATGTAGAACCACACCGAGGCAAATTAGGATTAAGTAATTATCTTTCCCAACTGTATAGCTTAGTGTGGTTCAATCTGTTAACTGTATAGGGGGCTTTCCGAGGAGACGCTCTGGTTCACTGTAGCCCAGAACTCTGTGAGTAACAATTGTGTAAAGATATGTTCAAATGATTATCTTTTGAATACTGAACTGAACTGTTTACTGAACCGATATTGAATACTGAATAAATGTATGTCCTTTATTTCTGAACTGTACTGTGGCATCCTTAGCACCTACTGTTTACTGTTACTGTTACAGAGATCTCTGTCGGTTTCCTCGCGGAACACTACTGTTTACTGACTGATGGCCATCATTACTGTTCGTCTTTTAAGACCTACTGTTACTGTTATGCTAATGGATGTACCACATATGACTGTTTACTGTACTGAACAACTGATATACTGATTGAATTGAACTATTTTCATTACTGTAAGGACATTCATTCTAAACCTCTTTACGCTTTATGTTATTCACTGGGCTTTAGCTCACTACTCATATATATATGTAGGTGTACAGGCACCGGATCAAAGCTAGAAGTGTCGGGGTAGATTCCCAGTTTTGTCAAGCCAACCAATGTGCCTCATTGCGAGGTTCCGAGCCTGCCTAGCTTAGGCTATGGGGCGCTGGCCATGGCCTTGGCATGCCATGCCATGCCACGGCCTTGGCCGTCAGCATGCCTTGCCGCGGCGTTGTCCAGCAGCATGGCATGCCCTGGCCTTGGCCAACAGCATATCATGCCACGGCCTTGGCAAGCATGCCATGTCCCCCGGGTAATTGCCATTAGGTTTGGCTTTGACTTACGTACAAGTTGCCTTGCAAAATGCATGTCCCTCGGTTAAATTGCCATTTGGTTGGCTTTGACGTGCGAACGAGTTGCCTGTGCTTTCCTAGTGGAAGCTTGTTGCGAAAAGTATGTCCCTCGAAAGTTGCCTGTTGCGTTTGTTATTTGCATTCGCGCTAACCGGTGCTTGCTCGGCTTCTCTAAATGTTTTCGCGCGTTCATCGGGCTTCTTAGTCCTTCGGGGGGGCGATTCGTTTTGGGGGGCTGGTGCATAGTGTACGTCGTGGCGCGTGAGTTGTGCTTTGGTTTGTGCGAGTCGGACGGATCCCTGCCTGTGCAGCAAACTCCGCTGGTGCATTCCTCGATGTCCCTCGGGTAATGCCTTTAGGTTGTTTTCGACTCGCCTTCGAGTTGCCTGCGCTTCCCTAGTGGAAGGTGCCTTGCAAAAAGCGTGTCCCTCGGGTAATTGCTAATTTGGTTGGCTTTGACGTGCGAACGAGTTGCCTGTGCTTTCCTAGTGGAAGCTTGTTGCGAAAAGTATGTCCTTCAAAAGTTGCCTGCTGCGTTTGTTATTTGCATTCGCGTTAACCGGTGCTTGCTCGGCTTCTCTAAATGTTTTCGCGCGTTCGTCGGGCTTCTTAGTCCTTCGGGGGGTGATTCGTTTTTGGGGGGCTGGTGCACAGTGTACGTCGTGGCGCGTGAGTTGTGTTTGGTTTGTGCGAGTCGGACGGATCCCTGCCTGTGCAGCGAACTCCACTGGTGCATTCCTCGATGTCCCTCGGGTAATTGCCTTTAGGTTGTCTTCGACTCGCCTTCGAGTTGCCTGCACTTCCCTAGTGGAAGGTGCCTTGCAAAAAGCGTGTCCCTTGGGTAATTGCCTTTAGTATTCCCCCTTACTGTACTGTTTTATTTACTATATAGACTGAATGTTTGCACTGTACAGTTAATCAGGGATTAAGTCCCTGTACTGACTGGTTGTATATATATGCATACTGTTTCGTACTGTTCTGTATAAATGTATGAAATTTTTTTTTTTGCATACAGACTGTCACAGCTCATTGGACATTGTTTATTTACTATATTGGCTTCCGCCATGCCCCTGTACTCTGTTATATTGTCTTACTGTTAAGCAGGCCTTTGGTAATCTCGGATTACTGGCCGGTTACGGTGCTAAACCCATAGGGGCGGGTTTGGGTTGTGACACCAAGTCATGTGAAACAAGTTTTCTACATTGATGATGCAAAGTTAGGCGGACATTGGAAAGTCGTAGAAAGACTACAACATCGAGGAATATGGGATGTACCAGAACAAGATGGCTTTGAACCTAATAATGTATTGCAACAAAATGAAACAACTGATGTTGTCCCAGTGAGCGTTGAAGACCCCGTGACAATCTCACTTCATAGGAATGACATTGATCCTCAAATTATCCTAAGTGAGGTGGTTTTACAATCAGTTAGTCGAGCACACAACGATGGTGTTGATGAGGAAGAGGGGTGCGATAATGAAGATGATTACTACGAGCATTGACTATCCGAGAAGATGAGCTACATAATCATTTTGATTGTAATATAGATTTTGACATAGAACTTTAATTGTTGTGTCATTTTTATGTTTTTATGACACTGTTGTTTAAGTGCCTTTGAGTTTGAGTACAATGACAATTCAAAAAGTTTTTTTTTTTTTTTTTTGTATATGTGTGTTTGTGTGTGTCCCTATCTATCTCTCTCTTTGTCTATTTTTTTTTTTTTTTTTTTGTTTCTTATGTTATGTTATTGTTTAGTTATCACTTATGTTCTGATATTGATTCTATTATATAGCCATTGATATTAATGTAATTGCTTATTTTACATATGCTTCACACATGTAATTGTTAAGTAGTTGTGCTAGATGGCAGGCCCTGGTAAAGTTCGACATGCAGCATCATCCAAAGTTCCTCTACCTTCCCAACAACCTGTAGCTAGAATTGTTGCCCCTACTCAGCATACACCACCTAATTTAACCCCATCTACTCAGAGTGTACCATCTACAAATGCTCTAAGTATCTAGCCTACACCATCGACAAATGCAACTACTACCCAGGTTGCACTATCTACAAATACAACTACAACCCAGGCTGCACCATCTACAAATGCAACTACTACTCAGGCTGCACCATCTACAAATGCAACTACTATCCAGGATGCACCATCTACCACTAGTTTGCGTACTCGTTCTAGACAAGTCAGGGGTCAGACTCGAGGGAAGAGCATAGCACGTCTCATAGCTAACAATGGTGGTGAAAAACTTTCTGTTTGGATCCCTACAAATGCAAAGGTGCCAGTAGGGCCTTATGCCACTCCATTTGCAAATGAACTTGGCTTACAGATAAGGATGGTTGCTCCAATCATTGATATAAAAAAGTGGGACAAGATTGATGAGATTCATAAAGCCCCAATCATTCAAGCAGTTCGAGTACATGTATTTGCTACTTTTCAGATAATTAGATTATCACCATTACTTGCATTTTGATATTAATAAAAGCATTCATTATATTTACAGGATAAATTTGAGATTATTGATTATGATGAGGATGAAGAGGTTCGGAAAGGAGTCAGTAAAAAGTGTAAAACTCTTTACAGAAGTTGGCGTAACAAGATGAAGACTTATTACTAGAAGTTAGCAGACGCTGGTGTTGACCCTTATAGTAAACCATACAAAGGGGTCGATTCTGAGGCTTGGGTATACATGATTGATCATGTATGGCTTGATGGCGATTATCAGGTAAAATTTCCTAATTTAAAGAATCATGTTGTAAGTTCAATTTAATTTTACTAATCAATTAATTTTGCAGAACTTGGCTAAAAAAACAAGGGATAGTCGAGCGAGGTTACCATATAATCATACAATAGGCTCCGAGTCATTTCAAGCTGCAATGTATAAACAGGTGATGCATTTATTTTATTTAAAAGTGTGAAAATTAATTATGTATGCTTACTTTTAAATGGAATTAGGGTACTGAGTATACTGACTTTGTAGACTTCTACAAAGATTCCCAATGGAGGAAGAGAAAGTCGGATTGGGTAGCCCCAACATGTGGTCAATTACATGTAAGTATGCCAATTAATAGAGTTACATATTTATGTAAATGGTGGTATTTGTTGAAGTTGTTTACAAATTGATAGGAAGCTTTGAAAAAGCGACATGAAGAGTCTTTAGAGCCTGGGGCAGTACCTTTAACTCAAGAGCAGCTGTCAATTGAGATTCTTGGAAAGAAATCGGGATACTTAAAAGGCTTCGGAGTTGGTCCAAAACCATCATCATCCAGATCTTCTATTACTGCACAAGCATATATTGAAATGGTTTCGAGCCTACAAAAAGAACTAGAGTCATTGAAGAATTTGTCTGAGGTCCAGCAAGAACAAATTGCAGCCCAGAACTTGGTAGCACAAGAGCAAGCTAAAATGATTGAAATACAAAACAAAAGATTTGAAGAGATTGAGAACTTTATGAGAATGACCAAGGATCGGGCAGGCATACAAGTTGATGAAAATGATTATCCATCAGAGGAATCTTATCGACAAACACTTTTGTAAGTATATTTTTCATAATTTACTTTTCAAATCACTACAAGCATTTCATTAATATATGTCTGGTTGTGTTGAACAAACGGGACCTCGATTGGATTTCCGGTTAGAAAATTCGAAGAAAAATTGTAAAACACAAGACTTAAAAGGCCCGTTCGGGGGCCGAAATTGCGAAATGACCACCAAAACCATCGAAACATGGCACAGATAGCTTGTTCAAGCCTAAATAGACTTGTAGGAACAAACGGGACCTCGATTGGATCTCCGGTTAGAAAATTAGAAGGAAAATTGTAAAACAAAATACTTAAAAGGCCCGTTCGGGGGCCGAAATTATGAAATGACCACAGAAACCATCGAAACTTGGCACGGACAACTTGTTCAAGCCTAAATAGACTTGTAAGAACAAACGGGACCTCGATTGGATCTCCGGTTAGAAAATTAGAAGGAAAACTGTAAAACACAAGACTTAAAAGGCTCGTTCGGGGGCCGAAATTGTGAAATGACCACCGAAACCACCGAAACTTAGCACGGATAGCTTGTTCAAGCCTAAATAGACTTGTAGGAACAAATAGGACCTCGATTGGATTTCCGGTTAAAAAATTAGAAGGAAAAATGTAAAACAGAAGACTTAAAAGGCCCGTTCGGAGGCCGAAATTTCGAAATGACCACCGAAACTTGGCACGGACAGCCTTTTCAAGCCTAAATAGACTTGTAGGAACAAATGGGACCTCTATTGGATCTCTGGTTACAAAATTATAAGGAAAATTGAAAACACAAGACTTAAAAGGCCCGTTCGGTGGCCGAAATTGCGAAATGACCACCGAAACCACTGAAACTTGGCACGAAAAGCTTGTTCAAGCCTAAATAGACTTGTAAGAACAAACAAGACCTCTATTGGATCTCTGGTTAGAAAATTAGAAGGAAAATTGTAAAACACAAGACTTAAAAGGCCCGTTCGGGGGCCGAAATTGCGAAATGACCACCGAAACCATCGAAACCATCGAAAAATGGCACAGATAGCTTGTTCAAGCCTAAATAGACTTGTAGGAACAAACGGGACCTCGATTGGATCTCCGGTTAGAAAATTAGAAGGAAAATTGTAAAACACAAGACTTAAAAGGCCCGTTTGAGGGTTGAAATTGTGAAATGACCACTGAAACCATCGAAACTTAGCACGGACAACTTGTTCAAGCCTAAATAGACTTGTAGGAACAAACGGGACCTCGATTGGATCTCCGGTTAGAAAATTAGAAGGAAATTGTAAAACACAAGACTTAAAAGGCCCGTTCGGGGCCGAAATTGTGCGAAAAACCACCGAAACTTAGCACGGATAACTTGTTCAAGCCTAAATAGACTTGTAGGAACAAATGGGACCTCGATTGGATTTTCGGTTAAAAAATTAGAAGGAAAAATGTAAAACACAAGACTCAAAAGGCCCGTTCGGGGGCCGAAATTTCGAAAATGACCACCGAAAACTTGGCGCGGACAGCCTTTTCAAGCCAAATAGATTGTAGGAACAAATGGACCTCTATTGGATCTCCGGTTACAAAATAAGGAAAATTGTAAAACACAAGACTTAAAAGGCCCGTTCGGAGGCCAAAATTGCGAAATGACCACCGGAAACCACTGAAACTTGGCACGGACTGTTTGTTCAAACCTAAATAGACTTATAGGAACAAATGGGACCTCGAATGGATTTCCTGTTAGAAAATTACAAGAAAAAATGTAAAACACAAGACTTAAAAGGCCCGTCTGGAGACCAAAATTGCAAAATGACCACCGAAACTCACCGAAACTTGGCACGGACAGCTTGTTGAAGCCTAAATAGACTTGTATGAGAAAACTTGTATGAGCAAATAGCACCCGATTGGACTTCCCGTTACAAAATTAACATTAAAATTGTGAAATTCATATCAAGGTTTTTTTTTTTTTTTTGTCAATCTAATATTGTTTTTTCTTTTCATGTGATAGATTGGCAATGGTGGAAAATAATTCGGCTGCATCAGAAGATTTGATTTTGTTTTTTAGAAATATTTTGACATAGGATTTGGTAAATGATTTATGGATTAAATGTTTAGCATCAAAATCTTTGGTGTTGTTTTTTGCAAATATTTTGACATAGGATTTTGGTAAATGACTCGTTGGTTAGATGTTTAGCATCAAAATATTTGATTTTGTGTTTTTGAAAATATTTTGACATAGGATTTGGTAATGTATTTATGGGTTTGATATTAATAGTTTATAAGTACTTTGGTATGCATGTTTTAGATTGTCAGAGAATTGTAATTATGTTTATTGGGATTTTTCATAGCTATTAATTTTGAATTATTATGAATGTCTTACATAGGTATATTATTATTTACATTACATTTGTGTATATATTGTGCACAGAAAAACAGATGTTTTGTATTATTTTGAACAGGAAAATTATTAAAATCAAAATTTGTGTAGTGAATTTTTAGTGACAGGTGGTATTTTAGTCGCTGTTAATATATTTGGCGACAACATATTGTTTTTGTCGCTAAAAGTTAGTGGTTATTCCAAGAACTTTTAGCAACCAAAACTTACTCGCCGCTAAAAACGTGATTTTTAGCGACCAAATTAATTTTGTTGTTAAATAGTATTTTTGGCAACGCATTTATTTGTCGCTAAAACTACATAGCCTATCAAAATTTAACCTTTTAGCGACAATTGTAATTCTATAGCGACAAAATATATGATTTTTGGCGACCAATTTTGCTTGTCGCTAAATGTCTATATATGGACAATTTCTGATTTCGTCGCCAATACTTTTAGTGACAGGCCTTTGGTGACCAATTGTATACTTGTCACCGATTCTTTTGGCGACGAAATTTGTACTTTTGGCGACCAATTTTTGGGTCGCCAAATGTGTTTTTTGTTGTAGTGGAGCCAGCTAACGAGCTGAGCTTGTGAGTCAAGCTTTAGAATGTTTAGACTTGTTTTTTAAAAATTTAACAAGCTCAAGCTCGAATGCAAAAAAAAATCAACGAATCGAGTTAGAACGAACTCTTACCGAGCCGAGTTCAAGCCTATTCACGAACGATGCTATTCATTTACAGTCCTAATTAAACTATGGCAAAATAAACCTATTTTGACCTGGCAACAGGAATGCCGTTTTGAAATGGCAATAATTAAAATAACTAGTCAGAATAATTAATCATTTTTTTTTATTAACAGGATAATGAAATATTATTACATTAGAAATACTACATGAAAAACAAATGGCTCCCTTAAAATTTAAGGGGACATCAAAACAAGTGTTTAGATGCTTAATACAAGTAACAATTTAGCCGATTGAGCATCATATGTTCTTTTTTCTTAATAAATACATTCTCAAGTATATTGAATTGGATTAATTGGGAAAAAATCTATTTCTATGAGATCATATGTTATTTAGTTTAAATTTTAAATTTTTTTATTTTATGATAAAGACGCACGTTGAAAAGTCTTCAAAAAAGTAGTTAGAAAAGTCACCGTCGACTGACAGTGGCTATTGGCAATGAGGTGCATAGATAGGTGGCATTGAACGAATATGTGAATAAATAGGTAACATATGTACACATTTGAACAAATAGTTAGACAGATAAGTGACACATATACAAACAGATACATTTGAATAAATAGACGGATTTGTAAATTTTGAATATATAGGTCTTCTTGTGGACAAAAATGTATTTTTAGCTCAAAAATATTGAAGTTTGGGCCTATATATTGGCCAAAAAAAATTCATAAATGAACCTCTTCATGAATGTCCTATTAAATTATTTATAATTGTCAAAACTCGTAAATCTCTAAATATAATTTAATAATATAAAAAAATTAAGGATGAGAACAATGTCACGCAACCAAATTCCTCTCCCTTCTCTACTTCTACAAAGTCTTTGACTAGTGTAAAAATGATTTCAGCTGCTTTTGCATGGGCTGAACATGACTTAGTTTTCCAGCTATTGAAAGGAAAAATGGAAAAAAGAAAAAAGGTTCTGTCAAATTGTGAAGAAGTCTAATATTTGACAGAAATATTACAAGTAAAAGAAAATGAAAAAAAATTCTTACATTTGACGTTTGCACTACCAGAAAACTTGGGTTTAGCTACCGTCAAGAATATAGATAGTGTTTTGAAGAATCTGAACGCTGAACGCGTTTT
The DNA here is from genome assembly GCA_030407325.1 of Camellia japonica. Taxonomy (NCBI): domain Eukaryota; kingdom Viridiplantae; phylum Streptophyta; class Magnoliopsida; order Ericales; family Theaceae; genus Camellia; species Camellia japonica. Next base: position 32,645,845 of record JAPPVO010000016.1, read on the forward strand.
AGTTGAAAGAATTTGATTGTATTTTGAATACTACAAAACACGATCGTACGGAAAATATGGGGTGTTTTGACTCTCTATTTGACAATAGTTAAAAAAAAGTCTTTTTTTTTTTTTTTTTTTTTGTGAAATGTTTATGTAGTGAATTTTTATAAATGCTTGGTTATCATTTTTCAAAAACACTTTTCAGAAAATTTTTTTTTTTTTATTTTCTAAATTTTTTTTGTTTTTACTGAATTTTTTTAATATTTTGAGCAATTTTTTTTTTTAATTTTTAAACATACCTAACATACATATACCTAAAAAGTAAAAAATTTTGAAAAGAACCTTTTAAAAATTCACTAAATACCAAAAATATAAAAAAAAAAATAGAAATTGAATTCAGTACATTTTTTTTATATTTTTATGTATTTATTAATTTTTAAAAATATTTTTTCACAAATTTTTTACTTTTTAGATACATCTAAGTAAGGTGTATCTACAAAAGTAAAAAAAAATGTTTAAAATTTTAAAAATATTCACTAAAAACAAAAAAACATGAAAATTAAAAAACTCAATTTTCAAAAAACTTAATTCAAAAAGCTCAAACCAAACACACTAAATTAGTCTCTTCCTAACCAGCTCCTACGTACTTATTCATAATTGATGCTTATTTATATTTCTTAAAAAAAAATAAAATAATAATAATAATAATAATAATAATAACAAACAGTAGTAGTGGCATTTTAGATTAATGTCTATTATACCATTGCACTAAAAGTCTTAGTGGCATTATTATCCTTATTTTATTTTGATCTTTACACTTTCAAATGTTTTAATTTTGACCTTTAATTTTAAATTTTGTATCAATTTGGTCCAATTGATAATACATTTAGTTTTTTTGACAAAAAATTATCACTAAATTGGTCAACACTCACTAAATTGAGCAAGTTTATCATTTTACTCCTAAAAACATGATATATGCCACTTATGTGCTTAGTTTTCGTTAAAAAATACTAACAATTTAATAAATTAAATTGAGAAAAATCATAAATTCATGGTTGAAATTGAAACAATTAAAATTATATGAACCAAAATGACACAAGTATCAAAATATAAGAACTATTGATGTAATTTGCTCTTATTGAAATGTCACAAAAATTTGGCAGATTGGTAATGCTTCAATGGTAATGTTGTCCATGAAATTTAAAGCAATGGGTTTTGAAATTCCTAAGTGATTCGTGAATAGATAAAGATTTAATTCCACCAATTCACAATTATTCAAAACACACAATCTAAATCAATAAGTACTTACGAAAGTGGTTTAGATTGTTATTTTCAAAAAGTAATAAATCGACACAAACGGTTTTTACGTGGAAAACCCACAATTGAAGCACCTTCAACTGTGATAAAAAACCACGGGCGAAACGCCACTAATCCATCCACTACTGAAGAAAAAAAGATTACAAAGACAACCAACAAATTACCAAACGCATCAAATTTGTCTTCAAGCTTCTGTAAATCTTTCGCCACAGCCTTCGTCTCGGAATTGATCAATCTGAAATTGAATCCACAACTTCTAATGCCGAATCAACGGCCACGCTTAGTATCAAACTCCTTTGATGCTCCACGCATGAATCTACGGATTCCACCGAAGAAGAACACTCTTGAATATGAAGTAACAAACTCCTTGATGTATGTATCTTAGATCATGAGTTTAGAACTCACTCAAATCATCAAGGAAAACTCAACAAGACTTTCAAAAGAAAACCTCAAACAAAACCCTAAGACTCTAAAGCAAGATCTAGGAAAAGTAAATCCTAAAATCAGCCTAAACAGATATAAATAGAAAATAGAGGTCGCGATCTCCGCTCGAGCGTAGTACATCCCGCTCGAGCGGCTTCAGTAAAATACGCGTGTGACCAAACAGGTTTCCGCTCGAGCGCTGGAATACACGCTCGAGCGCGAAATCACACTTCTCAGTATGTTTACAGACATGACCAACTACTGAGATAGCACATATTACGCTCGAGTGCCAATGGTCCCGCTCGAGTGGGAAACTCAAAAAACAAGGAAAAATTACAACTTTTCAAAACAGAGTTTGTACGAGGATTTGACAATAAAGGGACCTAACAATCTCCCCCTTTGTCAATTCCCGGACAAAACTCTTCTAAACAATTTTCCTTAAAACACACGCACTAGACAACCCCAACACAACCTATTGAACATTAAGAAAACAAAACTGAAACCTTACAAAAAGGTTGAGTTAACATCAGTCATCCACCTGTGAATCAAAGAGCAACACACAAAAAAAAACAAAACTGTGGAACTTCATAAGAATATAACAAATGACTATGAAATAACTAAAGTCCACAAAACCAACAGATATACAAAAAAAACAACTATAGCCAAAGTATATCAAAGTATCCAAACCACCAAAAATCCATACTGTATCATCCATACTGTATCATCAAAACTTCAAAATTTCTCCCCATTTTTGGCCGGGAGACAAGGAGTAAAACAGTCCAACAAAACAAAGATCTGTGTCAAGCATCAGGGGGAAGAGGAGGCTGCTGGATCTGAAGCAAAGAGATAATATGAGCGAGCTGAGTAGTAGTCTGGACGGCGGACTGCTCCAACTGTCCAAGGCGGCCGTCGAAGGCATCAAACCGAGCATCCAGAAAATCCAACCGCTGTGTCACAACCTCCTCGAAATGTCGAAGCTGGTCATGAAAAGTCCAGGGTGGAACATCATTCTCCTCAGCACCAGCTGTGGCAGCATCAATCTCTGCCTCCTCAGCAAGTCCAGCTGCTGTACCTGCAAAAGTACCAACCTTAGAAGACTCTCCCTTGACATGTGCACAACTCTGGGAAACAGTCTTCTTAGTGAAAGGCCTAGATGGAAAGGTATACTCATCATCCTCGAAAACTGGGACTTCAAGCTGGGACAAGAGACGGTTGATTAAACAACCATAAGGAAGACCTAATTGCTTGTTACCAAAGACAGTAATCATCTTACGAAGAATGAGGGTGGCAAAATCGATGGACATATGACGAGCAATACAAAAAAGAATGAACCCTTGTTCTTAATTGATTTCAGAAGAGTGAGTGGTGACAATAATATTAGCACACACAATAAGATTAAGCAGTCGAAACTCGGGAAGGAGTTCAAACTGTTTAATCAATGTGCCCTTGATCCAGTTACGAGGAGCACCACACAAAACTTCAGCCACGACATTGAAATCACAAGTAGGACGAACCGGAAAAGGATAATGTTCCGGAAACACACGGTCAATACTAAAAAGTCCTCTAATAAGCTCGGGAGTGACAGAGATGGACTTAGTCCGAACCCACGTGGTGAAGGAAGGACCAATATCATCTATATTCTCAATATTGCAGAAAAACTCACGGACCCAGTCTAGATTTTGGCGTCCGAAGAAGGACAAAACCAAGTCTCTGCCTAATGGATCAAACAAAGAACGGATGGGAATAGATTCGAAGATATTGGGCTGGACATGACGTTCGAGATGAACAGTCCTAGACGCAAACGACTTTCGGAATAACTTGGCTTGTTTGGCAGAGGAAAATCTATCAAGATTAAACGAAGGACGCAACACGGTAGACTTGCGTCTTTTGGAGGCAGACATGGTGACACCAAACACAACTAAAACCCAAAACAAAACAATCCCAAAAACCAAACCAACAGAGCACAGCAAACATTAGTAACAGTGTTAGAAAGATATCAAAACCTAGCATAATAACAATGACAGACTCAGAGCATAATATGAATGACAGTATAATGAAAATAAGACACTAATTTGTATCCAAAACCTAGCAAAGCTGAACCAAACTCACCAAAGCAACATATAATTGAGAGATGAGAGAACACAATGTAAGGCATTAGATCAACAACGAAGAACCCTAAAACTATGGACACAGCAGACTACATAAAAACGCAGTAAACTCACCATTAAGATGAAACCAAGACTTGGTGAGAGTGTGTGTTGCAAGTGAAAGAAAAAAAAAACGAAACAAAAAAAACAAAAAAAAAATACAACCTAAAGACAACCTTCACAAGAGCCGAAATAACAGAGGAAAAACAAAGAGAAACTTACCAAGTTTGAATCGGAGATGAAAGAGGAAGGAGTATGGCAAAATCAATCCCAATGAGGTCGCAAGCCAAGCCCTAGGGAAGAGAGACGGAAATTGGGGGAAAAAATGAACTGAAGGGTCGAGGTGGAAAGAATTTAAACAAAACCAGTCCGCTCAATCGTTGGGTTTAACGCTCGAGCGTGAAAAGAAGCATGCGCGGATACGCTCGAGCTGGAAAATGGACGCTCGAGTGCCAAAACAACCCTCACAGAACTGCAAAACATGGCACAAAATGCTGCAAGACCCAAAAACACGCTCGAGCGTGGGATTTGCCGCTCGAGCGGGAACAAGACATCAATTTTTTTTTTTTTTAAAACAAAAAATCAACTAAGATGTCCTGTAAACGGGGAGTCCAATTGGAAGACTGTAATACTGAGATGAGATTATCCATCAACATGAATCCTGTAAACTTGTCAGTAAAAAAAATGAATCACAAGATCATGAACAAGTCAGATAGAATTTAATCAATGATCATAAGCAACATGAGAATGCATAACTCAAAAACACACATGAGAGCTCACAAAAATAATGTTGTGTGTGCAATCCTTGAGAGTCCACAAAGCTAGAGTTAATCCTCGTAGTGATCGGATGGCTGGACCTCCGACAAGAGTAACTGAACATCACAGAGAAAAGTCAAACCACTAGGAATCACGGGGTATTTGTTGAGTAAACGCGGAGGCTCCCCCTCAATCAATGATCCCTTTTTTTTTTTTTAACTTTTCTTTCTTGTGGGCACTCACTGGTGGCATGCACGCTCAAGAGTATGGAGACCAAACCAGAGAAGAATGAAATCAAAAAGGATGGCCTGGTTGGTGCCTCTGAGGTAGCCTTTTCCTAATGCCCGGATTCAATGAACTGAGGGAGAAACCATGGAAGTGAAAAAGATGGTAGATGGTTAAGAGACTCAACATCACCCATGATATACTAGTATAGGTCAATTCCTCTGAAAAAGTACAAGAAACACTGTTAGTGGTCCATAGAGAACTTTGATCACTTGTGCGGAAACCCCTGCAACAGTTTATCTCAAGGATGTGTACAGAATGAGATCATGAAGTAAATGAGTATGGGCATTCAGAATGAGCTATGAACAAAGAAGAATGAGATCTTGTAAGCAACATGAGCAGTGTTCATATAAATTTTGATGCAAAGATATCAGGAATCAATGACAATGAGATTATCATCCAAGTACACAATAAGCCAACCACTCACACCCACTTAAAAAACAGGAAACACCTAGTTACTGAGCACTACACCCAAGGTCTTTCTAAGAAACTCAAACCGAAGAAGATCAAGGGGTTTTGTTAAAATATCATCTTTTTGATGCTCAGTGGGTATATGTTCAAGAACAACAAGGCCTTCTTCCACTAATTCTCGAATAAAATGATGACGAATGTTAATGTGTTTGGTGCGAGAGTGTTGGACGGGATTTTTTAAAATGTTTATGGCACTTGTATTATCACAAAAAAGAGTGAGAGTGTTCTGTTCTATCCCATAATCATGAAGCATTTGCTTCATCCACAACATTTGTGCACAACAACTCCCTGCAGCAATGTACTCAGCCTCAGCAGTCGAAAGAGAGATGGCATTTTGCTTTTTACTATGCCAGGAAACCAAATTATTCCCAAGGTAAAAACACCCCCGGATGTACTCTTCCTATCATCAGCACACCCTGCCCAGTCGGCATCAGAAAAACCAGTAATTTCAGCTGTAGTATCAGTAGAAACCAAACCCCATACCCCAATGTCCCATTAACATATTTAATGATGCGTTTGACCGCAAGAAGATGAGACTCTTTAGGACTGGCTTGGTAACGGGCACAAACACCTACACTGAAAGCAATATCAGGACGACTGGCTGTGAGGTAAAGAAGACTCCCTATCATACTCCTATAAAGGGTAGGATCAACATCAATACCAGAGGAATCTTTGGAAAGGTGAAGACTGGTGCTCATGGGAGTGCGTGCATGTTTGGCAGACTCAAGACCAAACTTTGACACAAGATTTTTGGCATACTTAGTCTGAGAAACAAACATACCCGAAGGAGACTGTTTAATTTGAAGACCCAAAAAATAAGACAACTCTCCCATCATGCTCATCTCAAACTCATGTGTCATGCAATCCAAAAAATATTTCACAAGATGATCAGCAGTGGATCCAAACACAATATCATCAACATAAATCTGAGCAACAAGAATATGAGACTTAGTATGTTTCACAAATAAGTCTTATCCACACTACCCCTTTGAAAATCATTATCAAGAAGAAAGGTAGTAAGTCTATCATACCAAGCCCGAGGGGCTTGTTTCAACCCATACAAAGCCTTGTCTAACTTGTAGACATGATTTGGACATTTAGGGTCCTCAAACCCTTTTGGTTGCTCAACATATGCCTCTTCTTTCAAGTACCCATTCAGAAAGGCACTTTTCACATCCATTTGAAACAATTTGAAACCAAGAAAACATGCAACACCAAGTAAAATACGAATAGATTCGAGACGTGCAACTGGGGCAAACGTCTCATCATAGTCAACACCCTCTACTTGTGTGTAGCCTTGAGCAACCAACCTGGCTTTATTCCTAACCACAGTACCATTCTCATCAGATTTATTTTTAAAGATCCACTTGGTACCTATCACATTCATGTCTCTAGGTCTGGGAACTAGAGTCCAAACATTGTTACGTTCAAATTGACCTAATTCTTCATGCATAGCATTGACCCAACTATCATCTAGCAAGGCCTCTTTAAAATTCTTAGGTTCAATTAATGAAACATAACACATATGTGATACCTCATCCCGAATCTGTCTTCGGGTTTTCATTCGATCCGATACACTTCCAATCACCTGTTGAGCTGGATGATTCAGTTTCACCCTTGCTGATGGTTTGAACTCAGGACTTGCGGTGACAGAAGCATCAGGAGTGATGTCTCTTTGTGCACTCTTTGGACTTTGACTTACCTGTGAGGATGGTGCTGTCTCAACTTCTTGTGCTTGGACCTCAGCTTCTCTTTGACTTTGTGGTTCAGTATCCAGATTGGAGACTCACCATTGTCATCCTCATTTGTTGCTGGAGTAGGGGACCTGTGTCATCTATAACCACATTGATTGATTCCATTAAAGAAGAAGTTCGCAGGTTATAGACTCGAAAAGCCCTACTAGTGGTTGAATACCCTAGAAAAATACCTTCATCACTTCGGGAGTCAAATTTGCCCAAAGGCTCTCTATCTTTGAAAATGTAACACTTACTCCCAAAAGTTTTGAAGTATTTTACATTAGGTTTTCCCTTCCACAATTCATATGGAGTTTGTAAAGTGTCGGGCCTTAAATACACGCGATTTATGACATAAACAGCAGTATTTAGGGCTTCAGCCCAAAACTTTGGATGAAGTTTCTTACTAAGGAGCATGACCCTAGCCATTTCTTGAACAACTCTGTTCTTTCTTTCAACCACTCCATTTTGTTGTGGAGTAATAGGTGCAGAAAATTCATGCTTAATTCCATGCATATCACAAAAATCAAAAAACGAACTATTTTCAAACTCACGACCATGATCAGTTCGGATTCTTATGATACGCCCAATGGAAACACCCTGTTCATTTTGGATTTTAAGGACTAAGGCCTGGAAGGCATCAAACGTATCAGATTTTTTCCTTAAAAAATTTACCCACGAAAATCGAGAAAAATCATCAACAGTTAAAAAAATGTATCTTTTACCTCCAATGCTTTCAGTGCGAGTAGGTCCCATTAAATCCATGTGAACCAATTCAAGAGGACGTTTGGTTGTAAAGCTGTTCACTTTTTTATGAGGGGCACGGGTTTGCTTTCCAAGTTGACATGGTCCACACACATGATTCAGATTCTTACCCAGTTTAGGTACTCCTCTTACAAGCTCTTTGTTGGCTATCTTAGTTAGGTCTTTGAAATTCATGTGACCTAATCTTTGATGCCACAAATCAGTGTTACTTATGATGGCTGAGTGACAAGTGAGATCATTAGTAGTAACAATCTCATAGCAGTTATCAGATGTGCGAACCCCATGCAAGACAGTATTTCCCTTTTTATCCAAAATTTCACATTTATTTTTTGAAAACAATACTTCATGATGGGAATCACACATTTGACTAATGCTCAAAAGATTTGCTTTAAGACCATCAACAAGTAGAGCATTTTCCAGCTTGGGAAGACCAGCAACACTTATAGAGCCCTTACCAATGACTCTAGAAGTGCCGCCATCTCCAAAGGTAACAATTCCTCCTTCATATTTTTCAAGGGAGGTGAAGTAGGATTTGTTACCGGACATGTGACGAGAGCACCCACTATCAAGATACCACATGTGTGAGTCACGTGCTTTTAGAGCAGTGTGAACAACTAAACAAGTCAAATCATCTTTTCTCACCCAAATCTTTTTGGTCTTGGTAAATGTCTTGGCGTTGTGAACACCCTCATGAATCTTGGTATTCCGCCTAGACATGTAAGGTTGTCTCCTAACCCAAAAAGTATTCGAATTTCTACCCTTTTGAGACACCTTACCAAACAATTCAAAGCAATAAGGACGAATGTGGCCATACCTACCACAGTGATGACAAATAAAAACAGGTTTTACCTCCCTTTTGTTGATCTTACCCCCTTTAGGTAGATGAAGAGAGGGATCACCCTGGTCTACCTTCAACTTTCCCTTTGCTTGAGTCTTCAGGTCATGTGAGTAGAGGCCTGTCCCTTGTGAGCTGTCGCACCATAGCCTAGCCCACTTTTGTCACAACCCATTTGTTGAGACCCGAGGATGTCTTCTAATGATTTGGAACCTTTGTTCCACATGGCAATTGTGGCTCTAGCAATACGGAGTTCTTCATCTTTCTGACAGACTATCTCTTCCAATGTAGCTTGTGACATCTCAAGGCTTTCAAGCTTCTCTTCATATGTGGAATACACTTTCAGAAGTTCATTCCTTTCAGTTTCACAGGATAGAAGTTTTCCACATAGTCTTGCCTGTCACTTGAGATCTTGATGACATTCTGCTTTGCTGCTACAAGTTCTCCTTTTAGCTTGACATTCTCGCTTTCACATGCTTTGAGCTTGAGAGAGAGTTTGTCATTGATTTTGGACAAATTCAGAGATTCCTCGTAAAGCTTTTCGTAAGCTTGTTGTAGTTCATCACCATTAATCTCATCATTGTCTTCTGATGTTTCATCATCCTCTTTTTGCTCTCATTCTCCTTGACCTCATCCAATCTAGCAACTAAGGCAGGAAAGTTGATGATGGTGGTGAAGGTGAATCTCCTCTTTCATGAAATTGGCTCAGAATTTCCCATGCATCTTTAGCCTTTGTGCAGTGAGCAACCCGTTGCTGTTCTTCATCAGAAATTGCTCCACGAATAGTAATCAGGGCTCTCTGATTGCTCGGATTGTCAGCACTTTCAATCTTCTTCAATGGCTTGCCAGCCTTCTGGGTCAAAAGCTCTCAGAAACCCTCATTCTGATCTTCCAATACAAGTAGTTACTCCCATCAAAGGTGGGAGCATGATGCAGGTTCTGACCACGAGCAATTCCACTGGCTTTGGAAGAGGTTGAGTGAAAGTGGACCAAAATGCCATGAAAGCACTATCCCCGTCTTCACCGGATTCAGGTTCTTCGGGTTCTTGCTCCGACCCGCTTTCATCATCCCAAGTCACTGTGTAGACTTTCTTTCGATTCTTTTTCGAAGGACATTCAAGGGCAATATGGCCAAACCCTTGACATTCACTTGACCCCTTGCCCCTTTACAATCTTCTTTTCAGTTTTTGAAGCAAGTTTTGGTGGAAAAGTTTTGGGTTTTTCATTACTCTTGTCTTTTGAAATAGGGTCTCTAAAATTAGGCTTCTTTTTCTTCAAAATTTTTTAAAACTGTTTAGTAAACATAGCTGTCATCTCAGACTCTAAATCAAACTTAGTCTCCGGAGTTTTTGCAGTCTCATGAGCACTAGCGAAAGCCACACTATTTTTTTGTTTTTTTCTTAGAAATCTGGTGGGCTTCATAAGTCTGCAAGTTTCCAACCAACTGATCAAGCTTGAGGATATCAACATTCTGAGCCTTCTCAATGGCTGTCACTTTTGATTGGAACCTCTCCGGTAAAGACCTCAAAATTTTACCAACAACTTTAGTTTCAGGGATTTTTTCACCAAGTGTGAAACAGGAATTCACAATGTCACTAAGTTTTGCATAGAAATCATCAAACATCTCATCATCACGCATAAAAAGGGTTTCAAAGGCAGAGGTGAGACGTTGAAGTTTTGACCTCTTGACAGAAGTAGTACCTTCGTGAATTGTTTCAAGAATGTCCCAAGCCTCTTTTGCTACCTCACACGTGCAGATACGACGAAACTATTCAGGTGTGACGAAGCAAAAAAGGGAATTGAGAGCCTTGCTGTTCCAACTTGAGTTTTGATAATCGGTTGTGTCCCATTTATCAAGAGGTTTGGGAATCTCAACACCATCAATGGTGACAATAGGTTCACTCCACCCATAGAGCACACAGTGCCAAACTTTCTCATCGATAGATTTTAAAAACGCTCTCATACGAGCTTTACAATAAGAATAGTTTGTACCATCAAGTAACGGAGGTCTATGGGTTGAGTTACCTTCACGAATTGAATCCATATCACCAATCACACAAAATCACACTCCTATAGTTTTGATAAAAAAACAATGAGTGACCTGTTCTGATACCAATTGAAATTCTTAAGTGATTCGTGAATAGATAAAGATTTAATTCCACCAATTCCCAATTATTCAAAACACACAATCTAAATCAACAAGCACTTACGAAAGTGGTTTAGATTGTTGTTTTCAAAAAGTAATAAATCGACACAAACGATTTTTACGTGGAAAAATCACAATTGAAGCACCTTCAACTGTGATAAAAAATCACGGGCGAAACGCCACTAATCAATCCACTACTGAAGAAAGAAAGATTACAAAGACAACCAACAAATTACCAAACACATCAAATTTGTCTTCAAGCTTCTGTAAATCTTTCGCCACAGCCTTCGTCTTGAAATTGATCAATCTGAAGTTGAATCCACAACTTCTAATGCCGAATCAACGGCCACGCTTAGTATCAAACTCCTTTGATGCTCCACGCGTGAATCTCCGGATTCCACCAAAGAAGAACACTCTTGAATATGAAGTAACAAACTCCTTGATGTATGTATCTTAGATCATGAGTTTATAACTCACTCAAATCATCAAGGAAAACTCAACAAGACTTTCAGAAGAAAACCTCAAACAAAACCCTAAGACTCTAAAACAAGATCTAGGAAAAGTAAATCCTAAAATTAGCCTAAATAGATATAAATAGAAAACAGAGGTCGCGATCTCCGCTCGAGCGCAGTACATCCCGCTCGAGCAGCTTCAGTAAAATATGCGTATGACCAAACAGGTTTCCGCTCGAGCGCTGGAACACACGCTCGAGTGCGAAATCACACTTCTCAGTATGTTTACAGACATGACCAACTACTGAGATAGCACATATTACGCTCGAGCGCCAGGTCCCGCTCGAGCGGGAAACTCAAAAAACAAGGAAAAATTATAACTTTTCAAAATAGAGTTTGTACGAGAATTTGACAATAAAGGGACCTAACAGGTTCATATAGTATTTTGCACTTTTTGAAGTGTAACAATTTAGACATGCTTATGGGTTTGCATTTTAGTATGAATTTTGTTTTTTTGAAGGCCTCTCGGATTTCTACCTTGTGTTTTTGCAATGAATCAAAGATTAAAAAAAGAAAAAGAGAAGGAGAAAATGCATGGTTAGTTAGAGCTAGGAAACGCCTCTGTCTTTTATTGATCAGCAAAAATAAAATTATTATTACTAAACTGAAATCATTACAATTCAAATGGCCGGGTGGAGTTTACATCATAACAGTTGAATAGTGCATCCCAATTATGTTAGCAACAACTATCAACCCCAATCATGTGCACACCCCTCTCTCTCTCTCTCTCTCTCTCTCTCTTTCTCTCTCCATATAATCTATCTATTCAAGCCAAATTTAGGCGGATTACTTCATTTGGGTCTTGAAATTAGGGTTTTTGTTGTTTATGATTTTTTTTTTTTTTTTGTTAATAATAACTTTAGCTAGGAACATTTAACTTTTTATTAGGGGTGTAAAAAGGTCTGCTGGCCTCGAGGCCCACCCCGCCTCGTCCTGCCCTGCCCCGATTCTCCCGAGGCTAGCGCCTAGGCTATGCTTTTCTAATCTTACTTGATCCAAGTTCAATCTGAGACCCAACCTACCCAACGTACGACATTACCTTCAAATTATTTTGGTGAAAAAAATAACATAAGTTAGGCCCAATCCAAACCCGGGTCAAGGCCCAATTATCCTTGGGCTTGGACCTAAATTTTTGGAAACCGGATCGTCCTGACGTAATTTTTTGTGAGAGCTTGAGCAGGCTTGAGTTAGGTCGGACCAATTTTATATCCCTACTTTCTATTATCCAAATTTGATATATAAATTAGGACTTAACCCGGAGGGATAAGACAACTTTTTTTTTATTAATAATATTCAATATTTTTCATTGAGAATTTTCTTTTCTTCCGTCTTGTTTTAAGGTTCTTTTTCCTGAATTTATGACCCTCGAAAAAAAAATTAATTGTAGAGTTTACAAGTTTGTTTTGGGTTATATTGGCCAATACCCACTCCACATCTTCCTGCAGTTGACAAAGTCCAAGACAACTGGAAAGCATCATCCAGATAATGTGTAAGAAATAATATATATATATATATATGTTTTTATGGGGTCCATTTTAGTATTATTTTTTTTTTAACGACCAAAAAAAAAAAATTATTAATGAAATAAACGAACAAAATACGTTAGAAGTCATCAGTAAAAAGGTAGAGTAAAAAATATTATAATAAAGTCCTAATCCAAGTAAACTGACACTAATAGGAACGTCTAATTATATGTTAACTCAAGTCGAAGGATTGATGAGAAACTAACGAGGGTAAATAAAAACAAAAATATTAGAGATTTTAAGAAAAAATTTAAAATTTTTATCAAATGTATCATATAAGTGTGGGATTACGTAAAACTCACATAGTGTGGATTTCACACTTATATAAAATATTTGGTAATAAAAATTTTTAGAATCTCTAATATTACTCAAACAAAAAAATAGGTAAATTATAAATACACTCCCTAAAGTTTGATTAAAATACAAATCGTCCATGTGATTCTGAAAATTACATTCCAAACCTTAAGATTTTTATTGTATAAGAGAACAATTATGAATTTCTTTTTTTTTAATTAATTCTGTTAAAAAAATTTAACAAGAAGATATTTATAATTTTTTAAATTACAAGATATAATCTGTATTTTAAATAAATCTAAAAAGCATATTTATAATTTGTTTAAAAAAAAAAAATCAAACAGCACCACATGCTCGCTTCTTCCAGCCTTAATGGATTTCACTCCATCTAGGGAATAGATGAAGTCATTGATTGTGTAATCCGGCAGGTTGACTGATGAGTGTTTAACACTTCGTCATTTTAGTAATAGTATAAAAATCTTCTAGACACCTTATAAAAATCTTCTAGACAAGTATGTATCTATAGTTTTCTTATCAGATCATTGATACAAACAATAACGCACCCCCTTGAAGTATAGATTACTTATATAAACCAAAAGTCACCCCCATATATATATATATATATATATACTGATCAAATATATATATACATAGTACATATTAATATTAATTATTATTTATAATAAATTTTGAGTAAGAGGACACTTCTACAAGTTAAAAAATAAGGCCACTCAGACTAAATATTTGTTTCTGAAACTATTAAGTCAATAAACTCAAGTTTAAATATTTTTACATATTATCTATCTAAAACAATAATTATTTGTTTAAAATTTTACTTATTTGTCTATTTGTTCTAATGTCACTTATCTGTACACATATCACCTATATATTCAAATGTATATACATGTCATCTATTTGTTCGACTATGTGTTCAAATGTGTACACATGTCACCTATTTATTCATCTATCTGTTCAATGTCACCTATATGTCCACCTCACCGCCACCAACTGCAGTCACCGGTCCTTGCTAGTCACCATCAACTTTCAGATGACTTTAATTTCAACGCATATCACTACAAAAAATTAAGATTTTAGAGATTAAAATTTAGAAACAAAATTATTTTTTAGGAACTAAATATTTTTATTGCGAAAAGTGTCATTATTATATTTTTAACAACGAAAATTAGACATTAGTGATGAATTATTATCCTTTTGGGACCAAATTTTTTGTCTCAAAAAATAAACCATTTTGAGACCAAATCATTTTGTCCCTAAAAGTCTATTTATTAGTGACATTTTCAAAATTTTGTCGTTAAAAATTTTATTTTTGACTTTTCAGTATGACCTTTTATCGATTATCCTCATGACAATAAAAATTGGTTCCTAAATATTTTTTGCAACAAATTTTTCACTTTTAAAAATTAAGACATTTGGTTTCTAAAACTCTTATATGTTGTATTGTATCCTTATCACTGAAAAATATTAGTCACTACAACAAAAACACATTTCAGTGACACTATACTAGTGGCATATTCTTAAAAAATGTCACAAAAAGAATATTTGGTGGCATTTTTTAAAAAAATGTCATAGAGCCACAAACATACAAGACTCTAGTGGCATTTCAATTAAAAAAAGTGTCACTTCACTACAACAAAAATGTCACTATAACAAATTTACACTTTAGTGACACTACACTAGTGGCATGTTTTTAGAAAATGCCACAAAAATAAAAATTGGCATTAAATGTTTTAGAAAAATGCCACAGAACCACAAACATGTAAGGCTCTAGTGGCATTTCAATAAAGAAATGCTACATCAATTTTATAGCATTTTATAAAATAATGACACAAAAAATTATATTCGTAACACTTACCAATAAATGCCACTAAACTTTAGTAGCAATGACATTTTTTAAAAAATGTCAGGACACTAGGTAGGTGCAAATTACTTTTTATAGCATTTAGGTGAAAAGTGTCATAAACAAATATTTTATAGCATTTTGAGAAATGCCACTAAGCCAAAAACTTTCCAAGCTTATAATGGCATTTTTGAAAAAATAAAAAATGCCAATATATTTTCTAAATTTTTAAAATGCAATAAATGATTAAAAATAAATAAATTAAACTTAATATACACTACAGGAAAAAGCACATTTGGCAACTAAATTTCCTGACAAAAAAAAATTATTTGGTCGCTGAAAGTATAGCTTTTAGCGACCAAAACAACATTGTAGCCAAAATAAAGTTTTTTGGCGACTAAACAATTTCAGTAGCCAAAAGTCTACAATTGGCGAGTAAAACTAAGTTTGGTCGCTGATTATATGGGTTTTAGTGACTAAAAAATTTTTAGTAGCCCAAAGTAAAGCTTTTTGGCGACTAAAAAAATTTAGTAGCCAAAAGTCTACAATTGGCGATTAAAAATAAGTTTAGTCGTTGATTATATGGGTTTTACCGACTAAAAAAATTTTAGTAGCCAAAAGTAAAGCTTTTTGGTGACTAAAAAAATTTTAGTAGCCAAAAATCTACAATTGGCGACTAAAAAATAAATTTAGTTGCAAAAAGTGGTCATTTTTAGCGCGGGAGAACTAAAATCCTAATGTGGGAATTAAATTTTTTGACGACCAAAATTTTGGTAGCTGAAAATGCATCTTCGGCGACCAAATCCGATTTTGGTCGGTAAAAGTTAAGTTTTTTAGCAACTAAAAAATAATTAGTAGCCAAAAGTATAAAATTGGCGACTAAAAAATATTTTTAGTCGCCAAAAGTGGTCTTTTTTTATTTTGCTAGTAAATAATTTATTTTACATAAATTATTTTCAATAAAATAATTATGTTTATACATATACTTTTATATTAATATGGATGTATGTACTATATAAATAATATATGTTGCATATACAATCATGTGGTGCTATAGAGGTGTAGTGGGAAGAGTGTAGTGTATAAGGTTTATGGTGTGGGAGGTTGGCGGTTCGAGTCTCCGCAAGGGCGGATCAAATTGTTCTACAACGAATTATCGTCACGAATGACACTTGATAGCGTCACGAATAGTGCCTACTATGACATTAAAGTGTCACTGCAAGGTTTTAGTCTTGATGGTGTAATGACACTTATAAGTGTCACTAACTATTTTTTTAATGGTGCTTGATAGTGCCACAAATAATATCTACCATGACATCAAAATGTCATTGAAAGTTTTTAGCCATGATGGTGTAGTGGCAATTGCAAGTATCTACAGTGGCACTAGTATCTACCGTGACACGGATACAAATAGCACTTGTTCAAAATGTCACAAGACTAAAAAATGCCATTAAACCAATAGTTTTGTAACACTTTCAAATGTCACTAAATCTGTTGTAGTAAGTCCTTAAACTAAATAAAAATATATTACTCTAACTTTTCACCAATTAATCCTTAAAATAATGCATGTTCAAATTTGTGTTATTCTCACATTCAATCAGCGGGTTAAAGTTCGTGTTGAAAACAAGGTGTTAAGAAGAAGAAAAAAGAAACAAATACAGACACATATGTCCTGGTTTGATTGAAAGCAACAGCAACATCGACCTCCTCTCGGGCTAGTCCTCCCCGTGTAAATTGAAGGAAGATATGAGGAAACACACCTCTCCATGTTAATCTCCTGTGGGTGGAAATATATTTTTGCTTTTTTAAATTGTTAAGAAAAATGATCCAGAAACAACAACCCCCCCCCCCCCCCCCCCCCACACACACAACACACACACACACACACACACACACACACGAGGGTTGGTGATTGGAGGAGGAGGAGGATGAGGAAAAAAAAAATTGGCCAATCACAGACCTGTGGGGGTCATGGGGGTGACCCCTGTGGGAGTCTCAATCACATCTCTAATTTTAAGGGTTGTTTGGGATAACCTAAATAAGTATACTTTTTGTCTTTTTACGAAAAGATATGAAAAAAATAGAGAGGTGATGTGATGAAAAAAAGATAAAAAGATTTATTTGAGCTATGCCAAACTTGGCCTTAATGTGTGAAATTATTTGGTGAAAATGATATAATTGATGTAAAAATTGTACAGCATGATTGGATGCATATAGTGATGAGAGGTAAAAAAATAGTTTAAAGTCCCATGAGCTCAATCAAAGGTTCTCCGAATTGATCACAATTTTTTAGCATACCTTTTATTAATAAAATTTTCCTTTGTTGATAAAAATTAAAAATAAAATAAAAAAATAAAAAGCTGTAGCATACCTTTAGGGATTGTTTTGAACATCATATGACCCCCTAATGAATGGCCATCTAGGCATGAAATTGTCTATAACAATGAGATATGAAATTTAATCAAGTTGTTTCCAAGAGATCTCTACCACTATACACCGCCCAGGGGCCTCTTAGCTTGCAACCCTTTAGCCTTCATCAATCTCACAAAGAAAAAGTCTATGGATCATGAAAACAAAACCCAAAAAATGCCCAAAATGTTAAATCTATGGTGTAAAAATCAAAATTGCATGTGTGGAACCATATCATCAATGAATTTGGACCTTTGATTTCAAATATTGAGTAGTTTCTAGTTCTTTTTGTCTGGGTTCATAGAATTGCTCATCTGATAAATTATCTATCCATTGTTCAATTTTGGAGGAGCACCAATTTCCTTTTTTTTTTTGGGTGAAAACATTTTCCTTTTTTTGTAATCATGTGAGTTCTTCGTTTATCTTATCTTGATTTTTTTTTTTTTTTTTTGATAACTCGATATCCGGCTGTTGAACCGACTAATCTCTGGGACCAATCCCATCGCCCACTAGTGAAGGTCCCAATTAAATATGGACTGGCCCCAAAAAATTATTTGCACCGAAGAAGTTTTGAACTTGAAACCTTGAAGGGAGTACACCCCCAAGTCCAAAGTCTTGACTACTAGGTCAACCCGTTGAGGTTCGTTTATCTTATCTTGATAATAAGATAATTTTGGGTGTATCGTCGATAGAAACAGTTTTACATGAATTTTGATTTTGAGCATGCAATATTGTGATTCTTGGGTTTTGAATTAATTTTTCTATTTTGATATTTTCATGCAATTATCCTGTAATCAAAATATTTTCAAAAAACTCATCTTTGAATTTTTTTTTTTTTTTTTTTTTCATTAGTTTCATGAATGGGTGAGTCTTGGGTTTGCGTTATCATGGTACTAAGGTGTGTTCTCATGAAATCTGTGGCATGCATCTTTTGAATGATTTTCTTTTTTTCTTTTATTTTCTGTTATTTTATTTTTTTGATTGGCAAAAAGTCAAAATTCATTGATGTAAAGGATACAAAATAAGTGCAAACACAATTAGCTAGTTTGCATTACAGAACTTAGTTATAGTATTCAATTTTAATATGATTTTCTAGAGTTTTAAGTTGTTGGAATTTCTATTTGAATTGATTATTTTTCTACGTTAGATGTCTCTTTAGATTGCCAGTTGTATCGCTGTTGATAGGACTCAAGATAATTAAGGATTATGATTGGATGTTTGTCTTAAATTCAAGCATGTTTAGTCTAGCTTTCTCTATCTTGGCTGAAATCTTCATTTAATTCTTAGGAGACAGATTCTCTCTAATCCCACTGTGGACTGGACCGTGTGCACTTGTGGTTCTTGTTGAAAAATTTAGTTCGTACTTTGATTTATATAGCAAATACATGGCCAATTAAGCCTTGGTTTGGCATTCTTTTTGGGACTAAATAATCACAAAAAGATAAAATTGATTACAACAATTAATAAGGTAAAATATTATTTTTATCTATAATCATTACACTTTTTCTCTTACAAAAATCAAAAAAATCGCAAAACAAAAATTAAACGAGACTAAAAGAATCTCAATAAAAAAAATTGATTATATTAACGACCCCTAAGATTTCTTTTTCCCGTCCTTTACTTTTGCTAGCATGGTTGTTGAATGCTATTTGTTCTTTGCAACTTCCTAGATGGTACTTGTTGGAATTATATGTGGTATTAACTACATATTCTTTAAATTTGTTTTTCTTAAATCCAAATCAGACCTTCGTTTATAAAACAAAAAACAAAAATTGAAACCATATAGGATTTTAACTACCTAAGTTTTCAAAGAATAAGGAATCCAAATTTGCTAAAATTGATTATGGGATTAATTTGAACTTACTACTGTGATCTAAACTAATCATCTCATGTAATCAATTAAAAAAGTTCTACATGCAGAAAAAAAAAAATTGATCAGCGAAAAGAACTTTATTGATGAAATAATAAAATACAAATGTACATCAATAAAGGAAAGGCGAGTATAAAAACGCATTTTGGTGAAAACAACTCATCCTAATTAGGTTGCCACAAGAAGACCCATGGCATCATGAGCACAAACTTGATATGAGTTGAATGGTTCAGATCACTGAGATAGATGTAGATTGGTCCCATAATGCGTCAATTTCATCTGTACAATTTTTTTTTTTTTTATCGGCAAAATAAATCTTTATTGATAAAAACATACAAAATATGATAGATTACATCAATAAAAAGGAGCTCAGAGTTAGGTCAAGCTCGAAGCTCCAGTTGGTGAGAAACCAACAATAAGAGAAAAACAAAAAACCAGAAGTATTAACAACCGAATTAAGATCATCAATTTTAACAAATCTGAAATTACAAATAAGCCCCTTCAAAAAATTAGAGGTGTAAAACAAAAGTTTTGAGGACTTTATGGATGAACCGGGTTTGATTTTTTGGGTAAATTGTTAGGAAAAGTATTCTATATGAATAGTGTATCACGTGAGAGAGTCATATTATTATTTTCATACTCAAGATTTGTTTTTAAATTTTTCACTTTTTGTCTTTTTTGGTTTTTATTATTTTTTTAAAAATATTTTAGTCAATTCTTATATGTTTTAGATACAAAATATAAAATAGGGTGAATTACACTACTAGTTCCTATAGTTTGGGACTTGTGTCACTTTGGTCCTTGACTTTTCAATTGTGACACATTTGACCATGGATTTTGAATATTGTTCCAAATAAGAACAATTGAAGATATCATTAGATTTCTCAAGGGTAAAATCGTCAATTTGATAAAATATAAACTAATTTAGCAAAAATAAATGTCAAACAAATATTTTTAAATTTTTAAAAATTATTTCTATCCACTAAAAATAAAATTATGTAAAATTGATAAATTTTTTTAGACATTTATTTTTTTTTTACCAAATTAATTTTAATTATGTGTTTGGATGATGATCATGTAAAATTAATTTAAAAAAATTAATCATGTAATTTTTATTAATTTTTATCAATTTTACATAATTTTATCATTGGTGGATAAAAATAATTTTTAAAAAATTAAAAATATTTTTTTGACTTTTATTTTTGTCAAATTAGTTTATATTTTATTAAATTTACGATTTTACTCTTGAAATTAAACAAATGTATCTTCAATTGTCCTTATTTGGAACAAAATTCAAAATTCATAGTTAAATTTGTCACAATTGAAAAGTCATGGACCAAAGTGACACGAGTCCCAAACTATAGGGACTATTTGTGTAATTTGCCCTATAAAATATTTGTGAAAATCTAAAAATGCGCATGTGAGTTTTGGATGTTTTCTTTTTCGTTTTTTGCTTTGTTTTTTTGTTTATGTTTTCTTTAAACTTAACAAACTCGTGAGGCCGAGGGTTATTCTTTTTCATAAACAAAAAAAAAAAAAACATCATTGATGAAGAACATCAATAAAGAAGGTGAGCAAATCTAGCATCACAGCATATAAAATTATCTTAATTATGTTGACACCAAAATGCATATTTAATCATATACTAACCCTACACCAAGTTGGTGAGTAACCAACTGGAATGAAACAGAAAGAAAACAAATGCCAAAAGCTTAAACCGCAAAAAGCATAAAGTAACAGCCACAAGCAACATCAACAATCAACAATCACTCGTTAATCATCCCAACCACATCATGCCCTTAATTCAAATTGTTGGCTGCTCTGATGGACTGAAATCTGAAAACAAAATCAGGTTAGTTGTTGAATGTGAGTCGTAATAATAGGAGAGTTTATACTCTTTAAATCTCCCTATGTGTATTTTATTTTATTAATAAAATTTTTACTTTTCTGATTATAAAAAATAAAAACCATCACTAATATAATTAAGATAGACTCTGCCTCATAATCCAATCAAAATTGAGAAAGACATACAGAATGAATAATGATAAATACACAAAATGAAACACAAAAATTACACACACACACATATAGAATTCTCTTCAGTTGGGAAACTCAATTAGAGTGTGCTGTTGGGACTCTGTGGGCCTGCCACAGAGCCCACATTGACTATCCGAACTGTTCAATTTATAGAATTCGTCGAATATTTCATCTCTGTAAAAAATTACGTTGATTAGATATCAATAGTCACTTAATCAAATCATAACGTGATATTTTACAGAGATGAAATACTCAACAAGTTTTATACATTGAACGGTTCAGATCGTCGATGTGAACTTTGTGGTGGGCCTATAGAATCCCGACCGCACTCTCAATTCGATATAGACTGAAGAGAAACTTTTCTCCATATATATACATATATATTATACTTGACATTTATATTAAATGTCAATTAAGAGACACATAAAATAAGAAGAATTCAGCCCTCATCTGGATTGGAAAGGCCGTGTCAAGCCTCGTTTCGACAATCAAAGCGTTTATATTTAAAAAAATTCATGTATATCATCAATACAAAAATTATGTCAATTCGATAATCATAATATTTTTATTTTATCGAATTTGTCACTAAAAAAAATGAACAAAAAATTTATTTTTGAAAATAGACCATTCATTTTTGTAAGATAATTATGAGAAAATGAAGATGTTACAATTATTAAATCAACCTTTTTTTTTATTGACGATATATACAAAGAATTCTAAAAAATGAACAATTCAAATTATCAAAACAAAATCCATGATAAATTACACATGCTCGAACAATACTTTTCCAATCTAGATGAGGACAAGAGAAAAGCCACTCCCTAAAATAATATCCTATATCAACTACATATTAATTGGGAAAAAAAAATAATGAATATAACAGTAATATCAATAACCATTCAATTATTAATTGCTATTTTTTCTCCTAGATATATGTAGCGTTTTAAAAAGGGATTTATCCATCCCATATAGACTTTTTATTAACACTATTTTGATGGCCCTCTTTGGTAGGGTTTATTTTAACTTTTAACTTAATTTAAGTTATTTTGATGTGTTTGGTTCAACTTAATAATTTTTTTTTTTTTTTTTTTTTTTTTGATCAGCAAAGAAAAGCCTTTATTGATGAAGAAACATACATTACATATGAGAAAACATCAACAAGGAAGAGGAAGAAGAAAGGATAAGAAAAGAAACCGAGCATAGTGTTGGTGAGAAACCAACACTAGCTCACAAGACCACAAACACTTGAAGCCAAAAACACTTGAAACCACAAACACTTGAAGCCAAAATCCAAAACTAGCTAACAACGCTTTAACCCACAAGAGAAAACCCCCGCTAAGCTTACTAGATGCCATCCATCAACCTTATAACTTATAACTTTTTGTAAGTCAAAAATCAACTTATTCTTTGAGTGGGGGAGGAGAAGCTTAATTTATAAATCAAAAATCAACTTATGTTCACATCTATAAGTTTTTTTTTTTTTTTTATCAGCAAAGAAAATAAAACTTTATTGATGAAACAGAAAAACTATTACATCAAAGAGAAAAAGAGAAGGAGGAGTACAGAAAGCATCAAAGCGAACCAAATCAATCCTAACTAGGTTGGCACCGATAAGGCCGCCCAATCATATGCAGCACAACGTTCACAGCTATAAGTTATAAACTGTTAGGCTATAAATTATAATCACTTTCCCATAACTCTACCAAACGGGCCTGATAAGTAGGAAAAAAAATCACTTAATTTATTGACTTATTTAAGTTATATTATATATTTAATCATTTTACACGTTTTTCTAAAATTAAAAAAATACTAAATAATTAATTTTTTTTTGCCTTCTTTCCGGATAGGCTCGTATCACTAATGACATAACATTAGCGTTGCATTAATTTTTTACTCATATTAATGAGAAGGGATACCTCTTAGATACTTCATTGAGACTTCATATTATATTACATGCTAAAGTAGGTTGACTGATTATAGTCAATGTTTTTGAGTGACAAAACAAGTAGGGGACAGAGATTTTCTTCCATTTATTAACCTGGAAACTTCAAAGCAACCTCTCTACCTCTCTCTCTCTCTCGAGCTTTCTCTAGGTCCCCCTTTCTCATTTCACTCGGTTGCTTCTCTTTCGCAGTCTTTGCCTAAAAACCTATGACAACCACTTCACCCTTCCCTTTAAATACATAACCAATTAAACAAAACAAAACCAAAACATACGTGTGAAAAACCAAAACACATGGCTTAGCACCCAAGTCTTATAGACATACAATACATTCTTGTCATTGTGAATAAAGAAAAGAAAAGAAAAGAAAAGAAAATATAGTACTTTGTTATTTAGAGAGAGAAAGTGTCTTTCTGTGTGTGTGTGGAGAGAGAGAGAGAGAGGTGGAATGGAGGATGATCGGATAGCACCAGGTTTCAGATTCTACCCAACTGAGGAAGAACTGGTTTCATTCTATCTGCAAAAGAAGCTTGAAGGAAGGAGACAAGACCTCGACCTCGTCATACCGGTCCTCTACATTTACGATTTCAATCCATGGGATCTCCCTCGTCTGTTCTCTTCTATCTCATTCATTCCTCTTTTCTCTTTTCCTGTAATTTTTAATTTTTGAATTGAGTTTTCAAAAAATGGTTCAATTTTCTAATATACAAGGTTTTTTTTTTTTTCTTTTCTTTTCTTTTCTTGTGTCATGGATGTTCAGTTATTGCAGTGTGAAACTTTTGAAACTGCCCTATCTTTAGCAAAAATGTTACTATTAATCATCCAGAAAAAATTGGATTATTTACTAAAAACCCTAAATAAGCAAAGCAGTTACGCAGATCATTTTCAAACACACTTCCTCGATTTCAGCAAATTACACCGTTTTCACTTGGGTCCTTGTCCTTTCCTTAGATTCTTTGTCTTCTTTTAAGAAATAAAATTAGATTGTTTCTTCTTTATCCATTCTCATGACAAAAAACTTCTTCTTTTTTTTTTTTTTTTTTGAGTTTTAAATTATATTTCTATATTTTATGTTGTGTTAATTGAATAAAGATATGAAGATTATAAGGAAAATGAAAATTTGAAACCTACAACAGTCATTTAATCCGATTGGCTTGTAAGATCTTGATGAGTTTTAATTTTTTTTTCTTCCATTTCTATACATCTAAATCAAAATTCAAGCACAGTCAAGTTAATTTACAAGAGCTAGCTTCTAAAGTTATGAAACTTAAATAGTTTATGATTTTTGGCTAAATTGTTACCATTTTTGAACCAGAATTTGCAGGAGAGCTGTGTCGCAAAGACCCCGAACAGTGGTTTTTCTTCATTCCTAGACAAGAGAATGAAGCCCGCGGAGGAAGACCAAACCGGCTCACAACTTCAGGGTATTGGAAAGCTACTGGCTCTCCTGGTTACGTCTTCTCTTCTCAGAACCGAATCATTGGTCTGAAGAGAACCATGGTGTTCTACAAGGGAAGAGCTCCTTCCGGAAGAAAAACTGAATGGAAGATGAATGAGTATAGGGCCATTGAAGGAGAACCTTCATCATCAATTACTACAATTCCACCGGTGCGTGTGACTTGCATAGTTGCATATCATAAGAGCTTTTTTTTCTAAGGAAAATGATAAAAACCTGGAATTTTTTTATGCAGAATGCTGTGTTGGTTGGACTGTATTTATTCTAGATAGGGCTCAGGCTCCACCTAGATGAATGCAGTGCTGTCACACAACATTCTGTACAATTTTGTTGTGAACTTTTATTTTTATTTTTACTATGTAGTATTATTTCTGGTAAATTATGGCTTATCATAGTATTTTCTTCTATGTTGGTATTCAGTCTGTGAGCATGTTCTTGGTTTAGGATATTAATGAATACATATACACTTATAAATGGTTAACTTTGAAAACTACATAATTAGACCAAATAGGTGAAGTTCTAAATTCAAAGAAGGGAATGGGTGGTTTTTCCTTTCTGTTTTTCTCATTCTACCCAAGTAATATCAAGAGGGAAAAAGAAAAAAAAAAATCATAGAAAGGAAGTTTTAAAACTCAGTCTACTAATCTTGAAATTGTGAACTCAAACTAGTGCAAAGTCATTTTGTGCAAATTATACCATATATTTGGTCTGTATTCAATTCATCCCTCTCAAGCCCCAATCCAATGGGACTAAACTGAGACTACTTTTTTGTCTGTTAATTAGCACAAGAATTTATGTATTTTATGGGATCTAACCATAATAACACCTTTAACCAACTAGGCCTAGCGCAACTAGCTACCATAACTTTCCTAAGGCTTTAGTCCCTATAGAGAAGTCATGGATTAAATTCTCCTCAGAAGAGTTGAATTAAAAGGGAAAGCACTTGGTGCTTTGTAAATGGTGAAAAAGTTAAATCCCATAAGTGTTACTCTAACAATTAACAATTGATTTTAGCTGAAAAAAAAAAAAAAAAAACCCTTTATCTTCATCTTCTATTCTTTTTACCATGACTAGAACCTTTATGTTAAATTTTATTGATGAAACAAAAGGACATAGTTAAGATAATGAGGCACATCAATAGGTTAATATAACAGCTAGAAACAATAACAATAATGATAATGAATGTGACAAAGAACAACAAATACATATACACGGTTCTTGCAATTCCATTTCAGAAATAGACTTGTGCCTAATTTTTTCTTTCTTCAATCTTATGGTTTGCAGTTAAGACAAGAGTTCAGTTTGTGCAGAGTGTACATAAAATCAAAATGCATGAGAGCATTTGACAGGCGACCATCAGCGGCGGCGACAAGTGATGCAGTGGTGTTTGGGCAAGTTCACCATGGTGGTGGTGGTGGTGATCATGAAGCAACAACTTCTTCTAATCATCACAACAGTCTAGGGATTGAGAGAACAACCTCAACAGAGAGCTCCTCAGGAGGGGGAGGAGGAGGAGGAGACCAAACAAATCCTTCTCAAACTTCAACAAGTGATCATAACTGGGATGTGGGTGGTGTTGACAATGAGGCACTGTGGGATTGGGAACAGCTTGATTGGCAGTTCTGACTTCTAACACCAAGAAATCAGAAAATAAAATGGCAAAGGATATCTGAACTCCAAATGCTCAAGAGAACTACAAGGATGAGAATATAGGAGCAAAACAAAAGAGAGAGTTTATGGAGCCAGGAATATGAACTAGGAATATTGAACTAGAAAAGTGATGTGTAGTTGAGATCAATTCTTTACATGGTGGGTCTATCTGTGAAATTAATCTTAACTATTAAATTAATGTGTTTTGTGAATATTTTTCTATGACTTTACAACTACTTAAAATAAAATTCAGAGAGCTTAGTTCAAGCCTGTCCAATTAACTTTTTGATGTTTTTAACCTTTATAATTTACGGTCCTTAAATAGTCTGAAAGTAATACATAATACTACTTATATGGTGTTTCTGAAAAATGAAAAACCTACCATCCATACTAACTGAATCATTAATAATGAGTTATCCTATTTATAAAATTTTCTCCGTGTCATTGTTTGAACCATTACTTAAGAAAGTTAAATAGTTCATCTTCCCAAATTATCCCTCAATAAAGAAAAAAAATTAAAATAAAAAACTAAAATAGTTAATAAAACAAAATGTCATATCTTATACATCAATCAATTATTTTTTTTCTCACAACCATCTATTCAATTACAAACAAATTCACAAATCGTTCCAAACACAACTTTTCTTTTCATCTCATAAAATAGTCTAAAAATTAAAAAGTCAACTAAAATAAGCAAGTTCCAAGCAAGACCTTAGGATTTTAGTCTATAAGTTAAAAATCATTAAAAAGTCAAAAAGTCAACAAATAATATAAAAAGTCAAAGACCTTTTTTTTTTTTTTCCTTTTTGCCTTTTTTTTTAAAGTTAAAAAATAATTTCAAACATATTAATTTTTTTTATCTTATATTTTAATCAAAAACTAAAAATTTAATAAAATAGAATGCTCCCAAACAAGATCCGTGTAGAATGAGAAAAATAAAAGAAAAACAAATTTATAAATCTATGTACTGAAAAATAATATGTACAAAATGTAAATGTTGTGTGAAAATAAAATTGGCAATGTAACTGTTAGTAAAAATTTGGTTTAAACTCAATTGATAGTGAGTGATTGACAAACTTAAATAAATTTTAAATAAATACAAATAAAAATTAGATTTTGTGATTGAGTTTTATGTCTTAAACAAATTTAAGAACTTCTTTGGAGGTTATCAAGTAAAGAAGAATTTGAGAACTTCTTTGAGCATTTTAGGCTCTGTTTGGTTGTGTTTTAGAAATGTGATTCTACACCTACACTTAAGCATAACGTTTGGAACAAGTTTTGGAAATACATTTCCAAAACTCTGCAGAGAACTCTAAGACAGGCGCGCATTTCAGAGATTTTTTTTTTGCAAATTTTGGCGGACGGAACGTCCGGCCGATTGACCGGAATAGTGTTTTTTTTTTTTTTTTTTTTGCAACTGATATATAATCGAAAAAAATATTTTCTGAAATTTTTAAAATTTTTTATGTGCTTTAAAATAATTTTGAGTTGTATGAGTTGTAAATTTTTGTATCAAATGTCACATCAACAATTTCCCACTTAAATCAAAACTCTTTACCAAACAAATTTTCTACACTCAAATCATAATTCCAAACCCCACAAACTCAAAATACAACTCATACTCTCAAATCATAATTACAAAACACAACCAAACGCAACCTTAATTTTTCATCAATAAAGATTTGTTTTGCTGATAAAAAAAAGCAGAATTTGAGCAAAAAAGAATATGTATTTATTCAATTGGATTATTATTTGCTACCAATTACAAGAATTCAAATAAGAACAAATACAGCAATTGACAGAACGAAAGAAAGTTGAAAAAAATTATCACTAATTTACTCCTAATGATTGTTAAATTAAACTACTCTTAGATAGAAACTAATATCACGAATTGTGAGTGGTTGATGATGATTGATTTTTCTCTACACCTAGCTCTCTTTTACACTTAACCTGCCCAACTTTTAATTCTAATCTTCCTTAATTATTTTGTTACTTTACATATCTATCCCGATATTCCAGAGGCTATTCTTTTAAATTTTAATCTCTCTCTTAATTCTCTACGCCATCCTCCTTGTTCTTTAAAAAAAAAAAATTCCCATAACACTTCCCTCTTATTATACCATGTCAGTGACTGGTCTCAGATCACCCAAAGTGCGACAACAACCTCTCGACGGAAAGTTTTTAAATTTTAGCACCAATAATAACAAACAAAGGACATTGACTAATCGAACAAAGTCGTGTACGGTAACAAGCAGTGGACACAAAGCCGTGTGGAATTGGAAGAGAGTAGTGAATGAATAGTTGATTGATTCACACACACACACACACACACACAGGTGGAATGGAGGATGATCAACTAGCACCAGGTTTCAGATTCTACCCAACAGAAGAAGAGCTGGTGTCATTCTATCTGCAGAAGAAGCTTGAAGGAAGGAGACAAGAACTTGACCTCGTCATACCGGCCCTCTACATTTACGACTTCAATCCATGGGATCTCCCTCGTCTGTTCTCTTCTCTCTCATTCATTCCTCTTTTCTCTTTTCCTATAATTTTTAATTTTTGAAATGGATTTTCAAAAAATGGTTCAATTTTCTAATATACTAGTTTTTTTTTTCTTTTCTTTTGTCATGGGTGTTTATTAGTTATTGCAGTGTGAAACTTTTGAAACTGCCCTATCTTTAGCAAAAATGTTACTATTAATTATTCAGAAAAAAAAATTGGATTTTTTACTCAACATCCATGATTATTTACTCATGGATGTTTAGTTATTAAAGTGTAATAATATTGAAATTGTCATGTTTTCAGCAAATAAATAAATAAATAAATATTTACTCAATTACTTAAATACTCAATTGTAGACTTTCTATTTTAACCGCCCTTAAGACTTGGATGCCTCATGCTGAACACTTGATGATGAATTGTTACATTGTACAAATCGTTCAATTTCTTCAGCAAAAAGCTTCGGTTTCAAGCTTTAAAACTTAAACCTTACACCCCCTTTGAACCAAAACTTGTTTTTTTTCTAACATGACCACTCAGAGACCTACTGGCTAACAAGTGGCCGACAGACCATTTTTGATTGGCCAACCGGCCATGTTTAGCATAGTAGATATTTTAACAGTCGTCAGCTGTCCCCATGCCCATACCTTGCACTAGCTGTCTCATTACAGATATTTCCGACGTGAGAAGGCGTTTTTTCTATAAATACATGACCTTCCTCATGATTTAGGGTTAGAAAATTTTCCCAAGAGCCAAAATTTGTCAAACACTCTTCTTTGCTCTCTTGCAATATACATACACCATACATACACTTCCTTAACCAAAACTTGAGGTCTTTTGCTAAGATTCTTGAATACAATTTCAGCTCTTGAGAGTGTTCAACTTGTGGTTTATGAACTAGAAGAGCATCCTCTCCTTTAAAAGGTATACTTTGAGCTTTTGTACCACCTTTTCTCTCTCTTTTATTGGTGTTTACTTACTGTTTCAGAGTATTTTGAGGCTTGAAATATGTGATTTTAAGTCACAAAAAAAAGAGAAGGGATTGGTCACCCTTCCTTTAGCTTGTTGCTTGGTTAAAACCCCTTGGCTTTAGCCTATTTTTGCTCACTTTTTCCACCTCAAAAACCTAATTTTCAGCACTATTTTGGTGTTGTTTCAAAGCTTTTTAGTGTGTTTAATTATGCTTCGAATACTATAGATGTGATGTTATAAGTTCACATGGATATAGCTTTCAATCCATTTAAGTTGATAGTCCTTTCTTGCTTCTTTTTTATAGCTTTCATACATATTTACATCATTGTAATCACTCACTTTTCCATAGCACTCTGAAACCTCCCTCCATTCTTTGTTGCTTTTGATTAAAGAGTTTAACCAAACAAAAGATAACCGTTCAAAGCATAAGAAAAAGACCTTTCATGCTAAATGGTTTAATCTCTTCGGAGGTTCATTACTAAGGCATTACATCTCTCTTATGCTAAGCGTGATCTCTTGTTTGATACTTCTCTTTATCACCAGTGCATTACTTCTAAGGGACTAACTTTCTAGTTAGACCCTTAGAAATCACAAAGAAAAGTGTCATTATAACTTATTATTGAGTTTGGATTTAGAATTATTATCGCTCATTTTGGGTTTGATTAGTCATTATCGATCTTTTTGAGTTTGACTAGCTATTATTGCTCATTTTGGGTTTAATTTAGAATTCATTATCGCTTATAAATGAGTTTGATTCTTCTTTATAATTTCCCCCATAGAAAAGGGCTTGAAAAGTTCATTTCTCGAGTAAAGTCGTGCTTGCTATCTTTATTGCTTTTGGATTTAGTGGACGTAATCTACACTTTTGGACAACAATGAAGAAAAGATAAGAAATGGAAAGGTAATGTAAAAAAAGTTAATAAAAGAGGCCCCAAAAAAAAAAAGATAATAAAATTGAGTTAGGTTCAATCGGACGTTATATTAAACATATTGCGTCTTAAATCATTACATACTTTTTAGTGATATTTAATGATTCATGAAACAATGTCTACCCCTTCCCTTGAGGTAACCTGACACCCTATTTTTGACCGCCCTTAAGACTTGGGCGCCACTGATTGATCACTCAATGATGAAAGTTATGCTGTGCAAATATTTGATTTCCTCACCAAGAAGAGCTTCTAGATTCCAACCTTACACCCTATTTTGACCAAAACTATTTTAGACCAAAACTATTCTAGACCTTAAAACCCTCTTTTTCAAAATATTTTTAAAAATGTTTTTATGATGTTCCGAAACTCGCATTTCGTTTAAAATATTGCACTTTTCGGTAAACCGAGTAAGGACAAAGTGGAAATAAATGGAAGAGAGGTAAAATCTTTGAAAAATCTTTAAAAACATCTTATTTTTAGGTTTGGAGTTGAAGAAAATAGGAGAGGATGGAAGAAAACTAGTTGAGGAGGAAGTTGGGCATCAATCCGTTAGGACAGAAATGAGCAGCATTCACTAAAATAGACATATTTCTTTGTACACTTAGAATTTAGATGTGAAACTACCACCATTGGAAATTAGACTTCCGAGGCTTCAATTTAGACTAAAAAATGACCTAAAACCGAGTCCAGATGAAAGAGATATGCCCGTTTGAAGTCGAGCTTGGAAGTAGATTTTTACCTACCGGCCACTTGTGTAAAAAGCCAGATTTTTGCATATATTTATTGTCAGTTGGTCCCACACTGCACCAGCTATTCCTATATAGATATTTTCGAGATAGACACCTGATTTTCTATATATAGATGACCTTCCCTCATGGTTTAAAGGTTAGAAAAATTTAGGAGTGAGAAAATATTTTGAAGAGCAAATTTTGAAAAATTCTTCTCTCTCTACAATTCTCTCTCTCTATTACAACTTGCATAGCCTTTTCCTAAACACTCTAAACCAAACCTAGAAAGCTTTTTGCTGAGGTGATTTGAGCTTGAATTTGAGCTCTTGAGGCACTTGAAAGTGTAAAATTGGTAGTTTGTAACTCAAAGAAACATTCATCTTCAAGAGGTATACCTTCTAGTCCTTTTATACCATCTCTACACTACTTGTTTTCTATCTTTTTTTACTGTTTTTGATTTATTTATTACCTGTCTTTTTGGGCTGAAACTTGTGATTTAAGGCCATTAAAGGCAGAGGGGTTGACAACCCTTCTTTGAACCTTACTTCTAAGGCCTTTGCCCTTATGTTTCCCACCTTCTCATCAACTTTTTTTGAGATTTTTACCACTGAATCTCAGAGGTTTTTCAGAGGCTAAAATCATGTTTTGAAGTCCCTAAAATGGAGGAGGTAGCCTCCTCTCCTTGTGCTTGCTTACTAGCCTAACTTGCTCCATGTTGTAGCTTATTGTTTTAGCTATTTTTGTCTTAAGTCCAGCACTGTTTTTGACTGTTTTAGGATTGTTTTAGGACTATTTTTAGTTGTTCATTGCATTTGAGCTTTGTATAGCATGCTTGTAATGTAATGGCCCTCATAGGCTTGGTGGTTCAGGCCTTAGCCACCAACCTATTTGAGTTGATTGTGTTTATTTCTTGCGTTCATACTTGTTTTCATCTCTAATCACATCTGCAATCTCCCTCCTTTCATGGCTTTTTCTTTATTTTGAAAGTTGTTTCAAACTACTTGCTTGTTTAAGCTTAAGATAGAGGTATCGTGCTTAATGGTTTAATTCCTTTGAGGGTTCATTACCAACGGTATGGTGTCTCTTTCATGCCTAAAACAACTCTGTGTTTGATGCTCATTTCCATTAGACGACTTAAAGCTCATTTTTGGACTTAAATGAACTAATGAATAGATGGTAATTAAAATGAAGTAATAAAATTGGGACTAAAAGTAATGCAAGATAATAAGTTAATTTGGTATTCAATCGGACGTTAATTGAACACATGGAGATTTGAGTCATTTCATACTTGTTAAGTGATGAAATGGTTCAAGTTTCCATGACCAACCACTTCCCTTGATCAATCCATGATAGGGAGGAGGTTTTGTTGGTCTTTTGTTATGCATTTATAGAAATTATGTCCCTTGATTCATAAGTCATTATGCAATGAAATTACGTCGATTGATGATTTGTGAATCGAGTCTACCCCTCATTTGACCTGTTTACTGTTAAGGAGAGGCAAGGTGGACAAATATCCCTTGAGAATACTCTAGTTTGTGCTCTGTTTATCCTCTGTTACTACAGGAGAGAACCAAAGTCAGTGGCCGACAGGCCACTTTTTCTGGACGGCAACCCACTATTAGTGGCTTGCTGGCCACTACTTCTGGGTTGCCAGCCACTTTTTCTAGCTAGGCAGTGTCCTTTTTCCAGCAAAGCAAAGCAGAAGCTAAGGCATTCCGGTAACAAAACGGAGAGCATTATTGGGTGGAAATCCAAATTCATACATGAGTTGTCCCCCGATTCTCGGGATCCGTGAAGTGATGTTATACTATTAGTGTTGTGCTTGGAATATCGGATTTGTAATTAATTAGTTAGAATGGGTAATTAGTTTTGCATTGTATTTATTTAATTAGCTAGAATAGTTAGTTAAATTTTGTTGTTGTAATAATTAGTTAATTAGCTAGTATAGTTAATTTATTCCATTTGATTTGTAATAGTTAGTTAATTAGGTAATTAGCTTGGCTAGTTCATTCATTCGGACCCTCCTGCACAAGGGCAAACTTGTAATAATGTGTATGTCTTCCAACCCTATGTCTTTCTCCTTTTTATTTACTTGCTTATGATAGGTAACTTAAAACATCATATTTCTTTTAGCATTACTCATGTTTGCATCCACTTGTCTTGCATGCATCAAGGCTTGGTTCATCATTCTAACAAAATATTGTCGTTTATTACTTCGTTAAATACGTGTTTAAACCGCATACTATCAAATCGGTACACATGTCATAATTAGTAACCAAACCTATTAATTGCATTATCACATATGTTGCATTAGTTAGGAGCATGCATGTTTTCTAACTCTTTTGCTTGTTTTGGCTTGTCTCGGAGTACTAGATAAGCATTTTTGTACTTTAGCATATCGCATGAATGTGATTGTTGCCATGTCTAGCATGCTTGCCATGAGACTAATTGCTTAAAGTGCCATAACTCTTGAAATGCCTGTGAATGAAGGCTAATTGCTTGAATTAGAATAATTTGAGTAATGTACATATGAGATCACTTTTTCAAGTGATACATATTCGAAACAATTTTCCAAATAAACATAAATCGAAGTGTTCTAATTTTTGCAAATTAGTCTATACTTGTGTGCACATCACATAGTAACTGTCATGACCCAACCCCAGGGGCTTAGAGTTGGAATCGTGACTTACTAACTTATTCCCATTCGAAATAATTTAAGCTGCGCAAGTAAAATAATTAAACAGAAGTTCTATTACATCTTATTATTTAAGAAACAGAAAATACATTTTTAGGGCTTTCATTATTTTATTATTCAGTGACCAGCCCCGAACAGAGACAAAAGGAAGCAAAAATATAAAAAAAGGAAAGGTAAAATAGTGATTCATCATTAGTCCAAATGCAGGTTTCATTTTGTAGGGTTAGGGATTTTCCTCACATCTCGTCACCTGAAAGGGTAACAGCTATAAGCACACAGCTGTAGACACCCCATTTTTGACCGACCTTAAGACTCAGACGTCACCGGTTGAGCGCTCGGTGATGTTGCATACTGTGCTCGTTCAGAAGTCCCAGAGTCGCGGCCGCGCGCCCTGCCTCCGAACTTCCGAATCCTCTTCTGTGCCTTGTCTCGGTTTGCGAACCAGGCTCGGTTTTCTCTGTTTTCTTTCCTCAGGGAAGGGAGTGGTCCTGTAGACTATCTCCCGGTGGCCGTGAGCTACTTTTCGTGGCCGTAGGTCATTTTGCCCATTTCGGAGCCCGGTTCCCGGTTTTCGGGGCCGTTAGGCCGTGTGCCTCGGCTCGGGACCGCCCAACCATCTCCAACTTCTCCGGTTCTTGGCTAATACCTCTGTTTTATCATTTTGAGGAACACTGGGGCCCCCGATGCCCACTTCGTGGCCGTATGCCACTTTCGGTGCTTATAGCCGGTTTTCGGGCCCCGAACCTCGCGGTTTGGCCCCCGAGCATTCATTTCGCATCGGTTTTCTCCGGTTTTTGGCGTGTACCTCTGTTTTGTCATACCGAGAAACCCTGGGGTCTCAGATACCCACTTCGCTGCTGAACACCACTTCCGGTGCCTACAGCCCATTTTCGGGCCCCGAACCTCGCGGTTTGGGCCCCGAGCGTTCATTTCTCATTATTTTTTGTTCAATTTTGGCAGGTACCTCTGTTTCAACATTAGGAAGATCACTGGAGGGTAGGAGGCCAGCAATTATCCCAGATAACCAATTTCGCTCCTCCGGCGCCCGTTTTGCTCACTTCCGGGCCAATGTTGAACACCCTAGGCCCATTTTCTTCCAACCAAAGCTACATATTTGTGATGAGGGCACATGGGAGGACCCTAAAAACTACTGGTCAGCCAGCAATTTTCAATTTCATTTTTGGGCCTCTCCTTCAGATGCAATGTTGTGACTCCTGCTTCAGTGTTGCCACATTCCGACCTTGGAACCTTGTTCTACACATCTGGGAGGACACCAAAAAGTGGTGGTCGGCCAGCAATTGTTACATTCATTTTTGAGCCTCTCCTTCAAGCTCTATGTTGTGGCTCCTGCTTCAGAGTTGCCAGATTCCGACCTTGGGGCCTTGTTCTACACATCTGGGAGGACACCATTGCATGGTGGTCGGCCAGCAATTTGTGACTTCATTTTTGGGCATGGCCGGCCGGCCAGGGTGAGTGGCTGGCCGACCAGGTGGGGTGGCCGGCCGGCCACCTCCCAGAAAGTTCCCTGGCCGGCCAGCTTTCTGCTTTCCAGCCCATTCCAGCTGTCCGGATATTTTTTCAAAATATCTCCCCCATCCGGGGATATTTTGGGAGGGAAAGATTGCCTCCATTTCCCTCCCCTTTTACACCTTTTCTTACTTACTTAAAGGGCTGGACAGCCCCTTTGCCTAGGTTGGACAATTTCTTCTCAAGGCTTCTTCTCCATTTGAGCCCATTTCCATAGCCAAAAACCTCAAAAACTTCCAAGTTCCTAGGCAATTCCTTCATCAACCCTTAGCTCCACCATCCCCACTACCATTCCAGCAGCAAGGAAGTGTTCTCCAGTGGCTAAGAAGCAACAAATTCAGGCCAAGAGGTAGCAACAATTGGATCTTCAAGGGTAAGTCTCCAAATCTCTTTTTGTAGCATAATTTTGCTTCCTATTTCTACCCTATTTCCTTTCAGTTTTTGGGCTTTGACCCCTACTGATTTTAGGCTTATTTTGAGCCCCTCTACAACTTTGTAGAAGGGCTCAACTTCATTTGGTGTCTCCATGATACACTTGTTTCAATATCTAGCTTGTATGCCACAATCTTGTATGCTATTTTTAGCCTATTTGCATTTGTTTTTGGGGCTCCTACCCCTAATGGTTTTGTGCTTATTTTGATCCCCTCTACAACATTGAAGAAGGGCTCAATCATGTTTGGTGACTCTAGCATGCACTTCCTTTGAAATGCTTCCATTTTATCGTAAAATTGCATGATTGTTTTGGCCTATTTGTGATCTGAGTTGGAATTTGTAACATACTGTGATTGTGCTTATTTTGAGCCCCTCTTCAACATTGAAGAAGGGCTCAACCTGGTTTTCTTACTCTACATATCACTTGCTTTGAATTCTTGTTCCACTCCCATCTTGCATGCATTTTTGAGCTCACCATGCTTAGGATTTCAGCCTTCATCAGGCTTAGAGAGTGCCTTATTTTGGTCCATTATTCATTCTTTGTTAAGGGTCTTATGCCATTTGATGGCTGGTTTTGGTACTTGTTTTGTAATCCTTCCATTTTACCGTAAAATTGCATGTTTGTTTAGGCTTGCTTAGCCACTGATTTGAGTCTTCATCAGGCTTAGAAAGTGTCTTAGAATTGTCTATTCTTCATCTTTTGTTAAGGGTTCAAAGTTGTTTGATGCTTGCCTATGGTACCTCATGTTGTAGCCCCTTATTGGCTCATTTTTGCATGCCATTTTGAGCATATCTACACACTGAATTAGAGGATCTCATCTACTGTAAATATGCATGTTTTTGGCCCCTCTTCAATTTTGTAGAACTGATTTTTCTGGTTTGAGCATTGTATATACTACTTGCTTTGTAATTCCTCTCTTTTTCCCCGTTTTTGCAAGCTATTTCTGCCATGCTTGTGGTTGTTATTTAGCCTTGCTTTGTACTAAAAAAATGCCATATTTAGGGCTGCCTTGCTACTGTTTTTGCTTTCATGTATCAATTTTGCATGTTTAGCATAGCCGTAGGCCATTTCGGGTACTTAGAAACACATTTCGGGATGATTTCATGCATTGATTGTCATTTCGTATCATTCCGGGACTGTTTTCCCCTTTATTTAAGTGCTGAAGTTTGGTTTGCATACTTGCATATCATTTCCCGTGCCATTTCATGCCTTCGGGCCATGCCTCGGTGTGCGTGCCTGTGGGCACACATTTCGAGGCACTTCGGTTTTATCCGATTCCTCATTTTATCATCGCCTCGGTATGCGTGCCTG
The DNA here is from genome assembly GCA_030407325.1 of Camellia japonica. Lineage (NCBI taxonomy): Eukaryota > Viridiplantae > Streptophyta > Magnoliopsida > Ericales > Theaceae > Camellia > Camellia japonica. The sequence goes on from JAPPVO010000016.1 coordinate 32,683,350, forward strand.
TGGGCACACATTTCGAGGCACTTCGGTTTTATCCGATTTCTCATTTCATCATCCCTCGGTGCGTGCCTGTGGGCACACATTTCGAGGCACTTCGGTTTTATCCGATTCCTCATTTATCATCGCCTCGGTATGCGTGCCTGTGGGTACACATTTCGAGGCATTCGGTTTTATCCATTTCTCATTTCATCATCGCCTCGGTGTGCGTGCCTGTGGGCACACATTTCGAGGCACTTGGTTTTATCCGATTCTCATTTATCATCGCCTCGGTATGCGTGCCTGTGGGCACACATTTCGAGGCACTTCGGTTTTATCCGATTTCTCATTTCATCATCGCCTCGGTGTGCGTGCCTGTGGGCACACATTTCGAGGCACTTCGGTTTTATCCGATTCCTCATTTTATCATCGCCTCGGTATGCGTGCCTGTGGGCACACATTTCGAGGCACTTCGGTTTTATCCGATTCCTCATTTTATCATCGCCTCGGTGTGCGTGCCTGTGGGCACACATTTCGAGGCACTTCGGTTTTATCCGATTCCTCATTTTATCATCGCCTCGGTGTGCGTGCCTGTGGGCACACATTTTGAGGCACTTCGGTTTTATCCGATTCCTCATTTCATCATCGCCTCGGTATGCGCGCCTGTGGGCACACATTTCGAGACACTTCGGTTTTATCCGATTTCTCATTTCATCATCGCCTCGGTGTGCGTGCCTGTGGGCACACATTTCGAGGCACTTCGGTTTTATCCGATTTGCATTTCACATCATTTTCTCGGTATACGTGCCCGTGTGCGCGCATTTCGAGGCACCTCATTCTCATAGCATTGTGCACGCTAGAACTGTATATTAGTTGTATTTCATGCATATCATGCATATTGCATTGTGTTCGGGATAGGAGTTAGCCCGGGCACGGGAAACGAGGCACGTTTCGTACTCCGAGTGACGAAACGGGTCTCAATTCCCCAGTCACCGACACTCCGGATAACCCATGATGGAGTTAGGTTTTCATTGTAGCATTCATGCATTCATTCTATAGTGAGTTGTGCAATCCGATTCCTCGGCCATCATGCATCGGTATGCGTGATTGGTGGCACGAGGATCGAGGCATGCATATATTTGTGAAATACATTGCTATGCCCTTTTCCTGCTCTCTGTTGCAGCAAAATAGAGGATCAGCAACTTTTCAGAGTCGGGCACGCATTTCAAGAAACACTGCAAACAGAGGCTGAATCGGGCATCCCAGTGGATTTCCGCGCAACACAGTCCAGCATACATCATTCATCAGAAGCAAGGCAGTCCCTGGCTTGCATGCCAGTTTTACTTTTTTGTAGTTAAGCTGTACATTACTTAGAAATCTGTAATATTCTTTTATTTCGGACTGTATTATTATTTATTCGGACCCTCTGCGCGAGGGCATAACTGTAATAAGTGTGGGTGAGTGTGATGTATGTCTTCCAACCCCCATTTCTTTCTCCCTTTTATTTACCCGCTTACGATGGTTAGATATAGGGCATATTTCAATTAGCATACAGTATGATAGCATGTTTGCATTCATTCATCTGTTTTGCACGCACCGGGCTCGGCGCATCATACAAACTGCATTTGTATTTCAATTCCAAATTGAATACATGTTAGCTGTAGCATTTCATATCCCATGTTTAGGACAGTCGAGCCTGCTATAGTTGCAATATTGCATGCGTTGCATTAGGCATTTCTGTATAGTTAGGATCATGCATGATTTCTAATCAGCTTTTGTTTTGGCTTGGAGTACCCGGTGAGTTTTATGCTTTAGCATCCTTGCATGCGTGTGAGTGTTGCCATGACAGCATGCTTGCCATGAGGCTATGTGCTTATGTGATATAACTGCCTTGAATGCCTGTGGGTGGAGGTTGAGTTATCTGAATTGGAACAATTCATCAATCATGTTTTACTAAGCCCACCCGAGGGTGGCAAATCCGCGTTTTTAGCCTACCTGCGGGTAGCGCCATCAAACCATTTTCAAATGTTTTGTTCCAATTCAGGCGACCCAGTCTATACTTTTTTGCTGCGAGCATCACATAGTAACCTAGGCTAATAATCGGATAAGAGCATACAAGGTTTTCAAAATAAGATATCATGGTTAGTAGAGGCCGGTCTTTGACCGGGCGAGCGGGGGTGCTCACGATGTGACCTTCCCCAATCGTACCCAAGTTCCCGAGCCAACTTTGGTGATGACGGACACGTGGCCTTTGGCACCGAGTCAGGGTTTCCTAAATTTCCCATTTTAAAAATATTTAGGTGGCGACTCTGTTATCTGGCAAAGCAGTCCATGTTTGGCACTTCTTTAAAAAAAATCTGTTTTCAAAACGATTTGCCGGATTTGGACTCTTTGGTTCAAGATTAAGAACCGTGACATTTGAGTCCTTGAACTGTAGTGACCCCAATATGAACAGAACGGGACCTAACCCTCCCGGGGCGTTCGGGGACGTCTACAACAGCAGAGTGAGAAATGTTATGCCAAGTGTAGGGAATACAAAATATCCATAGATAATTAGTTAGGCTAAAACATTTGCAAAATTTAATTTAAAATGGCAATTTATTTAAAGTGGCAGAATACAGAAATCATGTAAATAAATAATCATAACCACGGTATAAACAGAACAGAACAGAGGTCACAGAGGTGACAGTCAGAACAGAGGTCAATGGATCCATGACAAACAGAGGACCACAAAGTGGTCAAACAGAGGCCAGTGGTTATTTAAGTCCCCCAAGGCGTGGGACTCCCGTGGTAATACTTACAAAACATAATTGTTTATAAGGTTATAGTCAAATATATACTAATTTTTAAACAAACATATCCATGGATTCCCTTTTAAGTAAATAGAGTTTAGAAAGTAACCCACGTAACTGAAATATTTATAAACATAATTTTTATTTATATAACTTAATAAATATAACGTGTTTGAAATAAGCTATGGTAATTCAAAACATTTGTAAAACATATAATGGTAAATCAAGGTATAACATATCTTACCTTAACTATAACCCTTAGCTTTACTTTATTATCAAAACTTCCTCACTATGGAATCCTTACCCTCACTGACGAGTCTCTCCCTCTCGATTTCTTTCTTTCTTCACTTATTTCCTTCACACGCACAAACACAGCACCCCACTCCTATTTATACACCATATACATGCTGACTCAACATGCTAAGCCCTAGGTACTTACGCCTCTACACAAGCCTAACGTACAGGTGGCTTCCCCGTTCTCTTCACTCGGCTGATCTGTAATCAAATTCATTAATGGCCGAATAATATGGCAGGATTATACTTGATTGCCACCGATTCGTTTTTATCTAAAACTATTATCTTAATTAAAATCAGTATTTAATAATAAAATTGGTATTTTAACTTATCTTAATAAATTTCTTCGTCATATATTTAATAACCATAATGATAAATTAATTTACCTAGCACAAATAACTTATTCATTATATCATTTTCATTCCATATATTATTGTTATTTATTTATTTATTTACTATCTTTAACTTTAATTTGACCCAACTAATATTAGAATTTCATATTTCTGTTAATTTGGCCCTAACTAAAAATCCCTAATTAATCCCATATAACCCCGTGCTAAATTAGATTCTGTATTTATTAGTACTTATTTAATATTATATATCACATACACCCATAATTATATAACTATAAACATTTATGTGGTATGTAATTAAACATTCAGGGTGTCACATTTCTTCCCTCCTAAATAGGAGTTTGTCCCCAAACTCGACGTACCTTAATTTTCGAAGAGGTGTGGGTATTTAGCTCGCATTTGTTCTTCGGTTTCCCACGTAGCTTCTTCGATACAATGATTCCGCCATAAGACCTTTACCAATGGTATGGTCTTGTTTCGGAGAATTTGATCACGTCGATCGAGAATTTGTACTGGTTGTTCTTCATAAGAGAAATCTTCTCGAACTTCCAAGTTCTCATAGTCGATGACATGTTCTGGATCTCGGAGATATCGTCGGAGCATTGATACGTGAAACACGTTGTGGATTTTAGATAGTTCAGGAGGTAGTGCAAGGCGATAAGCTACAGGACCAATTCTTTCCAGTATTTCAAATGGCCCGATGTAACGTGGGTTTAGCTTTCCGCGCTGTCCAAATCGGATCACTCCTCTTGTTGGTGAGATTTTGAGAAACACATGATCTCCTTCTTGGAATTCCAAGTCTCGCCTCCGAGTATCCGCATAACTTTTCTGGCGGCTTTGAGCAGTGCGAATCCGCTGTTGGATGAGTTGGATCTTCTCACTGGTGACTTGTACAATTTCGGGGCCTAACAATTTCCTGTCTCCGACTTCCGTCCAACACAGGGGTGATCGACACTTCCTTCCGTATAGTGCTTCGTATGGTGCCATTCCAATGCTTGCCTGATAGCTGTTGTTATAGACGAATTTTACTAAAGGTAGGTGCTCATCCCAGTTACCTTTGAGGTCCAACACGCATACACGTAACATGTCTTCCATCGTCTGAATTGTTCTTTCAGATTGCCCATCGGTTTGTGGATGATAGGCCGTGCTGAACTTCAGTGTAGTTCCCAAAGCTTCTTGTAATTTATTCTAGAAGTGAGACACGAAACGAGGGTCCCGGTCTGACACGATCGATACTGGGATACCATGCAATCGAATAATCTCCTTGATATATAAAATGGCAAACTTATTCAGAGGATACATGATTTTGATTGGTAGAAAGTGTGCTGACTTTGTCAATCGGTCTACTATCACCCATATTGCATCATTTTTTGAAAAAGACTGTGGTAACCCGACCACGAAGTCCATGGTAATGTGTTCCCATTTCCATTCAGGAATAGGGAGTGGTTGCAGTAGCCCTGCCGGTCTCTGATGTTCTGCTTTAACACGCTGACAATGCAGACATTTAGAAACATGGTTTGCGATATCTCTTTTCATTCCGGTCCACCAGTAGTGTTCCTTCAGCTCACGATACATCTTTGTGTTGCCAGGGTGGGCTGCAAATCTTGACTTATGAGCTTCTTCCAGTATCTTCTTCTTGAGATCCGGGATGTCGGGTATGCAAATTCGGTTCCGAAATTTCAGTATCCCATTGCTTATAATGAAATCAGGATCAGGCGTGCTTTCTCGTTCCTCGTACCTTTTCTTCAAGAGTTTATCTTCCCATTGGCGCGCTTTAATTTCTCCAATCAATGCAGGTTCCACGGTTACGTTGGCGAGTAACCCATTGATCTTGCGGGAAACGAGGGTGCATGCCAAACTTCTTGTCGACTTTCGGCTCAGTGCGTCGGCTACCACGTTAGCTTTGCCCGGATGGTGATGGATTTCTATATCGTAGTCTTTCATAAATTCCAACCATCGCCGTTGCCTCATATTCAGTTCCTTCTGCGTGAATAGATATTTTAAACTCTTGTGGTCAGTATAAATCTTGCAGGTTGTACCATAGAGATAATGACGCTAGATTTTGAAAGCAAAGATCACCGCAGCCAATTCCAAATCGTGAGTCGGGTAGTTCTTCTCGTGAATCTTCAATTGTCGTGACGCATAAGCAATGACCTTTCCATCTTGCATGAGAACGCAACCCAACCCATTGTATGAGGCATCACTATAAATTATGAATCCATCTGCTCCGGTAGGGAGTGCTAGTATAGGGGCTGATACGAGTCGACTTTTTAATTCTTGGAAGCAGCGCTCCTGTTTATCGGTCCATTCAAATGGTGTGTTCTTCTGAGTTAGCTGGGTCAAGAGCGATGCTATCTTTGAAAAATCTTGCACGAAGCGTCGATAATAGCCAACTAGCCCCAAGAAACTTCGGATTTCCGACACATTAGTAGGTCGTGGCCAGTCCACGATTGCTGCAACTTTTTGGGGATCAACCGAGATGCCGTCTTTGTTAATGACGTGACCGAGAAAGTGCACACTAGTGATCCAAAATTCACATTTCTTCAACTTGGCGTAGAGTTTATGATCATGTAGTGTTTGCAGAACCATTCGCAAGTGCCGCTCATGAGCTTCTGATGACTTGGAGTATATGAGGATGTCGTCAATGAAAACGATGACGAACTCATCAAGATAGGGTTTGAATACTCTGTTCATGAGGTCCATGAAGGCTGCCGGGGCATTTGTGACGCCAAAAGGCATGACGAGAAATTCGTAGTGCCCGTAACGGGTTCTGAAGGCAGTCTTTTCAATGCTTTCTGTTTTAACCTTTAGTTGATGATAGCCAGAACGTAAGTCAATTTTGGAAAATACTTGTGCACCCTGAAGTTGGTCGAATAAGTCATCGATTCGCAGCAGAGGATATCGATTCTTGATGGTGACCTTGTTCAGTTCCCGGTAGTCGATGCATAGTCTCATCGTGCCGTCCTTTTTCTTCACGAACAGTACTGGAGCTCCCCAGGGTGAGGTACTAGGCCGAATGAAACCTTTGTCCAAGAGTTCCTGGAGTTGAGTTTTTAGCTCTTTCAATTCTGTCATCGACATACGATAAGGAGTTTTTGATATAGGCTGCGTGCCAGGTTGGGTTTCAATGGTGAATTCGATCTCCCGATCAACTGGAATACCGGGTAAATCTTCAAGAAAGACATCTGGGAATTCTCGAACCACAGGAATTGAATCAACGGTAGGGGCTTCTTTTTGTGTATTAATCACATAACAAATATAACTACTACAACCCTTTCTTAGAAGTCGTTGGGCCGCCATGGAGGATATGATACAGGAAGGGTTAGAAACTTCAGTCCCATCAAAGACAATTTCGGGTTGGTTTGGTAACTTGAAAGAGACCCTTTTGGCTTTACAATCGATAGAGGCGTGGTTGGCAACCAACCAATCCATACCTAAGATTACATCAAAGTTTCCAATGTGGAAGGGAATCAAGTCTACATATAAGGTTTTGCCTTTTAGGAATACAACACAAGATCTGTACACATCGGCACTACAGGCAGACTTACCAGAAGGAAAAGACACAGACAATGTATATCCTAATGGTTCGGGAGTGGATGTCAATTTGGTGGCAAAGTGTGGTGCAATAAAAGAATGAGTTGACCCAGAGTCAATAAGGACATGAGCTAGAAGGCCACAGATAGAAAGTGTACCTGACACAACATTTTCGGTAACTTCCGATTTTCCAGGTACCAAGGCAAAAGCCCAACCTTGGCGGTTTTGGTCCTTCCTTTCTCCTCCGGTCCCGCGGTTCTCTTGACTAGGCCAGAGGGGCTGGCTGTAGGATTAACCATTTTTGGACAATCCCTTAACACGTGGCCAAACTGTCCGCATCTAAAACATGCTCCCGTGTCTCGGTGGCATTGTCCCCAATGAACCCTTCGACAAGTGGGGCAAGTTGAAATAGTGCCACCTCGGGGGTTGGTAGGACCGTGGTGGCCTGAGCTGGTTGTGCCCATGTTCACCTTTTTATGAGGTGCAACACCGGGTCTTCTGTTATCTCTTTCCCAGAATCGCTTCTTGTAGCTTGGTTCTCCAGAACGCGAGGCTTTAATTCCCTTTTCTGCTATGTATGCCCGGTCCACCACTTCTGCATAGGTTGACAATTTCAAAACTTCGAGCCTGTATTTAATTCCAGCATCCAATCCTGCTTCAAATTTTCTTGCTTTTCGAGTTTCGGTGGGAATGACGTATGTTGCAAACCGAGCGAGTTGTGTGAATTTGCTCTCATATTCGGCCACCGTCATGGTTCCCTGCTTCAGATGTATGAATTCGGATGCCTTCTGTTCCCGTAACGAATCTGGAAAGTATTTTTCATAGAATACTTCCAAGAATCTTGCCCACGTCGTGATTTCTTCTTTGGCCAGAGTGAGAAGCCACCATTCCTGTGCATTGTCTTTGAAAATGAAAGTGGCGAACGTTACCTTTTGCCTTTCGGTGCACGGTAGGGCACGAAAAATCTTTTCCATGTCTTTAACCCAAGCGTCTGCTACCATTGGGTCTGGGCCGCCGGTAAATGTGGTGGGTTTCAGATCCTGGAATTGTTTTATGGTAACCGGCCCTTCTTGCCGTTCCGACGTCCCATTGTTGATGTTAGCTTGCAAGGCTTGTAGAAAACTAGCAACCGCTCTTTCCATTACTCTTTCCATCGATTCCGTACCACCAACTGATGATTCACTTCCATTACCATTAGCCATTCTACAAGTAATAAACGAGGTATTATATTTTCAATGTAGTATATATATATATACACAGCACAACATGTAGTACACTTTATATTTATATAAACTGTCAACATTGCACATGGTTATTTATTTATATCATTTTTGCAATTCATATTACATTAGTTAGAACATGTTAGTGTCCCATCCCTGCGGTAAACAAAACAAAAGTCAACAAAAGGGGATTAGAACATATCAAGATCAGCATACAAAAGATTGTCTACTATCCAGATCTAGAGTGGTGGGTCAGATGGGCCGAAAAACCAGGGAAAATAGTGCTGCATAAAAAGCTCAAACTCCCATCCCAACTGGATTACACCAAAACACGCCCATGCTACCTGGACTGCGAAAATGGGGATAGATCGTATTTGACCCACAAATGCCCGGTCGACAATCCACACAGGTGTCTCAACATATGACAAGTCATTTTCGAAGTCAACATTTTGCATATTAATGATTTCTAATGGATTTGGTACTGTGGTGAAAATGTAATCCTCGGGGTACACGTTTCCCCTTCTGGTTGCAAACTCTAGGGGTAGGGGGCCTATGATATAATGTGGGCGGTCATGACCAGGGGCGACGCCAAGGACGCGAGATGGTCCGAGAAAACGTCTACGTGTGTGGTCAAGGCTGTGCCTCCATAATAGGTGTGGAACGTCGGTAGGGTCAACCTGAATATAAATTGGTCGTCCCATCAGTCGGCCAAGACCTGAGTGTAATTCCCTGACTATCTCTTCAGAATCTCCCCAGCCTTCAGGTGAGGCGGGTGCAGGGGCAGGGTGTTCGGCTAGAATTTCATCTAGGTTGATAGCCTGGAGGTCATCCCAGAAGGCATCATCAAGATAAATCTCTGACATCCTACAATACCAGAATAAGCGTGAGATTTTACACAGGAAAAATTCACGTCACCTGTAAATATTTATTATTATTATTATTTTATTTCGATTTCACCATATATATCTATATATATATATATATTTTTAACTATATGGTTTTATATTTATAACCCTTTTTTTTTTCTTTTCTCTTTTTTTTTTTGAACCGTTGCTCTGATACCACCTTTGTCATGACCCAACCCCAGGGGCTTAGAGTTGGAATCGTGACTTACTAACTTATTCCCATTCGAAATAATTTAAGCTGCGCAAGTAAAATAATTAAACAGAAGTTCTATTACATCTTATTATTTAAGAAACAGAAAATACATTTTTAGGGCTTTCATTATTTTATTATTCAGTGACCAGCCCCGAACAGAGACAAAAGGAAGCAAAAATATAAAAAAAGGAAAGGTAAAATAGTGATTCATCATTAGTCCAAATGCAGGTTTCATTTTGTAGGGTTAGGGATTTTCCTCACATCTCGTCACCTGAAAGGGTAACAGCTATAAGCACACAGCAGAGTGAGAAATGTTATGCCAAGTGTAGGGAATACAAAATATCCATAGATAATTAGTTAGGCTAAAACATTTGCAAAATTTAATTTAAAATGGCAATTTATTTAAAGTGGCAGAATACAGAAATCATGTAAATAAATAATCATAACCACGGTATAAACAGAACAGAACAGAGGTCACAGAGGTGACAGTCAGAACAGAGGTCAATGGATCCATGACAAACAGAGGACCACAAAGTGGTCAAACAGAGGCCAGTGGTTATTTAAGTCCCCCAAGGCGTGGGACTCCCGTGGTAATACTTATAAAACATAATTGTTTATAAGGTTATAGTCAAATATATACTAATTTTTAAACAAACATATCCATGGATTCCCTTTTAAGTAAATAGAGTTTAGAAAGTAACCCGCGTAACTGAAATATTTATAAACATAATTTTTATTTATATAACTTAATAAATATAACGTGTTTGAAATAAGCTATGGTAATTCAAAATATTTGTAAAACATATAATGGTAAATCAAGGTATAACATATCTTACCTTAACTATAACCCTTAGCTTTACTTTATTATCAAAACTTCCTCACTATGGAATCCTTACCCTCACTGACGAGTCTCTCCCTCTCGATTTCTTTCTTTCTTCACTTATTTCCTTCACACGCACACAACACAACACCCCACTCCTATTTATACACCATATACATGCTGACTCAACATGCTAAGCCCTAGGTACTTACGCATCTACACAAGCCTAACGTACAGGTGGCTTCCCCGTTCTCTTCACTCGGCTGATCTGTAATCAAATTCATTAATGGCCAAATAATATGGTAGGATTATACTTGATTGCCACCGATTCGTTTTTATCTACAACTATTATCTTAATTAAAATTAGTATTTAATAATAAAATTGGTATTTTAACTTATCTTAATAAATTTCTTCGTCATATATTTAATAACCATAATGATAAATTAATTTACCTAGCACAAATAACTTATTCATTATATCATTTTCATTCCATATATTATTATTATTATTTATTTATTTATTTACTATCTTTAACTTTAATTTGACCCAACTAATATTAGAATTTCATATTTCTGTTAATTTGGCCCTAACTAAAAATCCCTAATTAATCCCATATAACCCCGTGCTAAATTAGATTCTGTATTTATTAGTACTTATTTAATATTATATATCACATACACCCATAATTATATAACTATAAACATTTATGTGGTATGTAATTAAACATTCAGGGTGTCACAGTAACAATAGCCTAATAATCAGAATAAGAGCATATAATGTAAATAAGAATCACATCATGATTAGTAGAGGCCGATCTTTGATCGGGCAAGTGAGGTGCTCAATTCATGACCTTCCTCTCTCGTACCTAAGTTCCCGAACCGAGACAATCTTGGTGATGACGGACACGTGGCCTTTGGCACGAGTCATGGGCTTTCTAAATTTCTCAAAAATATTTAGGTGACGACTCTGTATCTGGCAAAGCAGTCCATTTTTGCATTTTGACTTAAAATCTATTTTCCAAAAGATTTGCCGAATTTGAACTCTTTGGTGTTTCTCTATTTCACATTGCACTTGTAAGATAGATTCAGAACCGTGAGAGTCCGAACTGTAAGGCTAGTCGTATCCGAAAGGAGCACGAAAAGTCAAGCTACATAACTCCTATTGTCTATCTTTCGTTTCATTTTATTAAGCTTTTGTCCTATCGGTTCTAAGATTATCACGCAACAAATTTGCGACAATTGATGATTTGAGAAACGATTCTACTTATCCCTTAATCACCTTCATAATAAGAAAGGGCAGAGAGGATAAACATCTCCCAGAAACACTCTGTTTTAGCTTTGTTACACCAAGGTAATCCTCAGAAAACAGTGGCCGGCTGACCATCATTCTGTACGGCCAACCACTTTTCAATGCCAGCCGGCTACCTATTTTTGTCTCGACAATGGCATTTTTATAGTAGAACAGAGTAGAACCTGATGCCAAAACAAAATAATTTTCTAGCTACAAACATAGCAGATTCTGACAGCAAACAGGGAGGTTTCCGAGAGGATGTTCTCATTGAACACATATGGCTCCTCGCCTCCCGTTCGATTAAATTAGCGCTTTAATATTAGTATGTTATAATTAATTAGTTGGCTTCATTCGAATGTGTAATAGCTAGTTAATTTAGTTAATTCATTTGGTATTGTAATAATTAGTTTAATTAGAACATTTATTCAGACCCTCTTGTACGAGAGCAAATTTATAACACTTGTAACACTTTGTATGTCTTCTAACCCCATTCTTTCTCCCTTTTATTTACTTGCTTACTATGGTTGCATGTAGTATCATATTTTTGGTTTCATATCATTACCATGACTTGCACCCATTTTTGCCTACATTAGGATTTGGCTCATCATGCTTGATAAACATCGATTATTTCTTGTTTGAATACATGAGCTACTATATGCCTTGAATTGATCCATATGTCATGTTAAGAAGCCGAATCCGATAGTTGCATTTTGTATGTGTTGCATTAGTCACTTTTCATATTAAAGCATGCATTTTTCTAATTAACTTTTTCCCTTTGGCTTGCCTCGGTTGAGTACTAGGTGAGCATTTTTACTTTAGCATATTGCATGTGTGTTCGTGTTGCCATATCAAGCATACTACCATAAGACAAACTACTTATTTGAAATAACTGTTTGAATACCTGTGGATGAAAGCTATTTCGCTTAAATTGGGATGATTTTGATTAATGCACATATGATTTTGATGATTTTCAAGTAGCATATAGTCAAAATTCTTTTCAAACAAACATGAAATCAAAGCATTCCAAAGTGAATGATGTAGTCTATACTTGTGTGCCTCACATAGTAAGTTAGCATAATAATCAAAATAAGAGTATATAATATACATAAAAATCTTATCATGATTAGTAGAGACAATCTTTGATCGGATAAGAGGGGTGCTCAATTCATGACCTTCCCCTCTCATACCTAAGTTCCCGAGCCAAGGCACTATGGTCACGACGGACAAGTGGCTTTGGCACGAGTTACAGATTTCTTAAATTTTTCAAAAATATTTAGGTAGCGACTCTGAAATCTGGCAATACAGTCCATTTCTGGCATCTCTGATGATAAATGAATTTTCTAAGATTTTCCAGATTTGGACTCTCATTTGTGATTTTTTTCTATTTCACATTGCAATTGTGAAACTAGATTCAGAACTACGAGAGTCCGAACTGTAAGGCTATTGTATCCGAGGAGACTAAACTCCTCCAAGGAGTACGAAAAACCAGCTACATCAACAAAAAAAGAAATGCTAGAATTTTTAATTTTTAATTTGTGTGAGGTGGATAATATCTACAATGAATCTCACCCACCTCATTTTTTAAACAAAAATGCTAGAGATTCCAAAAATTCTACCAAATGTCTCCCGTGGATGTGAAACCCACATGAGACCTACATTGTGTGGGTCCTAAACCCAAGTGAGACATTTGATAGAATTTTTAGAATCTCTAGCATTACTCTTTTTTAAAACACAAAATTATACCATGTTTGATTTTAGCTCATTTTCTTGTTATTTTGGTTTCTACCCTTTCAATTAGATCAATAAGTTTAGATTTTGATTCAATTGATAACACAATTAGAAATTTAACCAGAAAATTATCACTGAGTTAGATAAGGTTAAGTCATTAAAGGGATTAGTTTACAATTTTGCCCTAAAAACATGACACAAGGCACTTGTGTGCACATTTGTCATAAAAAAAAGTTAGCAATTGAAATCAATTTGAGACAATCGAATCAATTGAAATTATAAAAACTAAAATGACACAAGATCAAAGTGCCGGGACTAGTAGTGTAATTTTCCCTTTAACATGAAGATGTCAAGATTGTAAAGAAAATGAAAATTTTGAAACCTACAACAATCATTTAATCCAATTGGGTTATAAGATCTTGATGAGTTTTAATTTTCTTTTCTTGCATTTCTGTACATCTAAATCAAGATTCAATAACTGGTTCAAAAAATAGATCAGAAAGTCATGGATCCTGTTCTACTTCTATGTCCTAAAGTGTAGAGGATCATCGAAGCTCGTACTGATGGAAACAAGAGTTTCCCTTGGAAGTCCAAATGGAAGCAAGGGTTGTCCCTCGGAAGTCCGAGTGGAAGCACACTCATTTCTTTGGCAAGAAAGATCCCTTCTGGCTGGCAACAAGTCTACTACTCCTCCTTCTTCTTGAAGGGACAACAAAAATTGAAAACTTTCTCAAGCAACATAACACAATGAAAATACACAATATAATAAACTTCTAATGAAGATACACAATATGGAGGAAATAAATTTCTTCACAACATAAAAAAGATAGAACTTCTTGGACAATGCAATAAATAAAAATTGTAAATGTCATAGATAGACTTCTTCTACAGAATGTCGACCCTTGCTCTCCAGTCCCTAGAGTTGCGAGGCCATTCGGAAAACTTTCACCAGCTGCTCGGGTTGTGGCCGTCATACGCCATCATAGCCACGCCTTCTAAGCTATCCTGGGGCCCTTGTTCTTTGAACTCTAGCTCATCTGCTTCGACTTTCTTTCTAAAGATCTTCTTAAGCGTCCGACACTTTTCTGTAGGGTGTCCTAGTGATTGGTGGAAAACACAATAATTAGGGCCCTCGTGGTCCTTCTTTAGCAAAAGCTCTTTGATACAAGGCAACTTCAGTTCCCCGTCTGCCACCCATTCTTTGACTAAGGCCTTTACCTCCTCAATACTACACGGAAAAGGAGTGTCATTTTCGTAGCTCTTCTTCTTCTACCCTCTGAATCCCTCTCCCTGCGACTTTCGGGTTGAAGACGCGGAAGCCACAGTGACAGAAGGTCCTCGGGATGACTTGAAGCTGGTTTTATAACTAGTCTCGAACCCGATCCCTTGAGACTGAGGTATGTTGATGTTCCAAGATGCTTCAATTAGTACCGAGAAGGTGGGTAGCTTGTAATTAACAAGAAGCATCTTGTACCTGTTCAGTACCCCTGCAACACAGAATTGGACCTAGTAGTTTTCTTTCATAGCCTCGTGACAGTCCACAGTTTTGTCTTGGAACCTTTTCACATATTCAAGAATGTCTTCACCCTCCCGCTGTTTTTCCTTACACAGGGTAAATGTGGTCACTTTCTCGGCCACCTGAAAGAATTTGGCGTGGAATTTGTTGACCATCTCCTCCTAACTTCAGATAGAGTTTGGGGCCAAGTTAACGTACTAACTATATGCTCGGACGGTGAGGGACTTGGAGAATTCTCTCAGTCGGAGACATGATTTGAACCATGAATTCCCAAAGTCTCGATGAACCGAATAACATATTCTCGAGCATTTCCTTGTTTGCCATCAAATTTGATGAACGTCGGTACTATGTATCCCTCCATGTATGGATAACTCAACATCTGGATAGGGTATGATGGCTTGGCATCCAGATCAGGCAAAGCGGGTAAAATCCTCTTGCCCCGTTCGAGATTGAACATGGCTTGCACATCGGCGAGAGTGAGAAATTGTTAAGGGAGAGAACTTGATGGTGGTATTCCCAGAATTTAGCTTGTAGACCTGAAGACCGAGCCTGGAGCAACTTGGCTAATTAGGTGTTGAGAAATCACCAGCGATGTAGGAACGTGGTGATATTGACCATTGGCATCTATGGATATGACATTCAGTGATGGAACGCTGAATTCAGTTCCATAAACTTCGTTACATGCCATGGGTGTACCGAGTTGGGCTTGGAAAGCCGTTGTCGGAGCCAAATGAGACCCACTCAGTACATGAGTAGAATTTATAATCGGCGGAACAAAATTAGGCATGAATGGTGCACCATTTTGTAGAGAAATTTCTATGGGCCTTCCTTGAACTTCCACAGCCACTGGAACACCATTCATCGTGCTGAAAACTCCTCCAACCACCAATGGACCATGGCTCGATCCTCCAGGTGCGTGATTTTGCACACCATTTTGAGCAACTTCGGGGAGAATTAGGGGTGGGTCTTGATGGTTTTGACCATTCCCAACATCACCATGAAGTTGTTGATGCTTGTCAGCGCCGACTTAACCTCCATTTGTTGCCGGTGGTGCGAACCAACATGGTGTGGATGAGATTTTGAAGGGTCGTGAGAATCTCTTGTTGAGTGTGTTGGAGTCCTTGAATGGCTTCAAGGATGAGAGGTGGATCTTGAACTTAAGTCCTCTCGTCACCACCAATGGAAGAGCCTTGTTGATGAACTTCTTATTCTCCCACCATCTTTACCGGAGTTATGTAGATTCTGGATCTTGTTGAGACCATCAACCAATCCGCCTCTCTAGTGAAGTCGCCAAAATGTATGTAAAGGTTCAAGAATGTTGTTGGAAAATTCGAAGGCCTATTGGAAAATTCGAAGATCGCCGGAAAATTTGAATTCTCTAGAAATGATGAGAAGCTTAGATTCTTCAACAATCACAACAAGGAACACAATAGCAAAGAGATGATGGAGATAAGAGATTGGGTGAAAAAGAAAGCAAAGTAGTTAGAGAGAGAATAATGGCAAGGCTCTCCCATGGATCTTACATCAAAGTAGATAATGGAAAAGGGAAATTAGTTCTCTCCTAAAAATTGTCTCTCCAAAATTCATCCCTTGTAAATCTATGGATGGGTGCTATTTATAAGCACCTTATGATGTAGGATGGATCCCATGTGCAAGGCACATGGAAAATATTCCCTCTAACTACCTTGTCCGATAAGGTGACCTCTCCGAGGATGAGGAAAACCCCGAAGAGGAGATCAACCTCCCGGCGAACCCTTCTTCTTAGCCACACCTAACCAATGATCCCCAATCATCCCAAGGGGTCAGGGGTAGTCCCAGAGGACGTCCTGTCACAGAAGGGTCAAGAGTAGTTCAAGAGAACGCCCTGCTACAAATATTGTCAAGTCTCAGGGACCCCCTAGATCGTGCCACCTTGACCCGGGTATAGTTTAACCGAAGAGTGAATTTATCTCCACTCACCGTCCTCAGGATCGGGTCATTTGTTCAAACTCCGTCACACCCATGGTTCTGGTGCATAGATCCCAGAAAGCTCCAAGCCCGCAAGTGTTCTGGGACTCATTAACGGAGCGACTTCTAGATTACATTCCAATCCGTTCGAAGCCAAGCGCTTCGGATCTCTAGGTTCGTAGATCTGAACCCTTTCGAGTCCGAGCTCAAATAGGTCTCTAGGTTCGTGGTTCCGAACCCTTTCAAGACTAAACCAATACCTCGGAGAATGGATCTCCTCCGAGGGTTTCATCTCTTTTGAAAGCAATAGTTGACCTCCTCGGATGCCCGTATGATCTGGGCCTCCTCGGATGGGCTTGTTGGACTCTCTTTAGAGATATCTGCTTGATGGGTCTTCCTCAACCCAATTTGTTGGCTTTCTCGTGGGCCCGTTCAAGCCCATTTGGCAATAATTTCTTTAAACTCACCAATTTTTGGGCTTTCCGATTGAGCTTCAATTGGGCCCAATTAATTTAGTGGGCTCAAGTTAACCCCTCTTACACTCTCCAACCTCTGGTCTTGTGTTGGCGTGTGATTCGGTTTGCATTTTGTGCCAACCTCACTGGGATTGGAAGATTTTGCTATGATGTTTTCATTTTGTCCATTGAGTTTCCATGAATAAAAAAAATATTTGCTGTAAAAAAAAAAAAAGAGGTCAAGTTAATTTACAAGAGCTAGCTTCTAAAGTTATGAAACTTACCTATGTTTTGATTTTATTTTATTTTATTGGCTAAACTGTTCTACTGTTTTGGAACCAGAATTTGCAGGAGAGCTGTGTCGTGAAGACGCCGAACAGTGGTTTTTCTTCATTCCTAGAGAAGAGAATGAAGCTTGTGGAGGAAGACAAAGCCGGGTCACAACTCCAAGGTATTGGAAAGTTATTGGTTGTCCTGGTTATGTCTACTCTGCTCAGAACCAAGTTATTGGTATCAAGAGAACCATGGTGTTCTACATGGGAATAGCTCCAGTTGGAAGGAAAACCAAATGGAAGATGAATGAGTATAGGGCCATTGAATCATCATCAGTTACTACAATTCCACAGGTGTGTATGTGTGTGACTTGCATACCATTGCATAATAGCTTTTCCTTTAACTTAAATTGCCTATATACGTCAAATTATCTCTAAGGAAAAGGCTTGAAACTCCTAAATTGACCTCCAATAACATGAATTGTTACATGCCAGTTGTTGATTTGTGACATAACTCCCGCCACGTCATTTTCAGGTAAATTTAAGGATGATGTTTTAGATGTCTCAGCGAGACTCCTATGGCTAATTATAGTGTTTTCTTCCAAGGTTTTGGCATTCTCTATCACCACCCAATTTATGAGCCTGTGTTTGGTTTTGAATTTATGAGTTCTCAATTTGAGGGGAAAAAAAAAAAAAAAACCACCACATGGTTCTTGCAATTCAAAACCAAGCACAAGCTCATAAACTGGTTGGTGATAGAGAATGCCAACCACATGGTTCTTGCAATTCTATTGTGCACATAGTTTTAAACAACAGTATCGAAATACATATTGATATCAATATTGATATTAGACAATATTGACCAAATATATCAGTGAATAATAGCATCAGAAGCCCAAATTCCTATTACACATTAGCTGTTACATAAATAAAGACCAACATTTAAAACCATGGTTGTGCTTAGCTAATATTTTGTCAATCATATTGCCTGTGTTGTGCAGGTAAGACAAGAATTCAGATTGTGCCGAGTGTACAAAACAGCATTTGGCGACAGATGGCCATCAGCAGCAGTGGCAGCGACAAGCGATTCGACTGTTGAGCAAGCTCACTATGGTGGTGGTGGTGATGGTGTGGTGACCATGCAAATCCTTCTCAAAATATGGCACATTGGCAAGTGATAGCTGGGATGTTGGTGGGGTTGACAATGAAGCTCTGAGGGATTGGGGAACAGCTGAATTAATTAGAATAAATTGCAATTAAGGAACTTAAGCTCCAGAGAAGGTAAGTACAAGTAAGGATGAGAATAGGGGCAAATGAAATCAAGATGCAGGAAGTCTATTTACTCAAAAAAAAAAAAACAATAAAAAAAAAGGAAGTTATGTCCGAAAGTTAGTCAGATTGTGATTGCAGAGATTGAAGTAGTGTTGTGTGTATGAAATAAATTTAGACCATTAATTAATAATTCTGGGTACAATTTTGGGCACATAATCTAGATTTGTAGTGTTACTGATCTTGGGTGCCTAGTACAAGTTGTATGCAAAAACATATGGAAACAACGGTGAAAGATCTTCTGTTTCAATAACTCTTTGCCCCTTTGTTTCTAATCATTTGCCGTCGCTATGTCATACAAGAGAATCTCAAAAATGAGAATTTTAAAGTAAGGTTAAATATACTTTTTTGTCTTCAAAATGATGAATCTTGTGTCATTTTGATCCTTAATTTTTGTAAATTATATCAATTTGATCGCAAGTGTATAGAAATGTTTCAATTTGGTTTCAATCTGATCTCCAATATATAAAAAGTATTCATAATTTGAAAATTAAAAATATAACTAACCCTTTAAAGTATAATTATCAAACAACTATGAATAAAATAAATCACAAGGTTTTCGGGAAAAAAGATAACTACTTTGTATTAAATTGTAGACTTAGCTTCTGCCCAATCTATTACTTTGCTTCTCTCCACTATGGTCCACGTCAATGATTCAAATCATTCATCTTATAAGATTTGCTAAGAATATTGTTCATGTAAAAAAAATTAAGTTGATTAAATATCAATAGCTACATGATTGCATCACAAGATCACTCAAACAAATTGATGATTTTTTTTTTTTAATGTTTTTTTATCTAACCATGTGACTACTATTGTTCAATCAATTTTATTTTTGACACGGACAATTGTTTCAACGGGTCCAATAAATAAATAATTCAAATTATAAGATAGACATGAAGTGAACCAACATCAAGAAAATTGCACAATCTAGTCCATTTATGTGGACTGAAGAGATGCTTTATTGTAAGATGGAAAAGTCTAGGGAACCAAAAAAATTCTTAGAATTACCATGAATTTTCATCTATGATGTGCACCCATTTTAGTTATGATGCATTATTCTAGAAGTTGCTATCCAAGTACAGAATTGTAATTTTATAAATTATGACTCAACAAGTCATTGAAGTTACGACTCACAGAGTCACAAGTCATATGAATGCACTAGAATTTTTAGAACTTTAAAAGCAAACAACTTTGAAAATCAACATTGAGCATTTCATGAAATCAATCTTCTTCATGCATTAAAGTCTACACTAGAACAGTGGAAACTCAAGCTGGGGATTCAAATACAGCAAGTCAGTCTTTCAAAGATGTGTAAAAAAGAAATTCTAGCTTTTTTACATAGTAGAAGTGGACAATTATGTCCCTTTCATTTCCTCTTTTCCTACTAGTTATGCCATTAAACCTGTTTTACACTCGATGATGGTGATAGAACCAATCACAATGATTAGAGTATATATCACTTTGATGTCCTGAATATATATTCATCACCACTCAT
Organism: Camellia japonica; assembly: GCA_030407325.1. NCBI lineage: Eukaryota > Viridiplantae > Streptophyta > Magnoliopsida > Ericales > Theaceae > Camellia > Camellia japonica. Next base: position 32,703,470 of record JAPPVO010000016.1, read on the forward strand.
CTTCAAGGCTAGCACGATGAAAACACATGACAGTGCAGACGAATATGAAAAAGGAGAAAAATTCAATCCACATAGCTCCTGCCCCAATCAAATCTGCATGCCTGAGGATAATTGGAATGGCTATGCTGCCCACCGATGAAGCCCCTGTTAAGAACTTGGCAGCATCCATCCAGCTGCAAATACAAATAAAAATAAGAATAAACAAGGAAAAGAAACTGCAATTGCAGCGAATACAGCATATCTATTTGAGCACTAGCCGAGGTGCACAAACAATTTGCAAAATCATATGAGAGAGAGAGAGAGGAGAGAGAGAGAGATTTCATTGGTTTTTTGTGGCTAACAAGTAGTGGGGTTATTAAGTTCTATGGTTTCTGGAGCACATAAATAAAGGATAATATTTTGGAAGTTTAGTTGGACAAGGTTAAGGTTTATGAACTGTTCTGGACTCTGAATAATGTCCACGAGTAGTACCCAACAACAACATTTGGAACTGGATTCGGTTATTTGTGTATGCAATTGGCTCAACTGTTGCAGGACGGATCATTCAGGCCTGCTAAATAGGGTTTTTGGATATGGGATTTGAGGCTAGCCAGGTCTTGTTATGCTTTTTTGGCTAACAAAGACTAGAAGTTAAAAGGAAGTCCTGGAATCAATCACAAATTCCTTAGGCACCAAACCTATGGTTAGCTTGCAAAATTGCAACCCGAAAGAGCTTCCAAAGCTCTTCAAAATTCTCAAAACAGCTCGCTCAATCAAATTTAAAAGAGTATAACATATACAAAGACTTGATATCATAACTTGACCTGAATTGCAACAAACTGACCATAACCGTCTCTACTACATCTGAACAATGCATGCATTGACCTCATTTCTCACCATTTTGTTTGGATGAATAATAAATAAAAAAGGAAACATGTATCTTTTTATTTTATTTGCTTTGTATTTGGATGTGTAATTTAAGTATTACAAAATTTTTATAAAGAGCAATTTTGTTTCTCACCACCAAATCTCACCACTTTTGATGAGAAACAAAACATTGGTATTAAGAGAAGAATAGGGTCTTCCCTAGTCATAGAAGGGGAAACTACACTCTCATCTCCTTAATCATCCAAACAAGTGATGAAGAGATCTCTTTCTCTCCATTTCTTTTCTTTTCTTAGCAAACCTCTCAATCCAAACAGACAGTTAAAAAGGTAACACAAGTCGTTGAATAAGCATATTTAGAATACTACTTTATGACAACCAGTGAATTACTACTTCACGACAACCTCACATGGGTAGCACAATCAAAGTCATAGCAATATGCTCGCAATAAAAAGTCAAAAATACTTTACGACTTCATATCCAACAAAACTCAAATTATTCCATTTACTTTCATGTCAGTCTTTTTTTTTTAAATAAGTGCATGTCACAGAGTCAATATTGGCTGGTAAAAATGTTGGATAAGCCATTGGACTTTCCTTCGTGTTCTAGATTTTGGTGCATCACATTCAAGATAAATTCTTTTCCATTTTCAACAGAACCCCAATAGAAAATCTTAAACATGATTAAAGAAACTGTTATTATAATCTCAAAAAAGAGACTACTAAAAACTTGAAATATTTTCAGGAAACTTAAATTAATACAAGTATCATAACTCATTTTTGGAGTTTCATGAAACTTATACATGAGTTTTTTTAGTTCTGTATTTATTTGCTATTTGCTAAATATATGCCCAACCTGTATACAAGGCTTGTAACCCGTTTGGAACTTTTTAGTAAAAATCTTGACTTGACTGAAAAAAGAAATGATTCATACAATATGCACACAATGGTTCCTTATATACTAAGTTATATCATAGTTTCAGCATCGCATTTACAACACAGTCAAACCATCTGATAGAGAAGCATAAAAGAGATACAAAATGAGGCACAATACAACAATCCTTTTAGAATCAAATACAAACATAAACCATCTGATAGAGAAGCATAAATACCAAAGCATACCTTCAAATACTCACTATATGCAAATTATCATAATGCTGAATCTTAGGCAGGTTTCACAAATAAACATCCAATGTAATGTCAAAGGGCATGAATGAAGAAATACTCACCCCCCACCATCCCGGCTAATTAAGAATTGAGTGGACCCACCACCAAAGAACAAACAGGGCATAGGCACCAAAACATACATGAGAGCTGCAAGAACAAGTAAAAATCACAACATCAACCTTCGAAACACAAACCATGTTCTAATTACTCGAAATAACCAGGGATATCCTTGCACACCTGATAACATTGGCCACCAGTTGTTGTATAATGCACAAGCCTGCAGCCAGATAAAAAAAAAAGTCATAAAAACGCACTCATATAAACAGGTGCAGCTCTTTACATACAAGATGAACATGTAAATGAAAACAAAAGAAGCGCAGAAATTCATTAAGCAAGGAAATGTACAAAGCCTATAGAACAACCACAAAAAGAACAAATTTTTTTTTATATTTTATTTATCAGCAACAAAAGTAATTTTATTGATAAACTTGGAGGGAAACAAAAAGAGGACAAGACATCCTCTTAAATGGACGCAGCCATCACAAAAAATAAAATAAATAAAAATAAAAATAAAAATACATCAGAGGGTTTGCATTATTTACTCTAAAAAAAAGTTCCGTTAAAAAATGTAACTTCTCCTATCAAGCAAAATATTATCCACTTGAAGGATTAAAAAATATAGGAAGGTCAAATACAAATGCATGGAAACAAACTGCCTTAACTGCCACCCGAAGATGCACAAAAAGGGGCCCTTACACGCACACGGATATGGATACGTACACAGGACACAATGATTTCCACAAAATTGGGAAACCGACATGGTGGGGATATGAAAAAATACAATTTTTCACATATTTTTTTTTACTATGTATATAAATCTAAATTTAGGAGCATACAGATATGAGAGGCAACAATATACATGTGTGGGCATACTTATGTTTTTCTTTTTTTCACTTTTCCCCTTCTTTGTTTCCATATATTTTATTTTGACCCCAAATTAACTTTCTAAAATTATTTTTAAAAAAACAAAAAGACATAAAGCTGTCTTGAGACGTGTCTAGACACAAGACATGTGTCCATGAGGTGTTCCCAGCATATCTTGTCAAAAAAATAACAATTTAAAAAATTAACACACCATGTGGCGTGTTTCTGGCATGTGGACATGTTTGTGCTATCTCGGTGTCAGACACACAACAACCATTTTAGAGTGTTTGTGCTTCCAAGCTCACACCTCATCCCTAAAAATAGGGAGAGAAGTACTGAAATACAATAATAACAAAAAAGATAAAGCTAGACTGCTATCTGCTTGGACAGAATTGCACTTCAGTGCCCAAGGGCCAAGAATTGCTTCCATGCACAAAATTGACCAGTATGAACACTATACTGTCTCAAATTGGGCAAAGAAGAAATGACTTTTTGGTATGGTGTGGGTGTTATTGCTAGAGAGAAATGCAAAATTTTTCAAAAATAAATCGAATAGTATTTATCACAAAAAAAAAAAAAAGAAAAAAAAAAGTGCAATAGGATTTCTTATTTCCCTTCATTTTGGGTGTCAGTTTCGGCTCCTCTGAAGGAATTGCCTTGTTTCTTATTAGTAGTGATTAGACAGTTGTTTGACCATTGTAATTTTGTTTCTCTCTTTTCCTTTCTTTTATAGGGATATCTTGTCCTCCTTTTTTACTTTGTACTCTATTTTTTATTTTAATAATATTCTTCTTTTGTTGATGATCAAAAAAATAAATGTTGAATAAATACATTGGTTGTTGTGATTTTAAACATATAGATAGGTTTTAATTTATCTTTCCAAATTTTTCATGGATTTCCAACTTCTTTTTATTATTTCCTTTATGTTTCCAAAACATTTCCGTCTCCATATGAACCGAAACAACACACTGAATGATTTACTGACCCTTTGTTTCAGCTGAAGCTTCCCAACCCTAGTTACAAGAACATGTGCTTCATATGAAACTAATTGCAAGAAACAAAATCCTACGACAGCAACTTATAACAAGCAGAACCATCATACAAAAGATATTATTGCAAAAGTTACCAGGATCTGTAGCAAGATGCTGGCTGAAAACATAAAAGCAAGCCCGGCAAGTCTGCATTATTTTAATGTTAGATTAGAATTCTTCAATTAAGCAGCAACAAAAAAGAAAAGTGAGATTTGTATTCCAACTTACACTGCAGGGCACAAGAAGGGAAGCACCATTCAAGAGTACCAGAATGCCGGAGCACCAAAACAAGAAACAGTTAGTAGCAAACATAGTAGACACATGTGTACTGTCATTAAGAGAGTCAATTGATTCAATAATTCAGCAAACTAAACTAGTGCTGTAAATTTTCATTTTCAAATTGTAAGCCAGTTTTTCCTCCACATAAAATATCTATCAGGTTTAGTTCTGAAATTTGGTCAGATCTGTGGGAAGGTCTTATTTCACCCAAAGGAAACTGCCTCTGGCAAAGGCACAACAAAAAATTGTATCCACCAAGAAGCTTCATGAATAAATCATATCATATCTACTAGGTATTTGTTTTGAATTTTTAAGGAATCACAGGAAAAAACATATCAAGACCAGGAAAAGAAAAAATAAAAATTGAGAAGATAAGGGTGGTAGAGGAGAAGGTGAGGTAAAAATATTCTACAAAGAGTTTTCTCCAATAGTTAAATCTCAAATTTGTCAGTTTAATAATCAAATATTAACTTCTCTGAGAAAATCAACAAACGCAAAGGAACAGATAACTTTTCAAAGAATCTATGTCCCATAAATCTAAGTTTGCAAGCTTGTCTTGTTATGGACATCAACAACAATCCACTTTGGTGATCCATATGATTATTAATGGTCATATTTATTGAAGAATCATGTATTTGTATCAAATTGATTCATCCAATCACAATGACTATTTTTTGCACTCCTTTCTATCCTATTATACAAAGTCCAGAAAAGAGTGCTGTAGAAGCCAAACATTAAGTGCACTACACTTGCATGCCCGTAAGTACATAGTGGCATTCAAATGTGGATTGCAACCCACCCACCTACACACACACACCCCTCCTCTCTTCCTCTCTCTTTGTTGAACCAATAACCCATAGGACTCCTTAGGATTCACCCATATTATTATGTGAAAAAAAGATTCTAAGTTCAATTTGAGAAACTAGAGTTGATGCATTTAAATGTTAATTAGATGAAGTAGAAGCGATAGCAGGGCCGAGGGCGAGGGCAGGAGAGGGAGAGCTAGGACACATAGAAGAGTCAAAGATTGGAAATACTTTATTTGCTTACTTTTAATATATATGTTAAAACATGAATAAATATTAGAGGTTAGTGCTAATTACAAATTTGGTTTTCTATTTTTGAAAATAAAATAAAATAAATTGAAAAAATAACCACCTCTGGCCACCCCCTCTCATGTGTTTTCAAAACAAATTTTTGAAACATGTGTTACCAAACATATTTATTGGTTTTCATTTTTATCAAAAATAGCTATAAACATGTTAATATTTTCTGTTACCAAACGGACAAGTACAACCCAAAAGATAGGGGAACCCGTATATAAGCCTCTCCTTTGAGCTTTCCAGCCCATGTGACAACGAACATCACAACACAAATAGTCTATAATGGAGACCAGCTATAACACAAAAGCAAAAAAAAACACTAGGTTATCTTTGAGAGAAAAGTAAGTGTATGCCCATCATCAACAACTTTGGCCATCAATGACAAAAACCCAATCAAACACATTTCCTCAAAGCAAACACCTATAGCCATGCATGAATTAGTTGTCATCCTCCACCTCATAATTGGCATAGTAGCACTCACTAGGTATAGCGCATACACTGATTAGCCTTCACATTCCCAACTTCTCTTCTCACCAAGATGGACTTTGAGAGAGAGAGAGAGAGAGAGAGAGAGGATTAAAGAAAATGAATTTGTTAGGAAAGTGGGGTTCACCACGAATTACAACCTTGGGAACTCACAGCTAAGTGAGATTCACCAAAGATTTTGACCCCAAGACCTAAGGAGCCACTATACTGCTAGTCGAGGTCAAGTTTTGATTCTGACATGGTTGAACTTGTGTTTTCAAGGTTAGTAGATCACCAACCTATACATAAGAATTGCATTTCATTGTGGAATTAAAGGAGATCTAAAGCTTGACCATGGACTTCTCAAACTCAAACAATAGGCAAAGAACTTGCATTAGCATCAAAGTGGGAAGTAGATCACTTGGCCTTCACAAAAAAACCAAAAGGTGTTGGCAACAGTTAGTAAAGGAAATGTCCGATTGGTCGTCAAGGAGTAATAAAGTCAAAAGGGTTGACAACTTTCTGGTGTACCATGGAAGTAGAGAAACCCTCCACCACTAGCTCATATAGTCATCATGGTGTGATCTTCGTGTGGGTGCAAGATGTTTGACCAATATAAAATATGGTTGCAGACTTATAGTGTCAGAATAACATCAAGTTGATATATACAATGGAGACACTTAGGCAAACTGCCAAATGGAATGCTAGCAGTATCATGCAAATGAATATATAATGCCAACAAGATGGTGTCAATGGTTCACTAAATGTGGCAACTGGAAGGATTTATGTGCCCCACATCATGATGATAACAATGGTGTGTTCCATACAATGGCAACAAAAAATGCAGTAGAGTAGTTGTCCAGGCTACCCTACGTGACACGTCACAAGCCAATATTGCCAAAAATTAGTCAAAGCAGTTCCAAAGATCCACGAGTCTAATGGTAATATTATGATGCTTCCAAGGTACTGCTGATTTCAAAAAACAATTTCATTGACAAGAACAGCTTCTTTGGTTAGTTGCAGGAAGGATGTTTCACTTGTTTGGCAGGAAATATGAGAGAAGGGAAGAGAAAGGACGAAGGAGGTCATTTCTACGCAGCCCTCCAATATTGCTCACATGATCCCATCATACAAATATAATTATAAAACAACATTATGTCCACTTTCTTCCCGTTCTCCTTCCCTTTCCACCAAACAATAAGAAGAAATCCCCAACCCCTTAACTAGGGAATTAGAGATCCACTTTCTCCTTTCTTCCCTTCCCCATACTTTCCATCCTTACCAAAAACAGAAAAAGAGAATAGGAGAATTAAATTCTATGTAAAAAAACTCAATTCATGTCCAATTGTTCATAATATTCCAACTAGAGTGCAAACTCAATATAGCTGCAAAAACCTTACTTCTAAATGAAAGCCCAGTTCACGCGACTAAAGTGAGACTCCTTTGTTTCTCTCATTGAGTTGCTTTAAAACTCCTAACTGGCATTGCACCCCAAATTCAAATTCACTCTACCCTAATTTCCTGAAACAGAATCACAGTAATACAATATTGGCCTAGGCAGACCTAAACAAACATATGATGCAAAAGGTAATTTTGCTTATAGTTAGTATCAAAAGTTTATAAACCTTCCAAAATTAGTATGGAATAATTCAAATCCAAACTCCTCAACTTCAAAAACCCAACTGCTTCTATACATATTACACAAATATTTATACTTAGGGCAAATTACATATACCTCCCTCGAGGTTCAGTTAAATTACAGATACCCCTGAGGTTTCGGAAATTACAGATACCCCCCTGAGGTTTATGTTTTCATAATAAATTGCCCTCTAAGATTTATATTTTCATAACAATTTGCCTCCTAATTTGTTATACAAATAGTACCTTTAGGGGGTATTTGTAATTACTCAAACCTCAGGGAGTATCTGTAATTTTACTAAAGGGGTATATGCAATTTGCCCTTATACTTACTAGCAGACAATCTTGATTCAAGTTAGTACTAAGGCCTTGTTTGATTAATAGGATTAATAATCCCATGAATTAGTATGAGATTATTTATCCAATTAGTATGATAACTATTTGTTATGTATTCATTTTATTTTTTTATTTCATACTTAAAATTATGATTTGCAGCCTTTTTCAATATTAAAAATTCATCAATTTCGTCGGATTGAATGTCCGCCGTACATGTAACCCGATTAATAAAATTTGTAATCAAACATAGGATTGTGATCATATACTATAATCCTACTAATCAAATATGCCACGTACATAAACCTTCCGACATTAGCATTAAGTAACTCAAATCCAACCGCCTCAACTTCAAAACCCAACTGCATCCACATCTATTCTATTCTATTATATAAAGCACACAAATTTTGATTTCCAAAAATAACCCCACAATATTAGATTTTTCTCCAGATAATTAGCTTTGCCTAGTGTATATATATAATTGTGAAACCCTAACTAGGACCATAGATATCGGAATATCAATTGATGTTCCTCATTGCATCGCAAACTTATTTCTAGATTCCTCAGTCTAAATTGAACAACAACATTCAAGCTACTATGCACCGAAAAATTGAACAATTGAACTTATAATTACAACAAGTACTACACGAATTTGAGAAACAAAAAATAATTTTTTTTCAAATTTCAGCACAGAAACTTGAGGCTAGAGTTACAGGAAACGTAAATTCAATTCATGATTGGAGAAAGAGAATCGTACCTTCGATTGTCATCGTCATTTCCGCGAATTTTCAAGGGAACCAAACGGAACAAGAACAGTAAACGACTTTATGTGTATGTATATTGTATTGATGTATGCGTGTACGCTTCTAGGCTTGCTGATGATCGATCAGAACTTTTTGACGGAAACCAAACAAGTGAAGAGAAGATAATGAGAAAAGTAAAGGACCAATTGCCAATAATTAAAAAACACAAAATTTAATTACACCTCAGTATCCAATTAGGGGTCTAAATTTGATCCGGCTCGGTTGGTTCATGTCCGATCTTATGGACTACTGTAAAAATTCGGGGCGGGTCACATATCGTGGAATTAGGCTCAACTCTAAAGGTATTCAGCTTAGTGGGTCTCGGTTTGGGTTTGGGCGAGTCTAAATAAATTTTTTGTTTTATTTTTTATTTTTTTTACTAAAATTCTATTAATTTTCACTAAAAAATATACTGGGCATCGGGCAAGCCGGGCCTTTAGTGGGCCTTAAGCAGGCCGATGGGCTGGACTACGGTTCGGATCAGGCTTCAAAATAATGGCCCTGACCAGGTCCAGGGTCTCGGGCCCACCCCAAATAGGTCTAAACAAGTCAGACCCACCCGAGTTCGCGAGCTATTTTTACACTCCTAAATATCCTTTATTTTCACTGAATTTTTATTTTTATCATTTTATTTTCAATTAATATAATCAACTTTTAAATAAGTGTTTGGGAATTAACTTTTTTATTTTTTTTGAAAAATATGTAAAAAAGTATAAAGAATAATTTAATAATTTGTAGTGACTTTTTAACTTTGAAGTTAAAATTTTCTATCCTCAAACAAGGTCGTAGCCTCTCTTTAAACAGGGCCTAAGTTGTAATATTACACTTTTATCCATCTATTGTTACTTGATTGGGCACTTATTCCATAAGTCTAATTATCAATTTTGTTTGGCCAAAAATTCAGGCATTAGAATACTTTGTTCAAAAGAACAAGTTTAAACAAAATGACCAAAATACCCTATACCTATATATATATACGGCCAGAACCCCTCTCTGTTTCATTTTCAAACTCTCTATATCTCTCTCTTCTTTCCAAACCCTAACTATTTCTCCTCAATCGATGTTCTTCTGCCGATCTCCTTTGTGGTGCTCATCTGCCGCTGTTCTTTCTCATCTATCATCGTCATCAGCCACCTTTGGTGGCATCAAAATCTAAATTCTCTCTTTCTCTCTCTCTCTCTCTCTCACCCTTCACCCCCAACACCATCATCCTCGCTGTTACCACCGTTCTCTGTCGCCTTCTCTCTAAGATTAACAATGAGCACAAAGCACATCGAGATCTCTAAGACCGAAGATAAGATCTGGCAGTGGCTCTTTCGTAGATCTAGCTTGTTTCGTCTTTGATTTGACCATCCATGGCTGCGAGATCTAATACAACTACTCTTTCTCTGGTTTTGAGATCTAAGACTCTTTTCTCAATCTTTTGACTTCGTTCAGAGCTTTAAGCACTCGAGGTACGTTTCATTTTCCGTTTCTCAATGTTTAGATCGATTCTCTGAGTTTTTTTTCTTCCAATTTGACGTAGTTTCTACTCAGATGCATTTTATATATGTATGTGTGTGTGTGTGTGTGTGTGTGTGTGTGTGTGTGTGTGTGTGTGTACGCGCAGTTATTGTAACACCCCGAAATAAAACACAATATATCCATCTCGTAACAACCAATAAATAGCAACATAAATGAATTGATAAGCTTTTATTAATTAAAGTTTGATATACAAAAGGTGACACATGCGATATATATTCATAAATAGTACATCCTGAATTTACAGCATGTGTTACAAAAATAGTTAAAATAAGTGAAAGCTAAACAGATAATCATATGCCCAAAAGGTGTACATCTTTCCAAGTCAATGCTTGGGTACATTAAATGTGAGTCTTAAACTCAATATAGATAAAGCCTTAGGCTTATACAAAATTAAATACAAAATAACAACACTAAGCTTTCAACTCTACAGTCCTCCCAAGCTAAGTCCTTGGTAGAGACATATCATCAGCACCTAAAAATGGTTTTTCCCATATAGGATAAGCCAAAGCCCAGTAAAAACACTACAATACAATATATAAATCTTAACAAAGCCATAAGGTTTTATGCATATACAATGCCAGTACCAAAACATTTATATCCTTTTTCAAAAGTCGTGTTATGCCAGGTTTATATCACAATTCTCAAAATCATGCCCTTTATAATAGAAAATATGGGGAAATCTCAAACCAATACAACCTTTCACGAATATTTTGTTTGCAGGAAACCGTCAAACGACACCCATATAAACGTAGCCTATACAAGCGCTACTATTGCCATTTTACAGATATTTCGTCCGCGGGAACCCGCACTAATTTATATGCGCGTTTTTCAGGACTTTCACCATGGACACACAAGCTAACTTGTCACGCCCCACTTTTTATTACTCGAAATCATTACCAAATTCATTAATTAAATTCAATTTCAGAGATAACATGCGGAAATAAACTCAAATGTTCAACTAGTAGAAATAAATAACTATTCTCTCATCCGAATGCAAATTAAATACAACATGAGCGTACTAAATAAATTGTCCGTGGGCTTACATCATTTAAACATCTAGAAGAATGGTGTAACCCTTTTACATCAATGGCATTTCGCCAACACAAAAGAGGCCCCGTGGCCAACAAACAAGAAGATCCAAAATCTTGTAGCACATCCTGATTATCACCTGAAAAAGATTCAACAACGTGGGATGAACATATAGTCCAGTAGGGATCTCAACATGATCCTCAACAATGACAACTCACAGATAGCTATGATCATGAATGCCCAATCTCATACTAGAATAGTAATGTGGCAATTTATACAAAATATACATATGTATGAACTTTTCTCAAAATCAGCCATTTCACTCAACACTGTAAGCGATTCACATTTCTTTTCTTTTCATTACCCCATTTTTCCATACTTTCATGACTATAACAATTTTAGAAAGAAAACAGTTTCATCAAGCCCATTAGGTTTCTCCCATTTTCCGTACTTACAACTGATTTGCTTTTTTTCAAAACATGTTCACAAATACCCAATTTCCTTCATACTTTCCAAAATCTCACAATAGTATTTATGTCTGTTCCCAACACATTCATACTTATACATGCATACCTTTAGTAAAAAGGGAAACAACAAATCATCAACAAGTATGTGATCAACAAATGAGGCAACTCGGCCTTTCAAAATTGTAACCATCGTAACCTATAACATACTCAGATACACTAAGACAATGAGGATAAAAAGCTCTGCTCTACTTACCATAAGCACAGTAAGTTAAGGATACACCTATGACAAATGACATGCCAAGTTCTTCAGACACACGCTGAAAGGTACTAGTACCTCTACCAAGTTCTCCAGACACAAGCTGGAAGGTGCTGGTACCTCTGCCAAGTTCTCCAGGCGCTAGCTGGAAGGTGCTGGTACCCCACATTCTAAGCGCGGTATATAACACCAATTATTTCAACGCGAGAAAGTACAACCAACAAATGTAATACATACACATAACTATACAATAATGTTCAACCAACACAAGTGTAATACATACACAATAATTCAACACAACAATGTCATCATCCACCGATGACCAAGGACAAAACTCTAGATGCATGTATTCAACACACTTATTAAAAAGACTCAACTCTCATGAAATCTTGAACCCAACAACGACACTAGTACGATAGTTAAAGGTAAAAACCCCCAAATGTGTGTATTCAAAACTCATGATGTAATAGTTCAACTCTCATATTTATTTTCCGAGACTCACATAGAGTTATCATTTCATTTTCCATTTTCAAGATCAACTCTCATAATTTTCCAGGTCAACATATTCCACCACTTATTCCAACCCACTTTTCCCATTTCACAAAAATCAATTCCATTCTTTTCATTTCACAAAACCAATTCCACGGATAATAAAGCCATAACTCATCTCAGTTCAATACGTTCATTTCAAAATAACCCCAATGCCACAGTTAATCTCTTAGCCATTAACACTTTTACACAACCCATATTAACAATAGTAATTTGCAAACATTGTTCAACCATCCTCCCTTTTAATTTACCAAATCAAAATATAATTTAGGGTTTTCTCTTCTTTTAACAATATCATGCTAGATTACTCCCCAATTTGCCCAAACAACCATCAATGATAACAAACTCATTCTCAAACAACCAACCCTAGGTTCCCTTTCATGATTTTCAAAGAAATCCAACATGGATATGATTTTCATGCAATATAAATTTACCACATGTCTATCTATGGACGAGGTATTGGACGAGGTATTGAAAAAGAGTAAGGAAATCTCTACCTCAAATGGAGAAACCCAAAGGAGAAGAAGAGAAGAACTTGAAAGTGCTCCAAACCCAAACCTTTTCGGATCAAAACGTAGCCCCCGCGATGCTCAACCTTTCTTACAAAGAGACTAGGGTAGAAGGTCTTTAGAACAAGGTGTATTTGTAGAGAGAGAGAGAGAGTTTAGAGAGAGGAGCTGCCGATCTAGGGTTTTGAGGAAGAAAGAGGATAAAAAATGAAAGAGAAGATCCTGCTACGAACTGATATAATCGACCCTCGCTCGAGCGAAGGAGTGGTCGCTCGAGCGACCAGACACAAAGAAACCTAGCTCGAGCGCACAAAGCCTCGCTCGAGCGAACAACACGAAGCTTCAGGTCTGCAACCTAGAAGCACGCTCGAGCGAAGAAACCCAAAACATACAGCTCGCTCGCTCGAGCGAAGGAAAGCTCGCTCGAGCCAAGAAACACAACCTTCAAGTCAAAAGAGACGCAGACGCACGCTCGAGCGCAAGAGTTCTCGCTCGAGCCAAGAGACACAAACTCAAAGCTCGCTTGAGCGACAACAGCCTCGCTCGAGCGAAGACACCAAAAACTGGGCAGCAACACTATGTTTCTAATCACAACCAACCTGCTACAAACCTGCCCAACACATCCCAAAACTCAAATATAAGAAATTAAAGGATGGAAACAAGATACAGATATCAGCACATAACTCGAAACTCGAGTCCGGAATACCACAAATGACGGGGAAAAACCCGGATCGCTATATAACTTGATTTAGTAATACACATCTCTTTCCCATATTCACCTTTCTTTCTCAAAATCATATACATTTTCAATGTATTAAATGAGCAACAATGTTCAATGCACATGGATGAGAAATTTGTTTTAATTCACCTAATTCTCATGTAATTTCTACAACACTCATAACTATCATCTATCGATAGCCCAAAACAGATATCTGTAAACAGATAAATAAATTTCATTAAAGATACATTTTTTCAAAATCTCAAGATGGGAATGATAATACATATCTAACTCCGCCATCATCATTAATATTACTTCAATTTCATAATTCTCAACATCAATACCATATTCTCTTTACAATCTCAAACGTTCACAATTTAGGGCAAAATCCCTTTCTCTTTGAAAATCAATTTCAATGTAGAAAATATCTCATTTCAACATATATCAACTCAAATTTCATAACCATAACCATTTCCAAGAAACCATTTGAAAACCCCTCATTTACATTTTGATTTCAAACCCTAGGTTTTACCAAAAACCCCCAAATCACTATAATTTTTTAAAATAGCAAATAACTAAGGTAAAACTCATACAAGAGTGTGAAGAATCGCTACCTCGAAGCTAGAAGACCAAGGAGAAAGTGGAGAAACCTCAAAAAAATCGAAATCCACTTTTGTTCGAATGAAAAGAAAGCACAAGGAGTGTTATACCTTTTTCACAAAGGGAGTAGGGTGAAGAAATCACTAGATCTTGGTGTTTTTATAGAGAGAATGTAAGTTTTAGAGAGAAAGTGTCTACATCTAGGGGTTTTGGAAGGTTTAGAGAAAGAGTGAAATGAAAAAGTGATAAAAAAAAAAATGGTGGTTCTACGATTTGATATACGCACGGACTGCTCAAGCGTAAGAAGTAACGATTGAGCGTATAGACACAAAAGATGTGACTGCTCGAGCGTAAGAAGTTGTCACTCGAGCGTGAAATACAAACTCCCAGTGGTTTTACAGACAGAAGACTAACCATCGAGCACAATAAGGGTTGCTCGAACCAAGACCGCTCGAGCGCAAGAAGCTTCTCTCGAGTGAAGAATACCAAGTCCTGGTAGTTTTGCAGATCTGCAAAAGTACTGAGAGTCCACAAAGACCGCTCGAGCACAAGAAATGATGCTCGAGCGTTGCAGACGTCCCCAAACGTCCCGAGAGAAATCCCATTTTGTTCATTGGGCTTACTACAGTTCGGACTCAAATGTCACGGTTCTGAATCTAATCCCGCAAAGTGCAATGTGAGACCGATAAATCACCAAAGAGTCCAAATCTGGTAAATCGTTTTGAAAAACTAATTTTAGAAAGAAGTGCCAAACATGGACTGCTTTGCCAGATACAGAGTCGCCACCTAAATATTTTATTTTGGGGGAATTTAGGAAACCCTGACTCGTGCCTAAGGCCACGTGTCCGTCATCACCAAAGTTGCCTCGGCTCAGCAACTTGGGTACGATTGGGGAAGGTCACTTCGTGAGCACCCCCGCTCGCCCGATCAAAGATCGGCCTCTACTAACCATGATATCGAGTTTTGAAAACATTATGCGCTCTTATTCCGGTTATTAGCCTAGAATTACTATGTGATGCACACAGCATACAAGTATAGACTGGATTGCCTTATTTGGAACAAAGCATCGCATACCCGTTTATTTTGAAAATGGATTGAAGTTTGCTACTCACAAGTAGGCTAAAACACGGGTTTCGACGAATTATTCCAACTCAAACAACCCGACCTTCACCCACAGGCATTCAAGCAGTTATATCACATAAGCACATAGTCACATGGTAAGCATGCTATCATGGCAGTCACTCATACGCATGCAAGGATGCTAAAGCGTAAACACTTACCGAGTACTCCGAGCCAAAACAGAAGCTATGTTAAAAATCAATGCATGATCCTAACTATGCTGAGATGCCTAATGCAACGCATGCAGGATGCAACTAAGATAGGCTCGGCTATTCTAAGATGGCATATGAGATGCTACAGATAACATGTATTCAACTCAGAATTGAAATACAATGCAGTTAGTATGATGCGCCGAGCCCGGTGCATGCAAGACAGATGAATGGATGCAAACATGCGAGCATAAGTATGCTAATTGAAACATGCCCTAAACTAACCATCATAAGCTAGTAAATAAAAGGGAGAAAGATGTGGGGTTGGAAGGCATGCATCACACACACGCACACTTATTACAATATTGCCCTCTCGCAGAGGGTCCGAATAAATATTACACAACCAAAATGAATAACTAATTATTACACAACACTAGCTAATTAACAAATTAACTAAGAAAACGAGTAAACTAGCATGCAATGCTACATGAAGTAGACTGCCTCAGCTCTGTTCGGAATGATGAAAGATACATGCATGCTCGAGTCGCCTTGTCGGGAAATCCATCGCGATGCCCCGATTTGCCTCTGTTTACAATTGACCCCGAAACACTGTACACAACTCCATGGGAACTTGTAGGGATACTGCTGACCAGTTTGTGTTGCTGGTTTATGGTTTGCTGCAACAGAGAGCAAGAAAGGAGCATGGCAAAGTATTTTCAACATATGTATGCACAACCACTCTCCCCGCCATTGCATAAGCTCTAGGGAGTGTAGTCCTCGATCCTCGTGCCACTAATCACGCATCTCAATGCATGATGGCCGAGGAGCCGAATTGCACGACTCGATGTAAAATGAATGCACATATAAACACAACAGGCCTAAACTCCATCATGGGTAATCTGGAGTGTCGGCGACCGAGAATTGAGGCACGTTTCGTCACTTGGAGTACGAAACGTCCCTCGTTTCCCGTGTTTGGACTAAACCCTATTTCAAACACAATGCAACACACAGTGCATGCACCAATGCAACTCTAGCATGCAACCTAAATGCAATGCGACTAAGAAATGCAAACATGCAAGGAATGACATGCAAAGGTGCAACTAGCATACGCAATGCTATGAACTACGAATGGCATACTCAATGCACACGACGCTATATGGCATACATAACGCACATATGACGATGGACATACA
Organism: Camellia japonica; assembly: GCA_030407325.1. NCBI lineage: Eukaryota > Viridiplantae > Streptophyta > Magnoliopsida > Ericales > Theaceae > Camellia > Camellia japonica. The sequence continues at coordinate 32,720,189 of JAPPVO010000016.1, forward strand.
CAAAGGCATAATCAAGGCATGCACAATGCGACGATCAAGCATGTGACAACATGGACATGGCATACACAATGCAAGATGGACTTAAACTAAAATGAATGGGCCTCAGCCACACTCAAATCAGTGGCCAAAAATGATGAAAATGAAGCAACAACACACATGCAAACATGCCCAAATGCAAGGGACCAAAACTAGGGCATCAAATGCAACTCTACCAAAGCATGGCAAGGGATGAAATATGGCATACAATCACACATTTTCCAGCTCTGAAATGACATGCGAGATGATCCTGAATCATGTAAACACCTCACATAATGCATGCTAGATGGCCCAGATACCGAAACTAGTGAAGTGCATTACACTAGAGGTACACAAAGCAATGCTCAAATGACCTAACCAGCCCCAAACAGTCCCTATGCAGGTCCAATACAGTGGGAAAATGGTCTAAAATGATAGCTCAAAATGCATCGGAATGAAGCTCATGCAATGGTCCAAAAATGAGGTATTCATGCACAACTCTCAAACACATTTAAAGAGTGGAAAACATGGGAATATGGCATACATGTAAGCTCTGAAATGTGATGCACAATGGCCCCAAAACATGGAAACACCTCAACATAAGCATGCAATAGGTTCCAAAACTCAAAGCTAGGCAAGGGTATTGAACTACAACCATGCATAGCAAGCATCATTCGACCATGAGGCATAAAAACAGAGCTAAGGCAGTCCAAAACATGCACAAAATCAGTTTAAATCATGGCCAAAAGGTGCTAGAATCAAAGGCCAAAATAGCATGCAATGTAATCTAGTAAAGAGGATTTGCACTACAAGCATGTGAGGAAATCAAGAGGTCACCAAACCAGCAAAAGTCAGAGGTATGACATGCCAAATAAAGCCCAAAAACCCACTGAAACATGGTCTACGCATGCAAGAATGACATGCTCCTTTGATAGGCTATGAAGAGGGTTATTCTACACATGCAAAATGGACACCCAATATGGCAAAACAAGCTCTGGACAGAGCCTATGCAGGTCCTAAAACTCACCAAAAATGGCCTGAAACATGGCTTGGAAGCATGAAAATAAGGGCTCCTTTGTTAGACCAAATATGCTAGAAATCAAAACAAGGAGAGAGAGGGTCACCCCTCTCTGATTTTGGCTCTCAAAAACACATAATAACCACTGAAATCCGCTAGATTTCAGTGTTCAAAAGGGCAAACAAAGCTCAAAACAAAGGCCTTAATGCATGGCTCAAAACAAGGTGAAATGAAGCATGCAAGGGGGTAGATGACCCCCAACAGAAAAATGGTCTTAAACAAGCATGTTAAGGACTTCAAAATAAGACTTTTTTCAGTTTATTAAAAAGTCCAAATATGCTTGCAAGTATAACTAAAAGATGAAGCAAAATAAAGACCAAAAGAGGGAATAGGGTGTTACCCTTGAAGTTTAAGCACTCCAGCAGCTTCTGGACCAAAATAGCAACTCCTTAGCCTCTAAAAACAAGCTCCAAGGTGCTTAGGTTGATGTTAGAGGTGTTAGGCCAAGAGGTCGTATGCAATAGGCCAAGAACAAGGGACTTTTGGAGCTCAAATGTAGAGATAGAGAGAGAGGTGTATGTATAAGCCTTAGACCAAAATTCTGAACCTTTGCTAATGAGGGATAGGGTCTCTCTTATAGCCAAAGAGGTCCAAAGTTTCTCCAAGAAGCTAAAAAATAAGTTTAAAGATCCTCCATACACGTGTATGGAGGATCCCTTCTATGCCTTCCAGCTGGCACAGCTGGCAACAACTCACAGAGACAGAGAATGTGAGAGCTGGCCGACCAGGTTCAAAAGGTTCAGGTGGTCGGCCGACCAGGTTCAAAAGGGTCAAGTCTCAAAAGCTGGTCGGCAGCCTCCCAGGGTGGTCTCCACATTAAATTCAAGCAAGTGGTATGGTGGGAGACCTGCAAATGTGGCTCAAAAATCAAGGAGACCAGCTTCTTGACAAGAAAATCGGCCGGCAAGAGAAAAGGTGGTCTCCAAGAGAAAAGGTGGTCTCCCACCCTTGTACCACCTTCCAAACAATAAAAACAAGGTCCATGCCAAAAATGAACCAAGACGGATGCAAAACGAGGGTTCGGGGGTCAAAACGCGCAACCGGGTGCCCCGAAAACAAGCTGTTAAGCATCGAAAGTGGCGCGCGACCACGAAGGTGGTCTCCCGGGCCATGGTGTCCCTCTAGACAAAGGAAACAAGGTGTGTGCCAAAAACCGGAGCAAACGGAGAATGTTAAGCGGTCCCGAACCAAGGCGCGCGACCGACGACTCCGAAAATCGAAAACTGGTCTCCAAACGGGAACAGTGGCCTGCGACCACGAAAAGTAGCCTACGGCCACTGAGAGATGGTCTACAAGACCTCTCCCTCCCTCTAGGAAGAGAAAACAAGACCTGGTTCGCAAACCAAGGCAAAGCACAAAAGGGTCCCGAGGTCCGGAGGTAAGGCTCTCAGCCGACACTCTGAAACCTCAGAACGAGCACAACATGCACCATCACCGAGCGCTCAATCGATGACGTCTGAGTCTTAAGGTCGGTCAAAAATGGGGTGTCTACAGTTGCCCCTTTTTGACAGAACTCGAAAGTCATAAGTGACGGGAGTGAATGTCAAAGCCCAGAGACGACCCATTTTTTACAAGGCCGAAGACTTAGACAAACAGGCGAGATAAACAAAGAGATGTGCCCGCAGGCAGGGGCAAAATGCAACACAACATGCACAAAGCCGAACATAACTCATGATCATGCAAAGCAGCAAGCTGTAATGAAGCAAATATTCACAATAAATGCAACAGTTTTAAGCAAGAATGCAAAGCAAAACTCTATTTTATGCAGTTTAAGAATGCGGAGAATTATTTAATTCTCGCTACGTCTCACACGGAGAAGATACAATACCTATCCGGTTCGTCTGGTCACACCAGCTTCAAATTAACCGTATATACAATATCGTGCCTGCAAAAGAGAGAAACCTAACAGGCACAACATAGTTAGCAACATATTTTCAACGCTATATCGAACGCAGAAAAACATGGTACCGATGAAAAAGTACATCGCAATGCAAGAAGAAACGTGCGCGACAACGCCAGTTAAGCATGGAGGTATGATGATACCAGTGAAACGTGCACAACAATGCAAGCGATGCGCATAATAATGCAAGTGACGTGCATAACAATGCAAGATAAGTGCGACTTCAAAAGCATGTTTGAAACAAAACATTGAGCAAAGAAATGCAAGCCTTGACGATGGCAACTCGAACGCGACCTCCAATTTACCTCTCGGAGGGGTCGCAACGTACTAAAAAAGGATACACCTTGCTCTTGGCGAGTAACGACGAGCCGCACATCGAAGATTGGATTTGAAGTTCCCGCGGAGGGATTTCGCGCCGAAAAGCGCACCTTCCTTGTACTTTCTCGAGAGCCGAGGACTCCGATCACCACCAAAATTTGCAGGGAGCTCAAAGAGGCATTGGAGACCACCCCAGGAGGGCCACCGACCACCTAGGGAGGTCACCAACCAGGGCTGTGCAAGGGGGTGGTCGGCCTACCAGGAAAGGGGGTCGGCCGACCACCTGTCCAAAATGGGGGCAGTTTTGTCTTTTTACATTCGGATCTTTAAATGTACTTGGCCAAAACACTTTTGCTCACAAACTCAAGTCCAAAATTAGTCCCTCTTGCTTCCTAGACCATTTTCTCTCTCAGATCTACGCTCTATACGCATTTTCCAACGGCCCACGCAAAGTTGTTTCGCGAAATCTTTCAGTTTTCTTCACTTTGGACCGATTAAAATTTGATTTCGGAGCTTCTTTCTCCATTTTCACCACTTGAGGTAAGTTTGTCTCGACATTTGGAACATTTTCTCGGGAGTTGACTTTTGTTGACTTTTTCATTTCCCGAGAGTTGACTTTTTCTAATTTTGGCTCATTTTTGCTCCTTTTTGCAGATTTCTTGAAATGGCAGGTCATTTCCCTTATGGTGGAGGTCCTCCAGGTGTCGGGGATGAGCTAGACATTATGTCCTTGCCTCCGAGGACTCGGCCCTTTGATCCCGAGAGGTACGACCCTCCGGAGCACATCCTTCCAACAAGCACTTTCTATCATTTTACTGATTTTGATCGACGAGCGCCCGCAGATCTATTACTACGAGAGCCAGAGTCTCACCTCTCTCACCAGGCACGAGAGGTACGTATTTCATTTTTACATTCTCTGCAATGTATTCTGCATTTCTTACGCATTTCATGCTTTCGCTATATATGCTTATCCGCTCGTTCTGTACACATTTGCGCACCATACTTCTGCTTATTTTAGCACACGTCTCACAGCACAGAATTCTGTTGAGTTGGCAAACAGCTTGTTCCGAACACTTAGTCTATAACATGGCATTATGTCTGCATTTTGAACACACAGCTCAATCACTCGAATTTCTGAACACGCAGCTCATACTTTTTTGAAAGTTGAACATGCAGCCCGTATTTTTTTTGAAAGTTGAACACACAGCCCACTTTTTGAAAGTTGAACACGCAGCCCAAACTTTTGATGGTGAACACACAGCCCACATTTTCTGAAATCTGAACACGCAGCCCAAACTTTTGATGGTAAACACAGCCCACATTTTCTGAAAGTTGAACACCCAGCCCAAACTCTTGATTATGAACACACAGCCCACTTTTTGAAAGTTGAACACATAGCCCAAACTTTTGATGGTGAACACACAGCCCACATTTTCTGAAAGTTGAACACGCAGCCCAAACTCTTGAGGCGACCACACAACCCACGGTTTTTGAAAATTGAACACGCAGCCCAAACTTTTGATGGTGAACACACAGCCCACATTTTCTGAAAGTTGAACACGCAGCTCAAACTCTTGAGGTGAACACACAGCCCACGATTTTTGAAAGTTGAACACGCAGCCCAAACCCCTTTGTAATCTGAACACACGGCTCGAACTTTTCACTTCAACTCTGAACACACAGCTCATATACTTTATGCTGAACACACAGCGCACACACTTCAATTCTGAACACGCAGCCCATATACTTTACTGGTAAGTACACATCTCATTCATTGCATTTGCACGCAACTCGTACTGAACACACAGTCCACAACATTGTATCTGCTTTGATTTGCACACAGTTCATACTTTCATTTTGAAACTGAATACATGTGTTCATTCTGAATGCAGGTATCTTCCCGTGTTACACGAGGCTATGGCTCGATCATTGCTAGGGAGTGGTATGCAGAGCTTCCAGAGACTGTTCGTCATACGATTGACCAGGCAGGGTTCAGACCTTTCTGCGCGGGGATATCACGTTATCCGACGAGCAGGACCTTGATGGGGGCACTCGTGGAGAGATGGTGGGACACCACCAACTCGTTCCACTTCTCAACTACCGGGGATATGACGATGACCCCGTTCGACTTTGCGATGCTTACTGGCCTTGATGTGGCCGGCCGACCGGTCCCCTATGACGAGGATTTGGGCGAGTGGGAGGCTGCCTGGATCTATCTGTTGGGAGCTCGCCCACCGATTGACAGATCTTCGGGTAGAGTCAGGTACACCTGGTTCTCCACGCATTACAGGGGGACTACGCCCAGGACTCTCGAGGAGATAGAGCAGTACGCTCGAGGGTTTTTGATGTTCCTTCTTAGGACCACTTTGTTCTCTAACAGGGGGAACACAGTTGGACTGTATTTGCTCAGTGCTCTAGTGGATCTATCACAGGTCAGTCAGTATGACTGGGGTGGCGCCGGCCTCGCTACCCTTTATTGTTACATGAGTGCGACCTCCCGCGGGTAGGGGAACATAGTCGGCGGCTATTGGAGAGCCTGGGAGGTACTTTCTGCCCTCTTGATTTACATTTCTGCCTTTCATTACCTGTACACCGCACACACGGCACACTTTACATTCTGTACTTTGCACTCTGCATTCTCTGTACATTCTGTATTCTGATGGCTATTACCCTGTTTTCCACAACTATGGGTTTTCGCATACTTTCCGACGCTAGCCCCAGAGCTCGAGGTAGAGGCGCCTCTTGTGATCCCTTACTCGCTCGTATTTGAGGGCCAGTACCGGCGAGAGCTCGAGAGACTCTGCCCTACCTGCGGCAGTTCTTTGATACGGTGTGGACGACCGAGGTAATTCAGAACTCTCAGTTCTCCATGTTTTCATCTTTGATTCATCTTGCACATTTACGATTTCTAATCGGCTTATGCATTGGTTATCCGCAGATCACATGGTAGCCCTGGGTGCCCTTGGGTAGAGATACCCGATTTCAGTTTCCTGGAGGGTGGGCCGCTTCTCGGTACAGGATCCTATTTGAGGGGCCAGTTGGCAAGGCCTGGTTTCTGGGGGACCGCTTCATGCGCCAGACGATGGGCTACCCCGAGCAGAGTATCCCCGCAGCACCTCGGGACGACATGCGGTCCACTGAGGGACTCACTCCCCAGGAGGTTGATTTGGCTATGCTGGGCACTGATGTAGTTCTATATTTAGAGGAGATGGAGTACGCAACCTACCGTCATACATACTTGATGCCCCCATTGACAGGTGTCCGCACTCCCACGAGGAGGTCTGATGGCATGCCATCATCGAGTCGAGTCTGGGCTACAGATGCTCATTCGACCAACAGGGCCGGCACATCGAGAGGTGGGGCTGGACTGGTTCCTCCGATTCCTCTGACTTACCATCATGCTGGATAGCCAGATATTCCGACCGAGTTGACAGGGTGGCGATATGGGACGTCTTACTCGATTCCCTTGGAGCCTCCATTGCCCGATCATCGATACATCAGAGACCTTGACTTGCCACCGGTATGCTTTATAGTTTTGATTTATCACTCAGATATTTGGACATTCATTCATTTACTGATAACTTGCATTTGCATCTGCAGCCTCCCAGCGAGTATACTAAAGGGTTGCTCGGGTTGGTGGCCTTACTCGAGGGCATGGTCCTGCGGAGAGAGACGCAGCTGTTCATTGTCGGCATTCCAGTACTTTTCAATTTTCTTGCATTTATCATACCTCTGATGACATGCCGAATTCGACCATTTCACTGCATTGATTGACTGTATGTGTAGAGCATATCCGACACACACCACATTCATATACTATATCCATACGCATCCACTGCATGTAGTTTTCTTGTCTCTGCATCTGATATACATATTGGCTAATGTATTCAAATTGCATTTTTCGTTTTCAGATGCCTCCACTCCAGGCTGAGCCACAGGCTGGGCCATTCAGGCCCTCTCGAGGAGCTAGGAGAGGAGGCTCGACTCACAGCCGAGGCGGACGCAGAGCGCCTGTCATAGAAAAGGAGTCCAGTGAGGAGGAGGAGCCTGCACATCCCCAGTCAGAGACATCCGCTGACAGAGAGGGTGACTCTGGTTCTGGTTCCGATAATAGAGGTGATACAGAGGAGGGTTCCGAGGACGGCGGCTCTGATTCAGATGATGATGATGGTATAGAGGTTGTTCCGTAGAAGAGATGACGAAGAGGGCCTCTTATTCTTGTGCTTGATAGCATTGATGCAGCTGTTCCTGCTTTATTTGCCTTTTTACTAGTAGTTGTAGCACATTGTACGTTGTTAGGCAGTTTTATTTTCTTTAAAACTTGTACCCTTGCTGTAAAATGTTGTAAAAGGAACTATGATGGAATGAAACAGCTTCTGTTCAAAAAGTGTTGTATTTTGTATTCTTATCATCGCATCGCATCATTTTGCACAAAAATGAGATTGAATAAAAATTGAGCATTGTATATCACCAAGTCAGGTGGTGAACCGACGCAACAAACTAAACAACTTAACTAGCTAAGAAACAACAACACCTTAGCAAGTTTACAACTCGATAAGCAAATCCCGACGAATGTTGATAAACAAAGAGTAACAACTCGACGGACAAAACTTGACAACTTGATAAAACTTAACAACTCAATAAACTTAACAACTCGACTCGATAAGCAAAACTCAACAACAACTCAATAAACAAAGCTCGACAACAACTTGATAAACAAAACTTAACGACAACTCGATAAACAAATGCAATTCGGACAAAACGGGCGATAGAATGTGTCCGAAATAGAGGGAAATGCGGACCTTCGATACTCCCAACACATGGAAAAGTTAGGAGCCCTCTTTTAGAGACTGGGAAAAGACCAAATACCAAATTTCCTCCATGGCGGACCACCAGAGAGAGCTGGCCGACCAGCTTTCTTCTTTGGAGACCAAAGAGGTGGTCGGCCTACCAGAAAAAGTGGTCAGCCGACCACCTAGTTTGGCGACCACCAGATTCTTGACACGTGTCCCCAAACAGTGCCTTATCCTCTATAAGAGTTCCAGCTTCGTGGTTCTTTCATTTCATCTCAGTTTTGCATCAAAATGGAGGCATTCCTCATCGAAAATCTCGCAGCTTGGATTGCTACTTTAGACGGCTCGGAAAAGTTGAACTTCCGGGGCTTCGGCTTGAATGCACTATTCACGTTGAGCCGCACTCCGCTGCATCTTCCCTTTCTCCATGCCGCGACGAGGTTTTGGAATCCGGTAACACATGTCTTTAGCTTTTGCGGGCAAGAGATATGTCCAACCTTCGAAGATTTCCAAGCTTTGATGGAGTCCAAGCGTAATGAAGAGATCTTGCCCCAGCTCCGCTTCGGCCACGCCCAAGCCTTAGGACGAATGTGTGGGTTCACTATGCACGACGCTCGGTCTCTGATCTGCGACGGAGAATTGGACATCCTCAGCTTGATTCAACGTTTTCTGATCCCGGTGACCGCGGTGACCATTACTGGCAAGGTTTTCGGCAACATGCTCTTTGTTTGTGCATGCTATCTCACTTTTTGCTTGCCCCAGGCTCCAGAGGATCTAGTGTCCGGTTGATCGAGGTTGCCCAAGACTTAAGAAAGGACAAAAGCTGCATTATCATGACATTGGCTGAGACACTGATGGGCTTGGATGCTTTCCATCGCCGGGAAACAACCAGATTTGCGGGGAGTCCACTACTGCTGCAGGTAATGTTTCCCACCCTGTCTCACATATATTGCTCACGTCACTCGGCCCTCAGGCTCGGTTTTTCTCACAAAACCCTTTTCTCACTTTTCTCTCATTGTACATCTCTCTATTCTTTAATCTCTCATCTTTCATCCCTCCCCAGGTGTGGTTGATGGATAAGTTGCAGGTTGTGGACTCTTGCCCAACATACTCAGCTCGCGGCTACTTCTTCCGACGTCGTCTAGTCGATGCCCTTGATGAGGGATGGTGGTTTGACTGGATGTGCAATTTGTCCGCAGACTGCATTGCTTAGCGCTGTCCTTGGCTCAATCTACCGGTAATGAGCTATAACATGTCCCGGCAGCCTGGGATTCAGTTGATTGGCCTGACACACTGCGTGTTCTACTTTCCTTTCTAGTTCCAGCGCCAGTTTGGCCATGATCAGATTTGCCCGGCAGAGGGGATAGAATACCCAGCTGCATTTCCGGTCCGAGGTGCGCAGCTTGCTCGGTATGCCACAGCATGGAGGACTAGAGAACTCCTGGCCCCCGCTCCCATTTTCAGTTGCACTTTGTTTGATGAGTGCATAGATTGGCTCAATGAAGAGGCACAGATTGGGCCCACTTTGGCGTCAGAAGCTTCGACCAGCTCTAAGAGGGGGCGCAGGAACACCTGACTTAGCTATGCCCCGGATTTATTGCTTTATCAGTACTTTCAAGTTTTCTTTATGAATGTAATAAAAAGCAACTTCAATTTGTATGCAAGAGCAGGAGAACTCTGTATTGAAATCAATAAAATTGAAGGTTGTAGGTACTGAAAATTTTCCGCTTTGGTCCAAAAATGGTCTAAGTTGTAAAAAGATTAATTTGAGCAAAATCAACTTTTATTAAAACTTTTCAAAACCATTTTCGACATGGATCAGAACTGGACACGCCTGAGATCTGTCACTGAGATGCACAACCCCGGATTCCAACAACTGGAAAGTTGCCCCTAGTCTGAATAGCACTGTACCAGAGATCACAACCGAAGCTCCTGAATGCGAAATGGACAAAGTTGATCGGGGAAAAGTTTATGGCTGAACTTCAGGATGAAGTTGCCTATGTATCCCAAAGATGGGAATCAAGCTTTACGTAGTTCAGGCTAGGGTTCACTCGAGTATTTTCACTCTCCTTTTACGCTCTAACTTTTGCCATGGCTGCCCTTTCCGGGTTTTCAACCTTGCGAGCTCAGTTTTTGTAATTTCAAATTTTTCATGCTCTAACTTTTGCCTAGGTCGCCCTTTCGGGTTTTCGGCCTAGCGAGCCTCTCAGGGGTAATATTTCTTCAACTTGTCCATGTTGATCGGCTATGAGAACTCTAGGCCATCTAGGTCCATCAGAACGATAGCTCCACCTGACCAGATAGACTTGATGATGTAAGGACCAGTCCAATTGGGTCTGAACTTGCCCCTAGGGTCGTGAATAGGAGGTCGGTTGTCTTTGAGCACCAAATCTCCTTCTTTCAGATTCATGGACTTAACTTTCTTGTTGAAAGCCCTGGCAATTCGTCACTAATAACCTTGAACATGGTACAGTGCTTTCAGTCTTCTTTCATCAAAGAGCATGAGTTCTTCAAATCTGCTCTGCTGCCAATCTGCTTCGGCTATCTGACACTCAGCCAGCACTCGCAATGACGGAACTTCAATCTCGATAGGTAGAACGGCCTCCATCCCATAAACTAATGAATACGAGTCGCCCAGTAGAAGTTCTAATTGAAGTCCGATAGCCCCACAGAGCAAATGGCAACTTATCTGGCCAGTCCCGGTAGGTTTCCACCATCTTCTGCAAAATGTGTTTGTATGTTCTTGTTGGCGGCCTCAACTGCTCCATTGGTCTGCGGCCGATATGTGGATGACTTATGAAAAGCCACGTTGTATTTTTCCAACAAGTCAATCACTTCCTTCTTGAAGTGGGAACCGTTATCTGAAATGATCTCGTTCGGGACCCCGTAGCGACAGATGATGTTGTTTCTGATGAATTTCGCAACATGTGAAGCCTTCAACACCGCATAAGATTGGGCCTCAACCCACTTTGTGAAATAATCTATCGCGACCAGAATGAACTCATGCCCATTAGACCCCTTCGGAGTGACAGCCCCGATCACATCGATTCCCCAAACTGAAAATGGCCATGGCGAAGTCATATTGTATAGCTTCGACGGCGGGATGTTCATGCGGTTTGCATGGATCTGACATTTGTGGCATCGCCGAACAAAGCCGATACAATCCTCCTCCATGGTGGACCAGTAGTAACCCTGTCTGAGATCTTCCGGCTAGCATCACCCCGTTCATGTGCGCTCCGCACTCTCCTCCATGGATGGCCTCCATCAGGCTCTTCGATTCTTCGGCGACACACAGTTATGCATTCCCAGATGACCTCTCTTGTACAGTTTACCTCCACAGATGATGAATTGAGCAGCCATTCTTCTGATTGCCCTTTTATCCTTGGCATTTGCCCCTGGTGGATACGCTTCTTTCTCCAAGAAGTTCCAGACATCGTAATACCAGGGGTTCTCATCTTGAACCTCTTCTATGGCAGCAATCGACTCGTAGGCCGGCACAAACTTCTGGTCAATGATGATCGGACGCATCCGGACTCCAAAAGGGATGTCTATCATGGAAGATAGAGTTGCTAGTGCATCTGCGAACCTGTTGTTCTCTCTTAACAGATGAGCAAAGTTTAGTTTCTCAAACCGAGGAATTAACAAGTCCAAGGTCTGGTGATACATTATCATCTTTTCTTCTTTGACTTTCCAATCTCCTTTCGCTTGAGATACAACAAGGTTCGAGTCCCCGATGACGTCCAACCGTTTTGCCCCTAGTTCCAGGGCTGCTTCTAAACCAGCAATGCATGCTTCATACTCTGCTTCGTTGTTCGAGACTTGAACCGGAGTTTAAATGCTAGAGGGATACGGGACTTGTCGGGTGCTATCAGCAACACCCCTACCCATACCCGTACTGGTTTGACGCTCCGTCAAAATACATCGTCCAAAACTCATCGTCGATATGCAAAATGGCCTCATCTGGGAATAAGTACTCACTGCTTCATCCTTCCACTGGGTGATCGGCTAGGAACTCCGCTACCGCTCTCCCTTTACTGACTTGCGCGTCACATATTTCAGATCGAATTCGGAAAGCAACAGCAACCAACGAGCTAGCCTACCCGTAAGTGCCGGTTTCTCGAAGAGATATTTGATGGGATCTAATCTTGAAACCAACATTACAGAGTGAGCTAATAGGTAGTGCCGCAGCTTCCTGGTAGCCCATACCAAGGCCAAACAAGCCTTCTCGAGTGGTCCAACATCTTCTTGCTCAGATAGTAGATAGCTTTCTCCACTTTATCCTCTGATTCCTGCGCAAGCATGCAGCCCATCGTAGTTTCAGTCACTGAAAGGTACAAAATCAACGGTTTTCCCGGCTCAGGCGACACACGGGTGGGTTCTGTAAGTATTCCTTGATCTGTTCAAAAGCAGCTTGGCATCGGCCGTCCCATTGGAACTTCTTTCCTTTCTTCAGGAGACCAAAAAGTGGTTCACAAGTCAAGGTTAATTTTGAGATAAACCGTCTTATGAATTGCACTTTACCCAGAAAGCCTCGCACCTCCTTTTCAGTCCTTGGTGGTGGCATTTCTAAGATGGCCTTGATTTTGGAAGGGTCGACTTCGATACCTCTCTGTGTAATCAGAAACCCCAGCATTTTCCCTGCTGTAACACCAACGTACACTTCTGAGGATTCAGCCGCAACCGAAATTCTCTGATCCTTTGGAAGAACTTTTGCAAGGCGGTGTAGTGGCCCTCTCTTTCTTTGGACTTGACAATCATGTCGTCCACGTACACCTCAACCTCTTTGTGGATCATGTCGTGCAATATTGTGGTCGCGGCCCGTTGATATGTAGCTCCAGCGTTCTTCAACCCAAATGGCATCACCCTGTAACAGTAAGTCCCCCACGGGGTGGTGAAAGCAGTCTTCTCCCGGTCTTCAGGTGCCATCACTATCTGATTATAGCCCGAGAATCCATCCATGAACGAAAGCAAAGCATGCCCCGCTGTGAAGTCCACTAACTCATCAATATGCGGCAAGGGAAAGTCGTCCTTCGGACTGGCTCTGTTCAAATCCCTGAAATCCACGCATACCCGGATCCTGCCATCCTTCTTCGGCACCGGAACAATGTTGGCCAACCAAGTTGGGTATTCGGATACCAGCAGGAACCCTGCGTCAATTTGCTTGGTGACCTCTTCTTTAATCTTGAGGGCCCAGTCCGGGCGGATCCTTCTGAGTTTCTGTTTAACGGGTCGGGCCTCGGGGTCAAGAGGGATCCGGTGCTGTACAATCTCAGGATCGATTCCAGGCATGTCTTCGTAGGACCACGCGAAAACATCTTTGAAATCTTTTAATAAAGCGACTAAGCGCTCGCGTTCCTCCGAAGACAACGTGGACCCGATCTGGACCAGCCGCAGGTCCTCCTCAGTACCAACATTAACAGTAGTGATTTCATCAACTAAAGGTTTAACAAATCTTTCCTGCTCTTGATCAATTAAGCGTTGCAAAACCGGAGGAATTTCTTCCCCGTCGTTTTCATCAAAATTTTGAAAGTCCTGATTAATACAATAAATCAAGGGCACAGAAAAGTACTCAGAAACCACATCCATTCCATTCTCATTAAGCATTTCCAAATCGTCCGATTCTTCTGTTACAACAGACTCAAAAGAGAAAGAAAAAGACGACCTAGACAGGACTGTGGTATCCGGGTTATCACCCCCAGGATTACCGGACTCAGACTCAGTCGAGCTGGAACCTGATTCCGACTCACTAGACTCGGTGGAATCAGATTCCGGCTCACTACCTGACCCGGTGCTGCTTGACAAAAATCCCTCCTCGTACTGCCAGATGAGAGAGGGTGCGATGGATGCATCCAAAATGTTTGACGGTAGGCTCGCAGCCGTTTCATTCCCAATCATGGACACCGAGAAGTTATCCCCCAAGCACTTCTGTACGATCGGAGGATCTGAAAGTAGACAAGCCAGCGCTACCCCCATTTCAATTTCAGCGCTCTCGGAATCCACATTTTTACACTGCTCAACCTCAGCTGATGGGTCTGTCTGCTCCTCGGCAACATCATCCCCGGATAACTGCAGGTTGAAGAAGATCTCAAACCTGGCACGCGCTTCCTCTCCGCATTCAACCATGGCTCTGGGAAGCCACAAGGAAAATCCTCCCCTCCCGGACGAAGCGTCCGTTTAGGGTACCCTGGATGGGTCGGTGCATCAACTCAAAAGGCTTCCCGCCCTCTTTGCTCTGGCTCTCCCGGCCATCTCCTTGCCTTTCCTTACCCAATCCTCTTTGGTGGGCAGATAACCCAAACCAAAGGTATGCGGGTTGTGCGGCACTTCGGCCGATGCTGCAATGCCTTTCCGGCCACTCTTTCCCAATCCCATCCCGGGGATGTGTTGAAGCTTGTTCATGAGGTATATTGATTGTGCGCTGACATACACCCCCTCATCAACAGCCAAGATGTTTTGCACGACTCGAGCCTCAGCCAGAGTAAACCCCGATAAGAACACATCCTCCGTGCCGTGCTCGATTTCCAAAACTGGTGTAGACACTTCTGGCGGTGGATGGATTGACGAATTCCCGAAAACAATGGCCACCCCCTTCCCGTGGGGGTATTTCAACATCTGGTGTAAGGTGGAAGAGACTGCCTTTACCTGGTGCAACCACGGTCGCCCCAAAAGTAGGTTAAAGGTTGCGGGAACGTCCAAGACATGGAAATCGATCTCGTGTTGTCCTGGACCAACCTGGGTCTGAATTTTGACAGTCCCCATCACCTCCCTGCTTGTGTTATCATACGCCCGAATCACCTAGGCAGTTGGCACGAAGTTCGCGGGCTTTAACCCGATTGCATATGCCATCCTCAACAGACACACATTAATAGCGGATCCCGTGTCAACAAGAACTACCGGTATCCATTTGCTTCTACATTCCACAGAGATGTAGAGCGGTTTGTTATGATTTGCGCCCTCAGGCGGTAGTTCCTTGTCAGAAAAGGTCAACGTCGGGGAACCTCCTCCCGGAAAGACCAATCCCACCAGCTGTTCAGGCGTGGTGTCTATTGAGAGCTTGGCCTTGTCCATGGCCGATAGGACAGCCTGTCTGTGAACACGTGAAGCCATAAGCAGTCCCCAGATGGAGATGTCTGCCTGTATCTTTTTCAACTGCTTCAGTACAGCTTCTTCTTCAAGTTGCTTCTCTTTCTGTTTCTCCACCTCCTTGTCCTTCCCGGACACCTCTGGCTGATCTAGGTGTGGGGCTTGAAATACCGCCCACTCCTAGTCATATGGTCTACTTCACCAATGTACCAGGTATCATCCGGTTGATTGCTTCCCCAGTCCTCATCCGTGTGGGCAAGACATAGATCATCGTCTTCCCACCACATTCCATCGGCAGCCGACAGACACCTGTCCGGCTCCATTACCACTGTCCTTGTACTCACGGTACCTTCTGTCCATGCTCGCAGCACCTCTGTTCTTGTGCACACAGCACTTTCAGTCCCCACAGGGGCCTTGGCTTTTCTGGCTCTCTCGAGTCTTCAATTCCTTCCGTTCTAACTGCGTCAATGCAGCCTGCTGTTCAAAATTTCCTGTATTCAAAATGCCCAAATCCCGAGCGAAATTCTTGGCATCGGTGCTCTCCGGCGATGCATTCTGATCCCCGGCCCTTCCGGCTACAATTGATGTCCTTGCCCCTGACGGGCCCTGTTCCAGTTAAGATTCTTCAACAACGTCTGGTTGGTCATCAAGCCACCCGGTAACTTCTGCTGATTCCCCAAGATCAAACCAGTTGACTGCCATGTCTCCTGGATCTTGTTCGTTGAAAAACTAGAGGTTAGCAAAGTCCCCTTCCAGAGTTGCTAAGTCATCCTGCCTCTGATCAAATCCGTCCCCCCGTATTACACAAATCTCTGCCCCTGCTGGCAATTCAAAGTTTGGCCTAGCCTGGCCCACTGATGCAATATAGCCATTCGGATTGTATACCTCCTCAGCAAAGCTCACAACTTCCTCAGACTCTGACTCAACAATCCCATTCTCCTCCGAAGTCATCCCTGTTCTATCTTCGACAGTCACCACCATTGGTTCAGGTTGGGTTCGGGAGATGTCCAACATGCACAAGTCAGTGCTGTCGGGAATGAACACCTCCGGCTTAGGTAGGTGAAAAGGAGTGATATAGATGCTAGGATCGTAAGACACGACCCCAGTCTGGATAAAGTTGATGCGTTTGGGAGGTGGAGCTTGGTTGTGTGGAGGGAGAGGGTTGGTTGTGACATTGGGTTTCTCTGGTGGCACAATCACCCTGTTGTCAACGAGATCCTGAATCTCGTGACGCAATCTAAAACAGTGGTCGGTATCATGACCATGTTGTTGGTGAAAGGTGCAATACTTCGCCGGGTTATGAGAGGGAGGTAGTGGATTTGGCAATGGCCTCGGCTCCAGGGGCTTCAAGTGCCCCTTCCTGATTAATACCCCCAGAGCTTTGGACATGGGCATATATAATGGAGTGAAGGTTCTTTGGCCTCGAGGTTGGAATTTGGTTGTTTGTGTGTTACTCCCGGATGCACCGGAGAATGGTGTAGCTGCCGGGGTTCTTGGAGGAGTGGTGGTGACCATGCTTACTTCCGAAGCTCTAGCAGTTGCAGCACTGCTTGTGCCTGTATTGTTGTTTCGGTTGAAGGTTCTCCTGGGTTACTCTTTGTCATTGTCAATCAAGCCCTGTAGACACCCCATTTTTGACCAACCTTAAGACTCAGACGTCACCGATTGAGCGCTCGGTGGTGTTGCATGTTGTGCTCGTTCAGAAGTCTCAGAGTCGCGGCCGTGCGCCCTGCCTCCGGACTTCCGAACTCTCTTCTGTGCCTTGCCTCGGTTTGCGAACCGGACTCGGTTTTCTCTGTTTTCTTTCCTGAGGGGAGGGAGAGGTCCCGTAGACCATCTCTCAGTGGCCGTGGGCTACATTTCGTGGCCGTAGGCCATTTTGCCCATTTCGGAGCCCGGTTCCCGGTTTTCGGAGCCGTCAGGCCGTGTGCCTCGGTTCGGGACCACCCAACCATCTCCGATTCCTCCGGTTTTTGGCATGCATCTCATTTACTCCCTTTCGAGGGACACTGGGGTCTTAGATACCCACTTCGTGGCTGAATGCCACTTTCGGTGCTTAACGGCCTATTTTCGGGACCCCAAACTGCGTGTTTTGGTCCCCGAGCATTCGTTTTGCATCGGTTTTTGTTCATTTTTGGCAGGTACCTCTGTTTTATCATCAGGAAGATCACTGGAGGGTGGGAGGCTAGTAATTGTCTCAGCAAGCAGTTATGCTCTTCCGGCGCCCCCCGGCGCCCGTTTTTCTCACTTCCGAGCTAATGTTGAACACCCTAGGGCCATTTTCTTCGAGCCAAAACCACATACTTGTGTTGTACACACATGGGAGGACCCTAAAAACCTATGGCCGGCCAGTAACTCTCATTGAACCTTTTGAACCCCTCTTTGAATTGGCCTATTCTCTCTCCTGTTTTAGAGTTGTCAAAATTGAACCACAGGGTCTTGTTCAGCACACCTGGGAGGACACCATTGCTTGGTGGCCGGCCACTAAATCACCATGACCTTTTTGACCCTTGGCCGGCCGGCCATGGGGGGTGGCCGGCCGGCCACCTGCAGAAAAAGCACATGGCTGGCCATGCTCCTTGGGGTGTGTTCCTTACAGCTGCACAGCTGTTTCCCCTAGAAAATATCTATATCCGAGGGATATTTTTGGAGGGGAATACTTGGGTGCATTTCCCTCCACTTGCCTCCCCCTCTTTGGCCTTTATAACAGCAGCTCAAACACTCTTAGGAGGGTTAGAAAATTTGCTCTCAAGCATACATACACACCTCTCTCTCCATCTCTCTCAAATCTTCAAGTTTTGCTTCCATTCCTTCATCATCATCAAGCATCACCATCACCACTCCATTTCCAGCAGCAAGGAGGGGTTCTTCAAAGGCTTAGAAGCAACTTTCTTCAAGCAAAAGGCAGCCAAGAAGTTGTCTACAAGGGTAAGTCTCAAACTCCCTCTTTTACACCACTTTCTTGCCTCTTTTCTTAACCCTACTTGCTCACTGTTTTGGGCTCCGACCTTAACTGAAACTAGGTCTATTTTGAGCTATTCTTCATGTTTTCTCAAGGGCTCAACCCTGTTTGAGCCCTCCATCTTGCACTTCTTTCAATATCCTCTTATGTGCCATTATTTTGCATTGAATATTTGGCCTATGTGTGATCTGAATTGGAGCATATCATGAACTGATATTGTACTTATTTTGAGGCCCTCTTCAACATTGAAGAAGGGCTCAACCTTGTTTTCATGCTCCATATGCCACTTGCTTTGAATCCATGTTTTACCCTTGATTTTGCATGCTTTTTCTAGCCTACGAGTGATCTGTTTTCGAGCATAAGGTAAACTGTGAGTGGGCTTAGGTTGAGCCCCTCTTCAACATTGAAGAAGGGCTCAACCCTGTTTGGCCTCCCTATCATGCACTTGCTTCATAATCTCTCATATTTACCGTAAATTTGCATGATTTGGTTGACCTACATATGGTCTGTTTTGGAGCATGTCATGAACTATGATTAAGCTTATTTTGTGTCCCTCTACAACATTGTAGAAGGGATCAACCTTGTTGGGGGTCTCCATGTTATACTTGTCATTATATCCCTCTTGGACCCCCATTTTTGCATGCTTGTTTAAGCTCATCTAGATTCTGTTTTCGGCCATCATCAGAACTAGAAAGAGTCTTATTTTGATCTTATTGACATATTTCATAAAGGCTATTTTCTGGTTTGATGAATGTTTGGGGTACCTCATGTTATAGCCCTATGTATCCTCAATCTTGCATGGCATTTTTAGCATGGTTGCATACTGATTTGTGGGATGTCATCTACTGAAAATGTTCATATTTTTAGTCCCTCATCAGTGTTGTAGAAGGGTACTTTTCAGTTTGGGCATCGCATGTATCACTTGCTTCAATACCCCTCTCTTGGTCCGTATTTTTGCATGCTATTGTTGCCCTATCTATGCTTGCACTTTGGCCTTGTTCTAGACTGAAAAATGATATTTTTGGGCTGCCTTGCTACTGTTTTGCATGTCATGTACCAATTACGCATGTTTAGTATGGCTGTAGGCCATTTCGGGTGCTTAATATCGCATTTCGGGACCATCCCGTGCATTTGGTGTCATTCCCCCACCTTTCGGGACTGTTTTGCATCATTTGTGAGTGCTGAAATTCCATTTGCATGTTCGCATATCATTTCCATGTCATTTCATGCCTTACAGCCATAGCCTCGGTTTGCGCGCCCGTGTGCACGCATTTCGAGGCACTTTATTTTCATCCGACAGCCTCTTATGTGAGTGTGGCTGAGGCTCACTCATGTTAGTGCGCCCGTGTGCACGCATTTCGAGGCGCTTTATTTTCATCCGACAGCCTCTTATGTGAGTGTGGCTGAGGCTCACTCATGTTAGTGTAAGTCCATTTTGCATTTTGCATATCATTTTAGCTTCATCGCATTCCGTACGCCATTTTCTCGGTTTGCGTGTCTATGGGCACGCATTTCGAGACATCTCATTTTTAGTCTCATTGTATATCATTTTTCATGTCATTTCATGCCTTTATGTCATCGCCTCGGTTTGCATGTCCATTCGGCATGTATTTCGAGGCATCTCATTTTCATAGCATTGTGCATGCTAGGATTGTATATTAGCTGCATTTCCTGCATATCATGCATATTGCATCGTGTTCGGGATAGGAGTTAGCCCGGGCACGGGAAACGAGGCACGTTTCGTACTCCGAGTGACGGAACGGGTCTCAATTCCCAAGTCACCGACACTCCGGATTATCCATGATGGAGTTAGGTTTTGTTGTAGCATTCATCTGCATTCATCCCATATTGAGTTGTGCAATCCGACTCCTCGGCCATCATGCATCGATATGCGTGATTGGTGGCACGAGGATCGAGGCATGCATATATTTGTGAAATACATTGCTATGCCCCTTTCCTGCTCTCTGTTGCAGTAAAATGAGGAATCAGCAACTTTTCGGAGTCTGGCGCGCATTTCGAGAAACATTGCAAACAGAGGCTAAATTGGGCATCCCAGTGGATTTCTGCGCAAAGGCAGTCCAGCATACATTATTCATCAGAAGCGAGGCACCCCCTGGCTTGCATGCCAGTTTACAGCTTTCTTAGCTTAATTTGTTAATTAATTAAGAATCTGTATATTTCGGACTGTATTATTCTTTTATTCGGACTGTATTATTTATTTGGACCCTCTACGCGAGGGCAAAATTGTAATAAGTGTGGGTGAGTGTGATGTATGTCTTCCAACCCCTTTTATTTACCCGCTTATGATGGTTAGATATAGGGCATATTTCAATTAGCATACAGTATGACAGCATGTTTGCATCATCCATCTGTTTTGCACGCACCGGGCTCGGCGCATCATACAAACTGCATTTGTATTTCAATTCCAAATTGAATACGTGCTAGCTGTAGCATTCCATATACCATGTTTAGAATAGCCGAGCCTGCTATAGTTGCATCTTTGCATGTGTTGCATTAGGCAATTCTGTATAATTAGGATCATGTATGATTTCTAATGAGCTTCTGTTTTTGGCTCGGAGTACTCGGTGAGTTTTATGCTTTAGCATCCTTGCATGCGTGAGTGACTGCCATGATAGCATGCTTGCCATGAGGCTATATGCTTATGTGATATAACTGCCTTGAATGCCTGTGGGTGGAGGTTGTTACTTGGATTGGACAATTCATCAAATGTTTGTTTTAAGCCCACTAGATAGTGGCAAAATCATGTTTTCTAAGCCCACCTGAGGGTGGCAAATCCGCGTCTTAGCCTACCTGCGGGTAGCACCATCAAACCATTTTCAAACAAACAAACATGAAATGTTTTGTTCCAATTCAGGCGACCAGTCTATACTTGTTTGCTGCGAGCATCACATAGTAACCTAGGCTAATAACCGGAATAAGAACTCACAATGTTTTCAAAATAAGATATCATGGTTAGTAGAGGCCGGTCTTTGACCGGGCGAGCGGGGGTGCTCACGAAGTGACCTTCCCCAATCGTACCCAAGTTCCCGAGCCGAGGCAACTTTGGTGATGACGGACACGTGGCCTTTGGCACCGAGTCAGGGTTTCCTAAATTTCCCAAAAAAAATTTAGGTGGCGACTCTGTATCTGGCAAAGCAGTCCATGTTTGGCACTTCTTTCAAAAATCTGTTTTCCAAAACGATTTGCCGGATTTGGACTCTTTGGTTCAAGATTAAGAACCGTGACACAAATCGAGTCCGAGCTGTAGCGAGGTCCCCCGCGGGCTTGTTACAGTTTCTGGCGACTCTGCTGGGGATTTAGAGAACTTGACTCGAACTCATGATATCTGTTTTGACTACACTTGTGTGTTTCTTTGCATTGCATTTGCATTGGTGCGCCTAGGACACCGTGTTTGCCATATGCCATTCCCGAACGATTTGCCGGAGGCTTGTCTTGTCAAGGCATGTCCATAAGGCTGATCGGCTCTGGGCTCTGACAGCATGGGAACACAAACCCCGGTTTTACCGGGGCACCCTTTTTGACCATTCGACCTAGTGCATATTCGGATCCATAGTGACCATTCCAAACTAGGACAGGTTGCTTACCCGTTTATAGGTTGTTTGAAACCGCTGCGTGCGTAGTGAAACCCTAGCTCCTGACAAAATAGGACAGGGAAACCCTACCCCAACATAGGGGTGTTTTGGCTCTCACTTATCTGTTATGTGCTTTAGAGTGCGTCTCTACAGGAATGCATGTATCAGTCTATGAGTTTGGGCATCAGGCCTGCGGGCATCAGTCAGTATCTGAGAATCAGTTGTCTGCGGATATCGATTCAGTTTTGGGGAACAGTGATACAGGAACAGTGATCAGTGATTGAGGACAGTGTATTTTCAGCTTATCAACTGCGTGTTGTATGCCCGACTGTGTGTTGTGTGTATTTAATTTAAGCTGTTATGCTGCCCGTTTATCTGGTTATTTATTTCCTTTTCGCTTTATTATCTTTTTGCTAGGGCAGTTTTTAGCACGATTGCTTCCGAACCAGTAGATACTCCCCAAGCACTTTGGACACGAGGTCGCCGACTCAACCGATCCGAGGATCTCGTTGACGGACATCCAGTGTTCCACTCTCTACCCCCAGTTGCCAGAAGAAGGCCAAGGAGGCGCAGTGTGTCAGAGCAGGGATTACCAGGACAGAGGGCTACTTTGACAGTAAACAGCCAGGTTGAGATTTCTGTGTCTGCCATAGAAGTACATTTACCGGTCATCCAGATGGAACAGCAGAATACATCAGTGGTAGAGGCGATGATGCGCCAGATGCAAGAGAGCATGAGGCAGATGCAAGAGGATGCCATCCGCCAAGCGGAATTTTCTAAACACAAGCCGCAGTCATGGCCCAGCAGGCCGAGCTGATCACTAGGCTGCAACAGCAGAATGCAGCCTGCTTCACATCAGGTTCCTCCTCCACCAGCGGCTCCACTACCCGAGCAGGCACCTATGGTCAGAATACCTTGCCAAACCCTCAGAATACCTCCAAACCCTCAGAATACCCTCCCAACACCCAGAACACCCTACCCAATGTCCAAAATATCCAAGAGGACACCAACCTTCCAACGGGGCTGGCTCCGCCCCCGCTTCTGCCTCAACTGTCCAAGAATCTTACACCCAACCACCCGGACTCTCCATTTGAGTTCGAGGTAGATCATACAGCTCTAAAGCTGAGTAAGTGGAAAAGCTTTTCAAGAAATCGCAGGGGGTGAAGGCCATCCCAGACATCGAAGATGGGTACACTGACGTGGCTAACATTGCCAGACAGATTCAAGATGCCACAGATCGACCGTTTTGATGGGTCCGGGGATCCTATGGTCCATCTCCGGCTATTTTCAGACATCTGAGGCCAATGGGCCTAACCCGACCAAAAGCTTTCCTTGTTTGGCAGAACTTTGTCGGGTGGCGCCATTGGTATGCAAAGTTAGAAGATGATGTGAAGAGAAATTGGGATGAGATGGCTGAGGCCTTCGTTGCGCAGTACTCGTATAATACACAGATCGAGATTACAACACGTGATTTCGAAACGACGAGGTAAGAACCCAAGGAGTCTTTCTCCGATTTTGTAACTAGATGGAGGGCAAAGGCATCGATGATGACCTTGAGGCCAACAGATAAAGACCAAATCCGGATGATTGTGCGCAATCTCCAACCGAAACTCATGCAGAAGATGATTGTACTCCCCTTTCCAACTTTCTCAGATTTACACGAGATGGGGGTACAGATCGAGGATGCAATGAAGCAAGGTTTGATCGACAGGACCGGGAGCAGCCCCGAAGGACATTCAACCGCAATAACAACGCAGGCCCGAGTGGCGCTGCAAACACAAGGACTTCTGAGGTCGGTATGGTCACCACCACTCCCCCTTCCCAACCAAGGCCCGCAGCGGCCACACCCTTTTCCAGTACCTCCGGGAGCAGTAACCAAGCCTCGAGATTTCAGCCCAGAGGCCAAAGAACCTTCACTCCACTATACATGCCTTTGTCCAAGGCTCTCGGGGTGTTAATCAGAAAGAAGCATCTGACACCTTTAGAGCCGAGGCCACTGCCAAATCCACTCCCTCCCTCTCATGACCCAGCAAAGTACTGTGCGTACCACCAACAGCACGGTCATGACACCGACCGTTGCTATAGATTGCGTCATGAGATCCAAGATCTTATCGACAAGCAGGTGATCGCGCCTCCCGAAAAACCCAACGTCACAACAAATCCTCTCCCACCACACAACCAAGCCCCTCCTCCCAAAAGAGTCAACCTCATCCAAACTGGGGTCGTGTCCTACGATCCTAGTATCTATATTACTCCCTCTCACCTACCCAAGCCGGAGGTGATCCTTCCTGATTGCACTGACTTGTGCATGTTGGACACCTTCACAACCCAATCTAAGCCAGTGGTGGTGACCACCGAAGATGGAACGGGGCAGGTTTCAGAGGAGAGCAGAATTGTTGAGTCTGGGATGGAACAGCCTGGGAATTTGCTGGAGGAGCCTATGATCCAAGCGAGTACATCTTATCAGTGGGCCAGTCTAAGCTGAGTGTGGGGCTGCCAGAAAAAGCTGAGCTGTGCATGATTCGGGGGGACAGACTTGAACAAGGGGCAGATGATCTGACAACAGTGGAAGGGACTTTGCCAACT